>PVLA01000669.1:30704-487341 GCA_004027455.1 Hydrochoerus hydrochaeris | reverse complement strand
TAATAGCATATTTTGAGATGGTCAAGGAAGAGGCCTACATTTCATGAAACAGCTCATGGGGAACTGAGGGTTCAACACAACAAATGACAAGAAACTGAAACCCACCAACAATCACTTGAGTTAGCTAGGATATAGACTCCTCCCTTTGGACCACTGTGATAACATAGTCTCGTAAGAGACCCGAATATAGAGGACCAGAAAAGGTGAATGCAGATTCTCTCTGTAGAAACAGAAATAATCTGTTTCATGCCACTAAATTTTGGTTTAATTTGTTACTCAGAAAAAATAAATAATACTTAGTATTGGTGAACTTTTTCAGTTTTAAAATTTTGGATGATGAAAGGTTTCATTTCTATTGGTAATGATGCAGATAAGCAGATTTTCTACTTTGAAATTAGTTTTTGGTTATTAATGTTTGTTACTAATACTAGTATATCATGTTCTCATATGTGGAATTTTTTTTAAATGTCAACCTGAGTATAAGATAGTGATTACCTAAGGTTGGGTAGATGGGAGAGGGTACATAAACGAAGGCTTAATTTGATCAGTGACTGCTGTATGCATGTTGAAATCTCACACTGAATTCCATTCATATGTACAATTTATACATGCTATTTAATAATTTACAATTTGCAATTTCTATTATTTTATTAGATTTCTTGTCCTTTTAATATTAATCATTCTCTTGTGTCTTATAGATAATATTTACTTGTTGGCAATTTTGATGTATTCTTTGCATAGAAATCCTTGGTGTTAATGCGATTTTTTTATTCTCCACATAGTTAATTAGCCTTCTTGAACCATAAAATTTGTAGTATTATCCTGTCAGGGTGATAGGGTGTCCACTATCACCACTCCTATTCAATATAGTTCTGGAAATATTAGAGCAATCAGACAAGAGGGAGAAATAAAAGGCATAAAAATAGGAAAAGAAGTTAAATTATCATTATTTGCAGATGACATGACACTCTACAAAGAAGACCCCAAAAACTCCATTAAAAGATTAATAGAGGTAATAAATTCAGCAGCATAGATAGATACAAAGTCAAAGATCAGAAATCAGTAGCATTCCTCTACACAAACAAAACCTCACAGAGAGAAAAATTATGGAAACATCGCCTTTCACAATAGAATCTAAAAAAATAAAATACTTAGGAATTAACTTAACCAAGAATGTATAAGACCTATATGCTGAAAATTATACTACCCTAAAAAGGGGATTGAGGAGGATATTAGAAAATGGAAGGATATTCCATGCTCTTGGTTAGGAAGAACTAACATTGTGAAAATGGCCATACTCCCAAAACTGTTACACAGATTTAATATAATCCCAATTAAAATACCATCGACATACCTTACAGATCTAGAGAAAACACTCCTAAAATTCATTTGGAAACAGAAGAAACCTAGAATAGCAAAGGCGATTCTGGACAACAATGACAAGACAGGAAGCACCTCAATTCCTGACCTGAAACTATACTACAAAGCCACAGTGATAAAAGCAGCATGGCACTGGCAAAAAAATAGACCTGAGGATCAATGGAACAGATTAGAAGATGCAAGCACTACTACAAAGAGACTCAGCCAACCTGATATTTGACAAAGGGGCTAAATATGTTCACTGAAAGAAGGATAGTCTCTTTAATAAATGGTGTTGGAAAAATTGGCTTTCCACATGCTGAAGACTGAGAATAGACCCATGCCTATCACCATATACTAAACTAAAATCAAAATGGATCAAGGATCTAAATATTAAAACAGAAATACTAAATCTACTGGATGACAAAGTAGGTAAAAATCTTGGAGACATAGGGGTAGGGAGAGAATTCATGAATAAAACACAAACTGCAAGGTAAATACTTCAAAGAATCAACAACTGGGATCTCATATTATTGAAAAGGTTTTGTACATCAAAAGAAATCACCAACAAAGTGAAAAGAAAAACCACAGAATGGGAAACAATTTTAGCAAATAATTCCTCAGACAAAGGACTTATATCCAGAATATATAGAGAACTGAAAAACATCAAGCCCCCCAAATTTAAAGACCCTCTCCAAAAATGGGCATCAGAGATGAACACACAGTTCTCAGATGAAGATATACAAATGGAAAATAAATACATGAAGAAATGTTCACCACCACTGGTCATTCGAGAAATGCAAATTAAAACAGCACTGAGATTTCGTTTCACCCCAGAAAGAATGGCTGCCATCAAGAAAACAACTGATAACAAATGTTGGCGAGGCTGTGGGAAAAAAGGAACACTACTCCACTGTTGGTTGGAGTGCAGACTGGTGCAACCACTGTGAAGGTCAGTATGGAAATTCCTCAAAAAAGTAGGATTGGAAGTTCCATTCAATCCAGCTATTCCCCTCTTGGGTATTTTACGAGAAAACCTGAAAAGTTCATATCACAGTGATATATGTGCACCCATGTTCATAGCAGCATAATTTGTGAAAGCTAAATCTTGGAAACAACCAAAATGCCCATCAACCACAGAGTGGATGAAAAAGATGTGGTATTTTTATACAATGGAATACTACTCAGGTATAAAAAAGAATGGTCTTGAGGCCTTTGTCAGTAAATGGAGGCAACTTGAGAATATCCTGATTAGTGAAATAAACAAACCTCACATTAGTAAATATCTCATTGTCTCTCTAGTGTAAAAATAATAAGAATGGACAGAATAATGGTATCTAAAAAGTATAACAGATATAAAAGTATAATATATATAAAATTATAATAAATATAATAGGTATTGTAAAAGTTAAAGGGAAGGAAAGTGCTCTAAAGGATATAGTGGTATGTATAATGTGTAAATAGATGATTATATTACTGAGCTTTTTTTAGATCATTGAGCAGAAAAGTCTGTACTGTCTATGTTTGCATGTCTAGCCACTTTCTATGCTTTGACTTTTAACTTTAACAACTATTGTTAAGTTAATAAGATGTAATATACCAACTAGTGATATCATAATGCTATTTTTTGAACACTGTATTCTATGTTTTCTTTTTTTCTATTTTGTCCTAATTTTCTGTTCTTTCTCTCTTAAAATAAAATAAAGAATGTAAAAGAAATTAAGCAATTATATGGTTAAACAGAGGATCTTAATACCTCATTGTCACAAAGAGACAGAATAACCAAACAAAAAATCAGCAAAGAAATAACAGAACTGAATCAGATTTGTGAACAAATGTACCTTGTAGAGTTGTGATGAGTGGACCACCCAAAACATCAGAATACACATTTTACTCAGCTGCACATGGGTCATTCTCTAAAATTGACCATATACTAGTCTACAGAACATGTTTAAGTAAATGCAAAGGAACTGAAATAATCCCATGCATATTACCTGACCATATCACAATAAAATTGGAAATTAATGACAAAAACAACCACAAGAACTACATAAACACATGGAAATTAAATCTTACATTACTAAACAACCAATATATCACAGAAGAAATTAAAGAAGAAATTCAACAATATCTCCAGTCAAACCAAAATGCAAATAAAACTTAACAGAATCTGTGGGACACAATGAAAGCAGTCCCAGAGGGAAATATATGGCAGTAAACTCCTGCATCAGGAAAATGGAATGAACACAAATAAACAGCCTAATGCTGTACCTCAAACTTCTAGAAAATGAAAATCAAGTCAAACCCAAATCTAAAAGAAAGGAGGAAATTATAAATATCAGAGCAGAAATTAATGCAATTGAAACTAAGAAAACAATAAAATAATTAATGTATCAAAGAGTTAGTTTTTTTATTTAAAGAGAAAAACAGAAAACAAGGGAAACTAATACAAAATTCCAAAAAATGAAATAAACTAAAATAAACACTAAAAAAATCAAAAGTTGACAAATTACATACTATCATCTTAGAAATGGTTGTTCAAGTTACAGAATTAAAGTACACAAAGTGGCCATTCAAACCAGGAGACTGCAAACAGTTCTGCTCAATGATCCAACATAAACTTAGTAATATAGTTATCAATCCTACACCCTTAAACATGCATGCAGTTATATTCTTTGGAGCACTTTCTTTTCCTCTCTTTTTTTTACAATAGAAATTGCACATTTTGGCTTTTATTACTCTTACATTTCTTATTAATTTTTTTAGTTAATAAATTACATATTGCCCTCTTAGAAATAGTTGTTCAAGTTACAAAATTAAAGCATTCAAAGTGGACATTTAAACAGTGAGACTGAAAACAGTTCTGTTCAATGACCCAACAAAAATTTAGTAATGTGGTTATCAATTCTGCACACTTAAACATACATGCAGTTATATACTTTAGAGCACTTTCTTTTCCTCAAAGAGTTTTTTGAAATAATAAATACAATTGATAAACTCCTAGCCAACCTTATGAAAAAGGAAAGAAAATCTCAAATCCAAGCAATAAGAAACAAAAGTGTAAAATCACTACAGGCCCTGTGAAAATACAGAGAGGGGATGCTCAATATTTATTTTGAAAAACTTTCCTCTCATATGTGCAATAACACAGAAGAAATGGAGATTTCTAGAAACATGAATTACTAAAGCTGAATCAAGAAGATGTAAATCTGCTGAATAACCCAATTTCAATTAATAAAATTTCAAAAGGAATTATAACCTTACCAACAAAGAAAACCCGAGGCCCTGTTGGATTCATTGCTGAATTCCACAAGATATTTATGGAATACTTAATGCTAACACTCCTCAAACTCCTCAAGGAAATTAAAAGGGAAGCAAGTCTCCCTAACTCATTCCTGGAAGAAAGTATTACTCTAATACAAAAACCAGAGAAAAGCCCAACCAAAAAAGAGAATTACAGGATAATCTCCCTAATAAACATCAATGCAAAAATCCTCAAGAAAATACTGGCAAATAGAATGCAACAAGTCCTCAAGAAGATCATACACCATGATCAAGTGAAATTCATTCTAGAAATGCAGGGATGATTCAACATACACAAATCAATAAACATAATACACCATATCAACAGAGCCAAACAAAAGAATCATGTGGTCATTTCAATAGATGCAGAAAAAGCTTTCAACACAATCCAACACTCATTTGTGATAAAAACCCTAGACAAAATAGGAAGAGATGGTCTCTGCTTCAATGTGATAAAAGCCATATATGGTAGACAAACAGTGAACATCTTACTAAATGAACAAAAATTGAAATCTTTCACCCTAAAATAAGCAACAAGACAAAGATGTCAATTATCACCATTTCAACTGAATATAGTTATGGAAACATTAGCCAGGGCAATTAGAAAATAGAGAGAAATAAAAGGAATAAGGATAGGAAAGGAAGAATTTAAATTATCATTATTTGCAGATGACATGATACTCTACATAGAAAACTCCAAAACTCCATTGAAAGAATTCTATATGTAATAACCAAATTAAGTAATATAGCTGGATACAAGGTTAACACTCAAAAATGAATAGCATTCTTGTACACAAAAACAAACTCACTGAGAGAAAAATAAGGGAAAGCACACCCTTAACTATTGCTTCCAAAATATTGAAATCCTTAGGAATCAATCTAACAAAGGAAGTAAAAGATCTATACATTTAAAATTACATTACCTTGAGAAAGAAAATTGAAGAGGATTTCAGAAAATGGAAAGACATTGCCTGTTCATGGATAGGAAGAACAAACATTGTGAAAATGGCCATTCTCTCTAAATTGTTATACAGATTTAATGCAGTTCCAATCAAAATACCTTTTTCCTCACTGATCCAGAGAAATCATCCCTAAAATTCATCTGGAAATAAAGTGACCTAGAATAGCAAAGCATTTCTGGGCAACAAATATAAGATAGGAGGTATCATATTCCCTAACTTGAAATTATACTACAAGGCAACTGTGATCAAATCAGCATGGTAACAGGAATAAAAACAGACCTGAAGATCAAAGGAATAGATTAGAAGATACAACTACAACTACAAAAAACACTCAGCCACCTCATCTTTGACAAATGGGCTAAACATGCTCACTGGAAAAAAAATAGCCTCTTTAATAAGTGGTGCTGGAAAAACTGGTTTTCAATATGCTGAAATCTAAAAGTAGACCAATGATTATCACCATGCACTTAAACTAAATTAAAAATTGATCAAAGATAGAAATATTAAAATAGAAACACTAAATTTGCAGGAACACTAGGTAGAAATCTTGATGACATAGGGGTAGGCAGATAGTTCATGTACAAAATAAAATTGTACTGGAAATGCTTACTAGAATCAGCAATTGGGATCTCATCTTATTAAAAAGTTTTTGCATGTCAAAAGAAATCTCAAACAAAGTAAAAAGAAACCCACAGAATGGGAAAGAAAATTCATGAATTGGGAAAATAACTTGGCCAACTGTTCCTCAGAAAAGGACTTCTATCTAAAACATAAAAAGAATTGAAAAAAATTAGGCTCCCAAAATTTAAGGAGCCAATTCAAACATGGGCCTATGAGATGAATACACAATATTCAGATGAAGAAATACAAATGGCAAATTAATATATGAAAAAAATTTTCGACATCAATGATTATTTGAGAACTGCAAATTGAAATAACACTGAGATTCCATCTCATTCCAGAAAGAATGGCCAAGATCAAGAAATTAATCAAAACAAATGCTATATGGGCTGTGGAGAAAAAGGAACACTACTCCACTGTTAGTGGGAGTGTAGGCTCGTGTGATCACTGTGGAAATCAGTATAAACCTTTCTCAAAAACCTAGGATTAGAGATTCTATTTGATCCATCTATCTTGCTTCTGGACATTTTCTCAGAATAATTGAGAACATGGTACCACAATGATATACATGCACCCATGTTTATAGCAGCACTATTATAATAGCCAAATCTTGGAAACAACCCATCAACTGAGGAATGGATGAAAAATATTTGGTATTTTTATACAATGGAGTAATACTCAGCTATAAAGAAATATTGCATCAAGACTTTTATAGGTAAATGGACACGACTTAAAACCATTCTCATAAGTGAAATAAACCAAATTCACATGTGTAAATACCATATTGTCTCACTAGTGTAAGACACTTAAAGAGTATATGTGATCTGAAATCTACAATAAATATTGTATAAAGGTAAGAAACTGCTCAAAGAAGAAAAGTATCTGGGATAGAGGAAAGGAAAAAAGGAAGGGAAACAGAAAAAGGTATAAATGTATATATATATATATATATATATATATATATATATATATATATATATACATAAGATAGCCAAAATGACTATACTACTAATTGTATTAGTTCTTGGAGAAGAACAGTTAATACTCATAAGATTAAATCAATTTTACATGTCCATATCTGGTAATCTAACCAATCCTCTTGAAGGTAACTGTATCCAATGTTACAACCACGGTTAAATTCCTATCATCTTGTTTTGTAAACCTATGCTAACATTGTTTTAGGATTCTTTGTTGTAGTTGTTTGTTTGTCTCTTATGCTTTTTGTTTTTCTTTTCTGTATCTTTTTTTTCTTAAATAAAAAAGTAATATACCGTAAGAATATATCCAAGGACAGAAACCATATGATCATCTCAATAGATGAAGAATAAATATTTGACAGACATCAACACCCATTCATGTTAAAAAAAAAACCCTACAGATAACTGGAATTAATAGTCTCTATCTCTGCCTGATAAAAGCCATCTTTGACAATACAACAGCCAATATTATACTAAATGGACAAAAACTGAAACTTTCGCTGTAAAATCAGGAACAAGAAAAAGTTATTAACTGTCATCACCCATATTCAATATAGTTCTGGAGATTTTATTGAGATCAATTAAACAACATAAAATTTAAAGGAATAATCATAGGAAAACAAGAATTTAAATTACAATGATTTACAGAAGACACGATATTCTACGTAGAAGAACCACCCACCCAGAAAAGCCAACAAAATACTTATAGATTTAATAACCAAATTCACTAGTATACCAAATACAAAGTCAGAACACAAAAATAACTAGCATTCTTGTATATGAATAGAAAACTTATGAGAGAGAAATTAGGGAAGCAATACCTTTCATAGTAGCATCCAAAAATTGAAACATCTAGCAATCAATCAAATAAAGGAGGTAAAAGATCTCTACATTGAAAACTACTGTACTCTGAAAAAGGAGATTGAAAAGCATATCAGAAAATGGAAAGATATACCTTGTTTCTGGCTACGAAGACCCAATATAGTGAAAATGGCCATATTTCCAAATGCAGATTTAATGCCATTCCAATCCGAACTCCAAGAGTATATTTCATAGAATTAGACAAAACAGTCCTAAAATTCATTTGGTGTCAGAAGAGATACAGAGTAACAAAGACAATTCTGGGCAAGAATGGCAAGGCAGGAAATGTAAAAATGCCTTACTTGAAATTGTAACATAAAGCTATTGTGATTTAAAAAAATCATGGTACTGCCAGATAAACAGACACAAGGATCAATGGAACAGATTAGAAAATGTAGAAAAAACTTTATTAGCTGTTGCTCAGACAAATGATTTCTATCTGGAATATAAAAATAATTTTAAAAATCAGAACCCTCAAATTTAAAGACCCCATCTAAAAATTGGCATCTAAAATGACTAGACACTTATCAGATAAAGAAGAAATGACAAATGTAAGAAAAAATATTTGACGTCAGTGGTCATTATGAAATGCAAATTGAAACAATGCTGAGATTCCATCTCACTCCAGAAAGAATGGCTATCATGAAAAAATCAACCAATAACAAACGCTGTCAGGGATGTTAGGAAAAAGGAGACTTTCTCCACTGTTGGGGGAAGTACAGAGCATTGCAATCCCTGTGGAAATCAGTGTGGAGATTCATCAAAAAATAAGGACTAGAGGTCCCATTCGATCTAGTAATTTCACTTCTTGTCATCTTCCTGAAAGATTTAAAAGTATCCTACCACAGCAGTATATGTACACACATATTTATGTTGGCACAGTTTGTCATAGCCCAATTTTGGAAACAGCTCAAAAGCCTATCAATTGGTGACTGAGTAAACAAGGGGGAATTTTTTTTTGTATATGATGGAGTGCTATTCTGTCACAAAGAAGGATACCCTTGAGATGTTTCTAGGTAAATAGAGGCACCATGAGATCTTACTCTAAAGTGAAACAAATCGTACACAAATTATAAGTATTGCAATGTTACTTTGATGTGGAAAAACTGAATGTATACATAAGGAGCAAAATGTATAATAGTTGTGAAATAGGAAGAAAATGTTCAAGTAAGGATATGAAAAAGGGAAGAGGGAGGAGGAAATTGAAGCCAGTAAAGGTAAAAAAATATGACAAAAGAAGTTAAAAGTGGAAAAAAAAAACCTTTGTCATGGGGAAGGGAGAAGGGATTGCAGGGAGGGAAGGGCAATGGGAGAATGAAAGAATCAAGTTATAGCAGGTACGGGTACAAATATTCTATGATGAATATAGTTTTTATATATACCTAAAATGTACAAATAAAATCTGATTGTAAATTATTAGAAAAAGATTAACCCTTTTAAAGCACACAATCAAAGCATTTTTAGTACAATATATTCACAAAGTTATCTGGTCATTACTACTAATTGCATAACCTTTGCATCATCCTAGGAAAAAAACCTCTGAATCCACTAATATTTGCTGCCCATCTAACTTCCCTGAGTCCCTAGAAACCACTGTTATCTATTTTGCATTTATATTATTTACTCGTTTTTGAAATTTCATATAAATGAATTATTATGTGGCTTTTTTATGTCAGACTGATTTTAATTAATGTAATATTTTCAAGCCCCACTCATGTTACTGTATGAACACATCCTACATTCTGCATTTTTACATCTTTTGGTGAATCCATATTGACTATACAGATTAATGGGTTTAAATCTGAGATATTCATATATTAATAGAATATATGTTAATAATTTCACCCTCCCCACCACTTACCATGTCCAGCTCTTCCTAATAGCACTTTTGGCCATTGGAGGAGTATTATTAAATATGTATTTATCTGATGGCTTTTCATTTTCCATCTTGTGGATCTGCCATAGTTTCTCTGCATATTCATAAGGTGATAAGAATTTCAGAATTTATATAAAAGTTTGTATATCAATATATGATTTAAATTATCTGGAATTTTTACTTTACAGTGGAAAATAGCTGTATCATATCATGTTTGTAAATATGGTTCAACTAGTGATTTATTTATTAAATTTACACGTGGTTAAATTTATCCATTTAAATCTTAAAAATGTTTCTTTGTTTATGTACAGAGTTGAGCAAACATCACCAAAATAAAGTATAGGAAATTATCATATTACTAAAGAAATATTCAGCTACTAGCCCAGATTAACACTGTTGAACCTCTTGCCTAGATAGTCACTAAATTATTTTCTTTATCTATAGAATAATGAATAATCTTGAAGAATAAAATGGCTGTATATGCCTTGGGTAATTGGGTAATATATTTTCTCTTAAGGACAGCTCTCCTAAATGTTCTGTAATAAAATGGAAACACAATATCATGTTGCCCAATAAATACAAGGATGAGATACAATGAGGAAGCATGGCTTCCTCCATATCAGATTTGGTACCACATGAGGAGCCTCTCCTTGTTATCATCACTTGGACATATTCCTATTAACAGTTCTTAACAGACCAATAAAAAATTTAATGATTCATAAATATTGTCCAAAGTGAATCAAGTTTGGAAGACTACTGTTCTTGTCACAGAATATATCATAAAAATCAACTCAGTCAGGAGATGGCAGGTATGCGACCATGATGGTGACATCACTGTTCACCCAGGAGACTGCATGGGACATGCAAATGTACTGCTGAATGTGCCCTCTGTCAAACTGACCACAATGGTACTGCAACCCAATGTACCAGTGACCATGACTCCCATCCAGGGGACAATAGCCAGCCTGTGAGATCCTCACTGATAAAATAGACCTCATTGGGGTGAACATGGAGGACAGGTGGGACCAGCAACCTGGAAATTCCTGAAGCAGCAGTAATAATATGAGTCAATAGTTGGTTAACATCAGTACGTCTAGGCTAGCTATCTGAGAAAGAATCCAGGACACTCCAACTAGCTCCACATGAGGAATTCAGGTGACTGGCCCTCGCCCTATGTCTCATGACTGACAACTAGGGAAGAGCTGGTCACACAGTATGACCCTGACAACAGTGCATATGAGGCGTAAGTGAAGCTAGTGAGATTGAAATGAATTAAATATGAACTATCATGTGAAAATGACAAAACAAAAAAGCAAAATGTGATCTCAGATCTCTAGCCCATACAGAAAAAGTATAGGAGGCATAGCTGTAAAAGACATTGGAAGACACACACCTGAAATTTCTGAAAAAAAATATCAAGTGAAGTAAAGAAAAAAATCCATGATGCTATAGAGGAAATCAGATCAGAAATAATCTCTCAGGTAAAAAAAAAAAAAAGCAATGGCATCCATAATGAAGGAATTGCTCAGCAAAGATAGAGAAGACACAGACAAAAACCAGAGGAGCATAGGAAAATGATGAAAACTTTGCCTGAACAATATAGGAAAGAAATAAAATGTATGATACAGATTCAGATATCCACACAAATCTGTTTGAAAGCTGGAAAAACTACTTGAACAAAACTGAAGATAGATTTTCAGAACTCAAAGACAGGATCAAGGCTAGTGATCACAAAAGGAAAGATCTCTTAAAAATAACAGGAGATCATAAAATAAAAATTCAACATTTCCAAGACAATGCAAAGAAAAATAAGACTTTTAGGTGTCAATGAAAAGCAGGAGTCAAAGCAAATGACATTAAAAAGCAAACTGCAGAAGGAATAGCAGCAAATTTCCCAAGCATAGGAACAGAATCTGACATAGAGATAAATGACGCATATAGACCCCAAGGATCCATAGCCAAAATAAATCTACACCCAGACATATAATAATCAAGATAACAGAAATTTAACACACAATATGAATATTAAAAACTGCTAGAGAAAAACATATCGCCTAGCAAGGAAAACCCATTAGAATCAGAATTGACTTCTCAACACAAAACCTCAAATAAAGAAGAATTTGGTATGAAGTATTTCAAGCCCTAAAAGAAAAAATTTCCTGTTTGATGTACCCTGCAAAGCAGCCTTTCAATTTTAATAGAGAAAAAAGATGCTTCCATGACAAAAAACAACTAAAGAAATTTATGACCCCAAAACCAGTCCTACAAAGAATATTTAAAGCTATTCTACAACTCCAAGAACAACAACAGAAAGAAATCACTAGGCAGAGAAAGCAATTAAAAAGGGAAAAGCAGGGAACCAACAAAAGGAAAATATCATGACAAAGATATGTTAGTTGTAACCATCAATGTAAATGATCTCAATTCACCAATCAAAAGACATAGATTGGCAGAATGGATAAAGAAACAAAATCCAATAATATGCAGCATACAAGAAACAATTTTAACCCAGAAAGAAACTGATAAACTTAAAGTCAAAGGATGGAAAGCAATACTCCAAGCAACAGAAACCCAGAAAAAAGCAGGAGAAGCTAGTCTGTGTGAAGACAATGTGAAATTTATATCAAAAATGATCAAATGAGATAAATGAGGTCACTATAGACTCATTAGCAGAAAACTTGAAGAGATTACAATCATAAATATATATGCATAAACCCAGGAGTACCCAATGTAAGACCAATGTTAATAGACATGAAAAATCAAAGAAGCTATAACACAATTGTAACAGAGGACCTTAATACCCCATTGTCACAAAGACAGAACAAATAGACAAAAGCAAATAAATAACACAACTGAATAAAATATGTGAACAAGTGGACTTAATAGATGTTTACAGAGCATTCCAACCAAAAACATCCTATTACACATTCTTCTCAGCTACACATGTAATATTCTCAAAATAGAGCATATACTAGACCATAGAACAAATTTAAGTAAGTACAAAGGAATTAAAATTATCCCATCCATATTTTATGACCATAGTGCAATAAAATTGGAAATTAATAGCAAAATAAATGCAAAAATTCCATAAACACATGGAAACTAAATAACACCCTCTTGAACAAACAATGGGTCATGGGTAAAATTCCAGAAGAAATTAAACAACATCTACAATAAAATGAAAATATAAACACAGCATAGCAGAACTGGAGAGATATAATGAAATCAGTCCTAAGAGTGAAATTTATACCAGTGAATTATCACATTAGGCAAACAGCGAGATAAAAAATAATCAAGCTTCCAGAAAAAGAAGAGCAAGTCAAGCCCAAAGCCCATAGAACAGAGGAAATTATATAGATCAGAGCAGAAATTAATGCAATAGAGACTAAGAAATTAATCAAAAAATAAATGAATCAAATAACAAATTCTTTGAAACAGTAAACAAAATTGATAAACCCTTCGCCAACCTTATCAAAAAAAGGAAAAGTAAAGATAAATTTTATGCATTGAAGAATAAAAATGGTGAAATCGCTATAGATCCTGTGGAAATTTAGAAGACATAAATACTTATTTTGAAAATCTACATTCATGTGGGATGGATAACAGAAAAAAAAAATGAACAAATTCCAAGAAATGCATTAATTAAAAACACTTGGTTAATAAGATGTAAAAATTCTGAGTAACCCAATATGAGTTAGTGAAATTGAAAATGTAATTTAAAAGTTACCAACAGAGAAAAGCCCAGGTCCTGATGGATTCATTGCTGAATTTTACAAGAAATTTAGAGATTTAAAACCAATACTCTTCACAATCTTTAATGAAATTGAAAAGGCACAATTCTCCCTAATTCATTCCTAGAGACAAATACTATTCTGCTACCAAAAGCAGAAAAATACCCAACCAATAAGAGAACTACAAGCCAATCCCTCTAATGAACATAGATGTGAAAAAAACCCCAATAAAATACTAGGAAACAGAATGCAACAAATCATCAAGAAGATTATATGCTATATTGTTAATAGTGCACCAGGATTTAAAACCCACATCACTCACACTACTCTGCTTAGATGTATTCTGTTCCAGTCATTCTACCTGTATTAGATTTGAGGGCACAGACAGTAATCCTGAAAATAACAAGATATAGTATGGTAATCATCCTTAATTTCCTATTAACTTAATCTAAAGCTCTGTAAAACCTACACAGTTTTACCATGACTGATCGTTATCTAATCTGGTTTGTTGGATCGCTGTTTTGTATTGATAGATTTTATTCAAAGCTGTTATGATTGATAGTATCAAGTCTGAGAGTATAGGCAACTGCACTTAACATGACAAGATCCACTAGAATATCCACTCTGGTTTGATTATTACCTGCCTTTGAAGTTTTATACTGTCTACAATGTTTTATTTTTACTAATATTTCTATTTACTGCTATATTCAAGTATACTGTTATATTCAATTATGCCTGACGATACAGACATTCTATTGACGATAATAAGAAACAACACAGTAATCATTGTAGATCACCTTGCACCGTGATTTTATATGACTTTTTGGTTTCATGTTTTTATAGGAATTTGTTTTGGTTTGTCTTGCTAAGTTTTGTTTTTCCCTCTAATACAGAAAGGATAGAAATACACATAGAGATTCATGCATGTGTAGCTATTCACACTCTCACTGTTTGACTATCTACTTTGTAATGTTTTAATTTTGTAACTTGAACAACTATTTCTAAGAGGATAACATGTAATTTATTAACTAGTGATTTCTTATTGTTTATATTTTTTTTGGAATTCTGTATTATCTCTACCCTTTACATGCTTTTGTTTCTCTTTAAATAAAATATTTTTTAAAAAAGAAGATTATACACCATGAACATGTGGGATTCATCCCAGGAATTCAAGGATGGTTAAATGTACAACAAATAAAAGAATGTAATACACCACATTAACAGAGCCAAAGACAAAAATCACATGATCATCTCAATAGATGCAAAAATAGCTTTTGATAAAGTCCAACACTAATTTATGACAAAAACCCTACAGAAAATTGAAACAGTCTTTACCTCAATCTGATAAAAGCCTTCTATGATAAACTAACAGTCAACATGATAGTAAATGGAAAAAAACTGAAAACTTTCACTCTAAAATCAGGAACAAGACAAGGATAACCACTATCAACACCCCTGTTCAATACAGTTCTGGAAATCTTATCAAGAGTCATTAAATAAAAGGAGCTATAAAAGGAATAAGTATGGGAAAAGAAGAAATAAAATTATTATTTGCAGATGACAAGATACTCTACATAGAACATCCCAAATATGCCACCAAAAGACTACTAGATTTAATAAGTAAATTCAGCAGCATAGCTAGATACAAAGTCAACACTCAAAAATCAATAGCATTCCTGTAGATGAACAACAAAATCATTGAGAGAGAAATTAGGGAAACATCAACTTTCACAATAGGATCTAAAAAATGAGGTACTTAGTAATCAATCTAACAAAAGAAGCAAAAGATGTACATGCTGAAAATTACAGTTCACTGAAAAAGGAGATCAAAGAGGATCTCAGAAAATGGAAAGTTATTCCCTGCTCATGGATACAAAGAAAGAAGAATCAGCTCATTGAGTTTAATACTACGTTTTCCTAACAGTGATAGAAGAATTTATCAATGACAAAAGGCTCTTATTTTTGTATTTTCCTAGTTCCTACGAAGTGAACAATGGCTCAGCCTTATGGTCAAGCAGAGGACAATGACAAACTGGACTGTGAGATTATGCTTGTACAGGGCATGGCACTATGGAAGTCATGACGAAAATTAGAAAGTTTAATTGAAGTTTACACATTGAAGTCCATCAGAAGAAATCAATCACAAGTTTGGAAGGAACTAGAATTGACAAAGGAATTCTCTAGTATGCTTCCTTGAGTTGATCTCCTGAAATTATTAAATGAGTAAAATTTGGAAGACATCATCAATACAGAGGTAGATTAAATTCTTCCAATAAAACCTATTCTGTATTCCAACAAAAGAGATAGTGATTTCAAGTGGAAATGGGAAAGATTCCCTGGGCAGAAGATCTCAGCATAGTCAGCAAGTTGGACTAATGCAAACAGCTCCAGGAAACTAAATATAAGTCCTTGCATGAATAGATACTGCCAATCAGACTTTACTTATCCCTGGTTAGATGTAAATGGGCAGAGTGCTATGAAGAACTGTGACAGAAAGTATTTCACCATCTCAAAGTACTGAAACACATCTATTCAGAAAAAGGGACATATTTTCAACTCATTATGTCCAACAATAGGCAAAGAAAGCCTCCTCAGAGACAAAAGTTGATAGAAAATTGCAACATGCATTTTCAACACTGGTTGTCTAAGACATGTTGAAATATAAACATGAAGAATTTTGGTATGCTTGTTTCTGTTTAATTTTTTTCTTTTTGTTAGCCCAACTTTCTCTTTTCTACCTAGTGTAATACTCACAGGATCAGTGCTGCAATGAGAAGAGTTGGCAGAATGAATAATTCCTAAGCAAAACTGTTAGTAACTATACTTTTTAAACTTTTGTACTAGAATTCCTAGAGATCTAGTACAGGTGACTTGTGCATTCACTCCATGCTATCGTTTGAAGGTGGTGCCTAAAAAAAGATGTGCTGAGATTTACTGAGCTTCTTGGGTCTGTGTATCTATAGATTTTATCAAATTTGGAAAATTTGGAACATTATTTTTTCAGATGTTTTCTACTCTCCATTTCAAGGAATAAAATTGCATATATATTAGGGTATTTGTAGGTGTTGCACATGTCTTGATTGTATTTTCCAAGCCTTTCATTGTTCTCTATTTTTCATTTTGGATAGCTTTCATTCAGGCCTTCAAGTTCACTAATTTTATCTTTTGCAATGCTTATTCTTCCTTTCATCCCATGCACTTTCTATTTAATACTATTGTTTTCAACCCTTGCAATTTGTGTTTCTTGACAGCTTCTTTTATGGTTTGAATCTAAATGTCCACCCAAAACCTCATGCACTCCTAGGTGGCGGTTTTCTGAGCTGGCTGGATCTAGCACATGTGATACTGTGAATAAAGTGTGTGGTCCTACATCAGTCCTTTCACTGCAATTAGTATTTCTGGGTGTGGATATTGGAAGGCCCACTCTGGGTGTGTGTGGCATCACCCAAAATATTTGTAGCCTGGATGGGATAAAAAGAAACAGGATGCTGCTTCTACTTGCAGCTTGCTGCCTCCTGCCTGCCCTACCATGGACTGTTTCTCCTCTCTGATATTCTTCTGGCATGTCACTCTGCCTGGCAGCCCATCAACTGTGGTTTGAAACTTCTATAAACTGTGAGTTCATATAAAGTTTTTCTACTTTACCTTGTAAGTGTTGAATATTTTGTGTCAGCAATAAGAAAAGTAACTCAAAGAGTATCCATTTTCATACTTAACATGTTCAACATGTTTAATCTGTTATCACTCATTGAATGTCCATATCTACTAATTCTAGCATCTGTGTTAGATCTGTGTTACTATAATTTGAGGGTTTTTATTATCATGGTTCTTGCTGTTTTGCATGCCTAAGAAATTTTATTGGATGCCAGATCATGTGAATTTTACATTTTTGTTTGCTACATAGTTTTATTCTTCTATAAATCTCCTTAGGGATACAGAAAAATTACTTGGAAACTTTTTGAACCTTCTATGGTTTTGTTTGAGGTGTTTAGAATAGGGCTAATTATTTCTTATTACTTAGGCAACTCCATAATACCCCAGCGAAAAAAAAGATGAATCTGGCTAATACAAACTGGCACTATTTCCAGTTCTGTGACAGAAATGAGTATTTCTTTCTATAAATCAGGCTCATCCAAACCACAGCTCATAGGTAACACACAGCCCTGTACAGCTAATAATGAGGTTCCACAAGATGGTAAATTTTAATATTTTATGCAAGTTGTAGATATATTTTTCACAGCTCAATTACACGGTGTTCAATTGTGGAGTGTGTAGGTGACAATGGATGGTGGAGAGGATGCACAATGCAACGATAACTCCAATTTCTGTGACCACCAATCCTGTCAGTCAAACTGATTTCCACATGCATCATATGTTACATGTGCTTGTGTGACTTGGTGAGCAAACTGCGCTGATTACCAGTAATAATATTTCAACCTACCTAGAAGTGTGTGCCTGTAAAGACAGACATTTATTGTTATTAAGCAGATGTTTGCTTATTAATTACTGAATTTGGGCTGTTATCTTGTTAAATAGTCTAATAAGTTAAAATGTAAACAAGGATATCTTGTTACCTTTATACATTAAATATATTATATATTTTTATGGGCAGCCTAAGACAATTATGCTTCACTCAATGAGAGCCTAACAAGGCAAAAGATTGAACACTCATTCCCTAAACACAGGCTGGAAATTCTCAAAGCTACAGCAATTAAAGCCTCACCTCACTTGTTTTTCATTTCTGAGGAATCTCTGCTCATTGGCACCAGATGCTCATAATCTTCCCAAATTTGATGTGTGGGATCTGGGGCTAGGGAGTATTTTGGGTTGGAGGTTAACTCTGTGTCCTGTTTGCTCTATGTTGAATATTATTGTATTAAAGATCCTGTAAATGATAAGTCATCATACACTGATCTCTCCTTCATGAAATCACCAAGGTGAATATTTTTTGCAATAATCATCATGTGTTGACTGCCAACTGTATGTAGGACACTAAGATTTAGATGAATGATAGAAAAAGAAACAAAGAAAGATGACGATCCCTGAACTAAAAATAATCAAAATCTTCCTTCCCGGAAGGAACATGAATGGTAATGCTCAGGCTACCAGTGAGCAAGAATGCTGGCCTGCAAGAACTGGTATCAATCAGCAGGCAATATCATGGAACAAAGCCATTGGAGGCCTTTTTAAGAGATCAGGAAAAGCAAATTGGAAAATCTGCTCAAATTCTTCCCATCCTAAATTTTATTCATTGTTCAAGGTTGTCAATGATCAGGAACACCACACATAGGAGCCTTTCCCCCCACTGCCAATTATGAGAAGGCATAAAGAGGTAGGGATTAAACACAAATGTTTACTGACTACATAGTTCACTGCAGTCACTGATAGGCAGCTTTTTTCTTCAAAGGTACAAATCAAACCCTGCCTGAGGCACAACTGAGATGTGATGTGCGCAGCTAGGTGACAAGTAATGGAGGAGCATCTACCCCCCTTCACCACCAAATGCCCATCTTGGCAGCACAATCACTGCATGCAGGCTGGTGAGCAGGCTGGTTCCCATGAGGTTGATGATGTTGGTGCTCCTGCACAAGATGTGTGGTGGCAGGCAGTCAGGGGTTTATTGCAGACTAAAATGGAGTCACTGGTTGAGAGGAGGAAGGAGAAGCAGAAAGTCTCAGAAAGCAGAAAGTGTCTGCCCAGAGCACCTGATGGTATATAGTGTCTAGATGGAAGGGTCTGGCTCTTTGCTCATGTCCTCACCATCCTCTTCTGTAGATGTTTTCTCCTGCTTGCCTCTGTCAGGTTTGCTTGAGGCACTGAGCATCTCATCACTGTTTGGGTCGCTTGAAAGTGGTGTGGGTTGTGACCAGAGTGGAGCACAGCCAGCAATGTGGAAGCCCTTAAAACACCAATTCCGAAGCAGATCTATCCCTTTGTCCCTGTTACTGTGGTACTTCTGCTCCCACTGGGTGGTATGAATGTTGAAATATCGTTGCTGCTCAAAAAAGCAGAGATAACAGAAAGAGGTACGGGAAGGAAAAATTTGTTCAAATTGACCACGATGAGAAAACTCATCCTCCATCTCAACCAGAATGCGAACATCATCTGATGTCAGGATATCCAGCACAGATGCATAGATCTTCTGGTCTGGAAACTTCTGAGCCAGGTAAGAAGCTTTCTTCATCTTCTGTGCAGTAAGATATTCTGAAGTTGATGGACATGTATCTTTGGGGCAGCTGCTAGAGGTACAGGAGGTGGAACTGATGTTCTCTGTGTTGGGCAGAACAAACCCTGCCAGGTTCAGAAGGTCATGGATCATCTGGCCTTTGATGCTGATGTCCAGTGGATAGTCGGAGTGGAGGCTGGGCGAAATGTTGACTTCCAACACCCAGGGCTTGAGGTTCTCATCTAGCATAATGTCAAAGCCAAATAGCTCATGACAGTTGTAGGATCGCTGGACATATATCGTGAGCAGGTTGGTCACATAAGGTTCTGACGAGATGATGGTTTTTATGACAATGTCCTTTATCTTCTTCCAAATGGCATCACTCCTGATTCCCTTCTGGTTCAGGTATTTTCACAAAGTTTTCAGTGCCCATTTATGGCCCTGGCAGGCTGTTTTATCTGCATTGGCCTGGTACTCAGTATTCCTTTTATTGATGCTATAGTTGGTCAGATGCATGAACTTGTTGCCAGGGCTCTTCAGAGAAGAGGCATACTTGCAACTGGCAAAGTGGACAAGTCCATTTGAAAAGAGTTAAATTCATAGAGGATCATAAGAAGTGACATAAACATAGACCTGCAGATCGAACTTTCTGCTGTTGATGAGGTAGGTTTGTGCAGATACCTCTGTACCAGGAGGGGCCTGCGTTTGGGGAGCTGACTCCACTGGTGGATGACCTGAATACCGATGCCTCGAGATGATGCTGGTGGCTTCACAATCCACCTTTGGCAGGTATTGTTCTCCCAGATTTTGTGTAGGGTCTTCATGTCCTGGGGCGGAATGAAAGACTGGGGGAAGAAACTGAATTCTTTCTTACCAAAGCGGTTCTGCATTCGAGACAAGTTATACCATAACTGATCTTTTCGCCCAATCTGGAATGAGCTTGGAAAATGATTGAACTTCTGATGCTCTTGAATGGTTCAGAAACCAGTACACTTCATGTGGCGACCCCAGCAGCCCAGCCAATCATCATTTCTGTTGCTTATTGAGAAATGGGACCGCTCAATGGTCTGCTTGACAATGCTGGGAGTCACTACACTCATCTTCCATTGGAGAAGCTTTCTCTGCTGCCAGGGAAGTTTCTCCACTCTCTCATTCTGAGTACCAAAATAAATGGTAGGGGGAACATTGACAAAGAGGCTAGATGTGAGGGCTGGTCGTGTAACATTCTCAGGATTGGAAATGGCTTTGGTCCGAATTTCCTTGCTGCAATGAGAGATTGCTGCCACCAACTCTTTGGGGGAGTCAGCATTTAATGGTGAGCGCTCATCTCTCTCCTCTTTTTCATTCTCATCATGGCAGGAGCTGACTTCCAATTCATCTATTAGCTCTTCTGTATCCTCAGCTTCCATCTGGTCTGGCTGACAGTAGTGAGCTAAACAAACAGCAGGTAAGTCCAGTGGTGTATTTTCCTCACGCTCCTCCTTCCTGGTCTGGCCTAGATGGATGGAAGCCAAGCCAGTGGCCACTTCAGCTCTACCAGCTGGCTGATGGGAAGAAGGAAAAAGAGGGAGAATGAGAGCTCTGTTTTCTCTAGCTGGTAAGGGGTCAATTACAGACCCACAGGCAGGGCTGGGGTTGAGCCTGTTGGCATGTGAGGCAACGAGGTGAGCGTTGCTACTCTTGGTACAATGTGCTATACTGTTCAATCCTGCAGTATCTGAGGCTTCAGGAAAGATCTTCTTGTCTGATCCAGCATTCTGCTGAGAAACTTGCTGGTCTACCAAAGGAGGCTTCCAGCGCCTGCTCCTGTTGAGGAGGCTCCACTGGAAGCTGGCATTTCCAAAAGAAGCCTGTCCAGGCTGGCATCCTTGCTGTGGTTTCTTCTCAATGTCCTTTGCAGCCAACTTCCTCACAGTCTCGGTGAACTGAGGTTCTTTTGGCAGAGCCTGAGATTTGGAGCTATCATCCAGTTTATAGGGCCGTGGCTCTGCTCTTGTGCCTAAGTTTTTCTGGTTGTACTGGGAAGGAGCAACGCTGATGGTGGATGCATTGAAGGAGCCAGGAGTAGGCAGGGTAATACGGGTAGCAGCATCATCTATGACGGTGTGAATGCACTTGGGCATTTGATGGTTAGAAACTGGGGCTGCACAGTTTCCAGTAACCCCCAAATGATGTAAGAACACCTGGTGAGTCTTGGCTGAGGATACTGGCTTTAAGCTCCCTGTGGCCTTGGAGAAAGGCACTTTAATGATGTTTGGTTTCATGAAGATATTGCTGTTCAATGGAGACTTTGGGAAGGACAATGGAGATGGGATCCTGCCTGTGATGGCAGGAGTCAGGCTCCTCCTGAAAGGTTTTCTTCCAGATGTTTGCAATGACAGACATGGATCTGTGGACGGAACTGTGGGGAAGATGGTGGAAGAAGTGGCTTTATTGTAATTGACACTGACAGCAATCCTCTTCTGAGAGACAGAAAAGGGTCTTTTATCTGATGGGCTTGAATGCAAGCAGAAAGTCCTTCGTTGGTGGAATGGCTTGTGTGCATTGTCAGATTGCTGGGCCCTGCTGAACAGGCCTGGGAGAGGGCCTAAGTAATTGGAGTTGTCATAGTCTGCGATGATACTTGTGCTGCCAGAGCTACTTACAGATCTGGAGCAAGAGAAACGTGGTGCCCAAGGTGAGATCCGTAGGAAGCGTGGGCGCAGCCCTGCGGGCAGTTGGCCAGCATAATTCTTTTCCAACTTCCAGGATGGCTTCACCCGCTGATAGGCTGGAGAACAGGCGCTGGTCTCTGAGCAGCTCTCAGGTGGTGGGGCAGGCACTGTCCCTGAGGCACTGCATTGTGTGGAGTTTTTTCTGCAGGGGAAGCCAGGACTGTCGAGATCTTCTCTCTCTGATGCCATGTGGGGCCCACTTCACAGCCACAAGGAATAGGAGCCTGGCTCAGGACAGGTACTACGGACTATCAGGACCATCCTTAAGGCCTGTCACCTGTCTCAGATATCCAAAGAATCCCCTTGAACTGACCCTTTGATCAGCAGTTCGCCAGTAACTTAGGAACCTCAGGGACCCAGCTACGCTCTGCGCGGCTTCCTCATGGGGGCGCTGGGCACACAAGAGTCGCAGTTGCCCCTAGCGACCACGCACTGTCAGGTATCCTTTGCTCTCTGCTGTTGACGTTGCTGCCGCGCATGCGCAGTGCGGGCCCCCAGCGGAGGTACCTTACAGTCTTCTGATGTCTTGTAGTACATCTTAAGAGGTGTGTGCGTGCACGTGTGTGTGCGTGCCAATGTGTGTGCAAATACCTGTGCACATTCACAGCCTCCCTCAGCGATCACAAAAGCCCATTTGGTCTATGAGGAACTACAAAAATGTGTGTGGAATTTAGATATGCTTCAGTTTTTCTGGGTGATATTCTTTTTCTAAATTACAGTTTTGGAGAGCTGATTATGATATACTGGGCCATTATTTCAATGAATCTGTGAAGCAAAATACATACCCCTTCCTTAGCTGCAAGGGATATTTGTGTGCTCCCACATGTGGAATTGAGTGCCATATTGTAGTACTATATGATATTAATGCAATATGACATATAATGTTACACTTGGGCAAACCCAATCCTCCCAGGTTTTGCTCCGAGCTAAGTCAATACTTAAGAATGATTTCAAGGAAAACATTTGGTAAGTCCCCAGACCAAAAGATCAAAATAATTATTTTTCAAAGCCCCAAAAATCACTCATATAACATATTTGTTTCATCAGCGGTAAAAAATCTATGCGGTAAATATAAAAATATTTCAAAATAAGCCTTATACTTTTGCTTTTATTGTATTAATTATTCAAATTAAATAGCATACAAATATTGAAACACAATATGCCATAGCACAAAACAGGTAGAATAACACATCTTTCCTTACCCACCACCCTACTTCCCTTAGTCATCTGAGAATCTCATTGCTCTGGAGATGTGTCATGTCTCTGAACTCTGCTACTTTCTATAGCTTTAGGTTATGAGAATGTCCTATGAAATCATACCAAAAAACCCCACCTAAAAGTAGGAGTTACCTATACCAGTGCGGTCCAATAAAACTTTCAGTTGTGATGAAAGTACACATATCTACACTACCCTATTAAGTAATTGAAAATACATTAGCATGACTAGGGGGCCTGAATGTTTTATTTTATTTCATTTCATTAATGTACATTTAAACAGCAACATTTGGCTAGTTGCTACAAATTTGACCACTGTAGATCTATAGCAGTGCTATTTAAGGTAATCTCCAAAATTTCAACTTACTGGTACATATTTGTAGTACACAATGTTTACATTCCTTGTGTGGAGTAAGTGCATGTGCATAACACTCTTCACTCCTTCTTTCATCTCCTTTCTCTGCCCTTCCTACTCTCTCCACCTATCTCTTGATCCCTTTGCTTTTTGTTCTTCTGTACATGTTTGCAGCACATAATGTTTATATTCCTTTTATGGAATTGGTACATGTACTTGACACATCATATGATGATTCTTTTTCATCTTCTTCCCCTCCCCTTACTTCCCTCCTTCTATCTCTTGACTCCCTTCCCCTTTGTGAAAGATCTATCTCCCTATTTCCTAACTTCTACCTTCTATTTTGCTCTTAGAGAAATCATGAGATAAGCTAGTGTGTCTTCACCAACTAAATTTAAGATCTATCAACATTGTGGTGAAACGTGAATGCCAAAACACTGTATGTGATAGCCACTTACATTCTGTTCTCTTCTTCCAGAAATGTAAGACTTGACACAGAAAATTCGGAGGAAATTTCCCCTTCAGTGCTCTCGAATGTGTGAACACACATTTCTCAGATTCTGTGAAACGATAAAATTTAACTCCATTTCAAGCCATAGCTTTGGAAACGAGAGTATATGCCATGCCTTTACCTGATGCCCCATTGTGCCATATATTTATAACACATGCATGCTGCACTTAAAGAGGATACTTGACTCAGTGGTCACTTATAACATAAGAGATGCTTTTTTTGTCTTCTTGAGACAGGGTCTCACTATGCAGTCCAGGCTGGCCTTGAGTTCACTTTGTAGCCCAGGCTGGTCTCAAACTCACAACGATCCTCCTGCCTCAGCCTCCTGAGTGCTGGGATTACATAAGAGACTCTTAATATATTGACAAGAACTGGCAGCACCATGTGTGACAAATATTCGCCTGCATCTAGATGATGCAGGAAGTGCTTTAGAGTGGCAAGCATCTAAACTTTTGAACTCTGAAGAGAACAATGTTTCCCAAAGCACATGCACATCATCACTGCATGAACCTATGTTAATAAAAGACCACTACTTTTGCAGAAAATATTCTATTTGGCTTCGCTGATTCATACTGTCTTTGCAATAAATATGATTTTATTTTTTCTTTCTTCCTGCATCATACATTTGACTAACATAACTGACAGTGCCTGTTACATTCTAAATCTATGATAAAGTATTTATAAATAAAATAGCCTCAAAAGAAATAGTGGGACATTTTAAATTTCAAAGACCAACCCAGGAAGTTGAGATTGATAGTCTTTTATGGCCCTGCAAAAAATTAATAACAATATCTCGCTGCAGTCAATATGACATACATTTTTGTTGGTTAGTCTGAAAAGTGCAGGCACTTGAGAATCCTTATTAAAATTCTTAAAAGAAAAGGGAATTCTGTCACAGTTAGTGGTGCTCCAAGGACTCTTAGTACATACATATGGGTCAGGCATCTTGGTATGGCAAATGCATTTTTCTGTCATTTTATCCTTAATTACCTAATTTGTAATGAGCAGTGTTACAATTTGTGTATGTATGCACTTCCCTTTGTTTTAACATAACAAGTTGTTGTCATTAATATGCCTCTCCCTCAAAGGAATAAAAAAGACAATAACCTTTTCTTATTCTAGTTGAAAGCAGATAGCAATGCATAATATTGTCTTTGCCTTAGCATTGAGTGTCCTCCTTTTAACATTGGTGAGGAGAACCAAGAGGCTTCACTGACAGGCAGTGACAATCAGGTGCAAAGAAGTGGCCACAGGAGTGGGAATCTGAAGAATCAAAGCAAAGGATGAAAATGGATTAACAAAGAGAGAGGAAGGGCCCGAGGAAAGCTGAACATATGGGCACTGAAAGGGGAAATTCTAAAATACAGAAAATAGATCGATAAAATAAAAACAACTATTTTGCCAGCATCTTCCTGTCTGTCTCGCTTACCAGAGTATAAACTCCGAAAGCATGAGCTGCGTGTTTTTTTTTTTCTTATCTGCTCCTTCCCAGTCTTCCACCACAGTGATTCCAATACTGTTGTGGGGATATGGAGCAAAAATATTAGTGGATGATAGATGAATGGATGGATGGATAGTTGAAGGAGAAAAGAAGAAGTAAGAAACAAAGATGAGAGAGGAAGAAAAGAAATAGGACAAGTCATAGGGATGCCATAGTACAGGCAAACATCTGATGCTCTGATTCTGTTTGAAAGTTCGGGGACAGCAGCTTGCCTGGTGTCAACCCTCCCCCTGGAGTGGCTGTTAGCATGCTGTGCATACAGAAGATGCTCAAGATGCAGAGTGTGGCTCCTCTCATCACTCAATTTGTGAGTACTGCTTACTTTTCTGGGGCAATCTCAGAGGAAAAGGAGAAGAAATATAGTATCTCACAGTGATTTACTGTCTATTACAACAGATTAAATGAAATTTTACCTACTCCTAACTCGCATCTATGCTGCCCCACCTCCTTCCTTTAAAAAGTCTGCCTGAACACCTCTAGTGGCAGGAGTTTTCTACCTCTTAGTGTATTTCTAGTGGAATCCTTTGCATTTGGAGAGAGCTTGAATCAAAACATCTTTCTTCACAACTTCTGTTCTTTAATGTTAGCCCTTGCCCTTGGTCCCATAGTTTAGTCTGTCTTCTATATGACAACAATTATTCATTAATACTCTGGCAGGAAACAGATGGCAGAATGAAACACACAATTAAAGAATTTATTGAAGTGAAATTTATAAACAAGGGGATGGAAAGGGAATTGAAGGATCCTGGGGCTAGCAACTTGCTGCCAGGGCAAGAGGATTCCAGAGGGAGAAGTAAATAAAAGAGAAAGAAGCCCAACAGGAGCTATGCTATTCAGGAGAATGGCCAGTCACTGCCAAGGCTAAGCTCAGCTACAGGGATGAAGGGAAATAAAAATTCTGACTTTTCTCTCTTACGTCTTGGTGTCTTCCATTGCCTGAACCCAGTCAAAAGCCAGAGAGTAAGCGAGTGGAAGAGGCTGGAGAAGAAATTTTGAAGAGCATAAACTACTTAGCGTATTTGAGGTTTGAACCTCTGTTCTCTCAGCATTTCATCCAACCAAGCACCTTCAGCTCCTCTGTTCTGTTCATTAGATGAATGTATGTCCATTTGCCAGTCCTGATGCCTGTTGACCTAACATGGCAGTACAAGGGAGCTACTACATCAGCTCTCCTAGTCTCAATAACACAGCTCTGAGGTGATTTAGCTGAAGAAATACTTGATTAATCTGCAGTAACTACAAAACAGAGTCATCCTTTATGATAATTGCAATTCAAAAACTGCCACCCATCAGCCCCATTACTCAATGATACCCATTGTCTGACCCATGCTTTAAGCTCATAGCATGCTGTTTGGATCCAAGAGTACAGGAGTGAGCATTCATCCATGTAATATTTCATTCTGACAATCAGCCTCATGTAGCTTTCTGGAGTATTTTTAAAATAAAATCAACTTCTTAATTAAAGAAAATGTAGATGTCCTCTAGTACTATGCTGAAATTCTGGGTCAAAGTCTAGGACTCCACAACTGAGAGCTTTATTAAGTATATAGATTATTAGGGTTGGGGCCTTTTGGCTTCTGATCTTGACCCCACAGAGCATGGATCTGGAGTCATGGGGCATTTTACTTTATCCATTTTGTGTATTTGTTTTCTTCGGACACAGAAAAATATGCACTCTTATTTACTTAGCAGCACTGCCTTTCGGAGTCATGTTCACCTGCCGTTTGTCTGATGATACTGGTCTCTCAAGCTATTAGGTAGCAGGCAATTTCTTGTAGCCAAAGAACTTGTTGAGTTACTCTGTTCTAAAAATGGAAGCCTAAAATACTGGATGAAGAAGTCTGAGGATGGGCTCTCAGCCTCCGGGAGCAATATTGCCAAATTGGACCGGGGAGTTAGCTCAGTGGCTTAAGCGCCTAACTAGCAAGTGTGAGGTCATTAGTTCAATCCCTGGTACCAAAAAAAAATGCCAAATTACAGTTCAATGAATAATGATACTAATAATCAGAATGACATTGTTGAAGGATTCTAAGAAAATCATTCCTCCAATTTTGTAAAAGCCCCACAAAACTCAACAGAAGTCATGTAAAATTCACAGGCATTGGCTCAATGAAGCCACAAGTAGCATTTGCTTCTGACCTAGTCATGTACTTTGAAATATGAAACATTTATCCATAGCAAAATATTAAATGTAACATCTAAAAACCAAAAGACAAAACAACAACAACAACAAAAAGGTGGACCATGGAAATCCATAGAGAGATTCCTCACAGACTAAAAATACCCAAATATTTCCTTCCTAGGCACCTCCCAGAAACAGTTACAGATGTCATAGGACAGTGATACACATGTTCCTATGTACATGTGTTCCTATGTTTATAGCAGCACTACTTACAATACTTAAAATTTGGAGGTGACCTATCTGTCCATCAACAGATGAATGGATAATGTATATCATTTATATAAAAGGGAGTGCTACTCTGCCATAAAGGATAAATCTAAGTGATTTATTGAAAAAAGATATACTTTGAGAACATACTATTACATGAAATAAAGCAGACACATAAGTTCCAATATCACATTGATCCGGCCTGTGGACCAATGCGTGGGTTTTCCCCTAGAGGAAGGAAAACGGGGCAGGGGCAGGGTGAAGAGAGAGAGACGGAGGCAAGTTGAAGTTTCCCAATCAAACCTCACTTATTGAACAATGTTCCTGGCTTATAAAGAAGCGGGGGCAGGAAGTTACAGATGGGTCGCTGTCATTTCCTGGGTGGGGCAAGAGGATCCTGGGAAATGTAGGCCGACGCACTGGACGCCCACAGGAGGGAGAGATGGAGCGGCAGCCATGAAGCTATCATGCTGCTCCCTACATCACATGGCTTATCTTATATAAGAAACTCTAAGTAGAAAATAATTAAAGAGAAAATAAAATATAGACAATAAGAAATAGGGAGATAAATCTTTTGTTAAAGGAATGTGACCAAAAGACATATCAGCGAGGCAGGAGAGGGGACAGGAAAGTAAAAACAATTGAGATGTGTTAAACATATGTACCAACTTCCCAAAAACCATGTAATCATTAAATGGAGGAAATATGAACTAATACAAATAACTTAAAAAATAATTTACATAGAATTAAATAAATAAACAAACAAACAGCAGATATCTGGACCTACCTGATCTTATTTTTAAAAAGGCAGGTCCTTAGTTCTTGACTTATTAAATCTTCTGCTTTGGTTATCACTTTTTTTGGCTCAGACTGTCATGATTTAAAAAAATTAGTACATATTTGCAGTACATAATCATTACATTTATCATGGGGAGTGGGTACATTTTCTGTTGACTAACTTTTTATTTACAGTACTACTGGGCACTGAACCCGGGTCATACTGGATAACATTCCCAGACCTTGAAATACAGTCTCACTAAATGGCTAAGTTGCTCAGGCTAGGCTCCAAATTGTAACCCTCCTGCCTCAGCCACTCAGTGTGGTGGGATTACAGTAGTGCATGATCATGCCTGGCTGTGCTGCTTACCTTAACATCATGCTCTTGGATTGTATCAAAGCTCAGTACACAAAATGACAATGAATTGATTTATAGTAAGAAGAATTGAAGATGTGTTCATTTGCTGTACAGTATCTCCTACATATGGAACCATTAGATAACTTATTTTTAGTATACAATATCTATCTTAATCACTCCTCTCTCAATCATAACCACAGGAAGAATTTAATAAACTAGGTGTAGTTTGCCCCTCATAAAGTACATGATTTCTTTGTATCCAATCATAGAAATTGTGTTACCCATTGTTTCCTTTTTAACCTTGCCTCTCATTTGTATCCTTGAAGCTTATATTCAGCCTCAATCATTACTTTAATTGCTTTAATGAGATACTCCTCAGCATAACTCCTTCCTCATCAGCCACCACAAATTCTTAAAGTCTTTTTATAAGCGTATTAAAAGTCACCACAAATCATCTTTGTAAGCAAGTGATGTAAATATAACAAAACATCTAATCACTATCAATAATGGAGATGAAATCGCACCTTTTAAGAGGCTGTCCTAGAAATCCACACTGCGTCTAGTCAATGTTGGGTGTTTCTAAACAACACAGTTATCAGTACAGTCTGTCCTGAAAGGTCATCTCAAAAATTCAGAGAAAAGTAATATTTTCTTATAATTTGACAAATTCCCTCAGATGCTTTCACAAGCCATAATTACCAGAACTGAATTAGAGTCCAGTTGGGTCAATTTACAGGACTAATTCTTTGAAACAGAAGCAAGGTTCCAGGATCGAAAGGTGATAGTAACTGATTGGAAAACAGGATTCTACCATGCTCTAGAGCATTTTAAGTGATCTAAACGTATAAAAACCAGAAATCACACAATTGATAGTGTTCATATTTTTACTTACATTAAATTTATTCATATGTTTTAGATAAACACACTGATCACATTCATCATAGGGAATTGGTACCTGTATACAATGTATCTCACTTCTTTTTTCTCCTGTCCCCTTAATCCCTTTTTCCTTCATTTACCAAGATGTTGTTCACATATTTTCCTTTTATTCTTTTTCCCCCTTTCCAGTTCTTCCTTTCCTCCTTCTTCCCTTGTTTTCCTTCCCACTTGAATACATTTATCATATTTTCTAATACCTAATATATATTTTAGACATCAGTTAAACTTTCAGTTTCTCATACTTGAGAAACAATTTGCTATCTAAACTTGTGTTTCTGATTTATTTCACTTAAGAGTATGGTCTCAAGGTGCATCCATTTACCTAGAAATGTATCAAACTGAATCTTGCTTTATGGCTCAGTAGCACTCCATTGAATTAAAAAAAAAACACATCTTCTTTATTCATTTGTTAATGGGCATTTGGACTGTTTCCTATATTTAGCTATTACAAACTGTGTCATTATAAACATGGGTGTACATCTATCATTATGGTTTGATACCTTTAAATTTTTCTGGATGATACAAAGAGTCATAATAGTTGAGTCCAATGGAACTTCTAGTTTTATATTTTGGAAAATCTCCAAAATGCTTTTCAAAGTGGTTGTACCAGTCTACACTCCCACCAACGGTGGACAAGGGTTCCTTTTTCCTGGCCACTCCTCCAGCATTTGTTATTGGTTGATTACTTGATGATAGCCATTCTTTCTGGAGTGAAAAGAAATTTCAGTGTTATTTAATTGGCATCACTTGAATGACCAATGATATTGAACCTTTTTTCATACACCCTTTATTCCTCACCTGAGAACTGTCTACTGATTTTGATGCCCATTTTTGGAAAGAGTCTTTAAATTTGGAGAATATGGGTTTTTATGTTCTAGATGTCAATCCTTTGAGGAATAACTGGCAAAATATTTTCCAAATCTGTGGATTATCTCTTCATTTTTTTGGTGGTTACTTTTGCCATAAAAAGCCATTTTAATAAGGTAAAATCATAGTTGATTATAATGTTTCCAATGCAATTGGAATTTGGTTAATAATGTCTTGGTCTATACCTATGTCTTCAGGACTTCTGCCTATTGTCTCTTCTAGTAGATTTAGTGTTACTGCTTTAATATTAGGGTCTTTGTTCTACTTCAATTTTAGTTTAGTACATGATGAGAGATATATATCTAGTTTTAATCTTCAACATGTTGAAAGCCAGTATTTCCCAGCATCATTTATTGAAGATACTTTCTTCTAGTGAATGTATTTGGCCCTTTTGTCAAAGATAAGGTGTTGTGATTTATATTTGTGTGGTCTCCCAAAACTGATGCAGATGTGGAGGTTGTTGAGTTTAGCATTTGTGATTGGTTCATTGTCTAGCACTGGGATTGGTAGTGTGAGTGCTGCACTCACCCAGGGATGGAGAGCTGGCATAGACTATAATGGAAGAAAGGAGGCATGCTTTTCCCTTTTTACCCTGTTCACTCTTGTCATCTGCAGCCACCATGAACAGTTGCCCTGGTGCCATGGCTTCCTGTCTTGGAGACAGCTGATGATGATGGACTGAAACCTCCACAAACTGTAAGCTAAAGAAACCTTTCCTCCTCTTATTTGGGTGCCAGGTATTTTGTTCCAGCAAGGAGAGAAAAGAAACCAAGACAAAATTTGTTACCAATGGAGTGGGCTCTTTGGAGTGACTATACCTGAGCATGTGGTTCAAGAAAGTTTGGGAAAGGCTTGAGGGAAGAGTTTGGTAATGTTGCCTGAAAGAGTGGTGATGGAACACCTTAGGCTGTTCTTCATGGGAGATTCTGGTCAGAGCTCAGGATATCAGAAGGCTAATAGAAAGCCTGCTGGTAAAGATAAGGTTTGGGAGGTTTCTGCTGGGAAGAAGACTGCATTGGTTGTTAGACTCCAGTTGACATATGTTTGCCTTGGCAGAATATTTGTCTGCATTTTGCTTGTGTCCAGAAACTTTACCTGAGATTAAGATTAAGGGTGGTGGACTGATTAAGCTGGCACAAGAAATGTCAAGGCAGTCGTATGTTGGGGTGGTGGCATGGTAATTGTTGGCGGCTTTTAGCCAGGTTTATGTTGCAAATCAATAGCAAAAAGCCCATCAGGGTGAATTAAAATGGAGTTTGGCCAGAATGCTGTGGACTGTAAAGATAGAGCTGAGATCTCAATTTCTGAGAAGAAACAGGAAAACAAAAAAGATGCTCTGCAGGCATCACAGGAAGAGGCAGCATATCTCCACCTTTTGCAGCCTCAAAACTACAAAAGTGAAAGATTTTGCTTGGAGGAGAAAGTTGCAGTGGAGCCCACACAAGTTTCTAAAATGGAGGCGGCTACATCAACTTCCAGAATAGTGGCAGCATAAAGAATCTGTTCCTCAGAATCAAGTTCAGAGTGCCCAGTGATCCAGCCACTCTACCTCCACAGCCAAGAAAGCAGAAAAATTGGCTATTGCTCCAGCTTGCAGCACACCTTGGCAGCATCCACATGGTGCTGGTTTTAGGCACATGGAGAACAAATTCTGAGGTTAAAAAGGTTTCCACCCTTATTTCAGAGGGCCTTGGATGTCAGACAGTATACTCTTGAGAGGGTAATATGTGAAGCTGTGAGTGTGAAGTCAAACTTGGAATGGAAATCTGAGAAGTGTAAAAAGGCCAGGAAAGTGGATCATCTAAGGAAAGCTGCAAGGATTGAGCAGAGCAGGCCTAAGAAAGAAGACATGGGAGTGGGAACCACAGGATGTACCATAGAGGTAGAGTCACCCAAGCATTTTTGAAGCTCACAATCAGATTTCTTTAGATGCCAATTGTGGAACTCCAGGGCCTAATGTTTGTCCTGCTGGATTTTGGACTTGTTCTGGTTCCAATCCTTTGTATTCCGTTTGTATCTTTTTAAGTGTTAATGTTTATTTTGTTTGATTGTATGTTGGAAATGTTTAACTCTGTTTTCATTTGTATGGGTGGTTACAAATGATTTTGACTTAGATCTTTGAGGCAACTTGAGACTTAAAATCTTCAGCATTGCTGAAACTCTTAGGACTTTGGCAGCTCTTGGAGATGACTAAATGACTTTTACATAAAGGATGTATATAACTCTTTGGGGGTCTAGAGGTGGATTGTAATGGTTTGTATTTGGATGGCTCCCAAAGCCTCATGCAGTTATGGAGACAGCAGAGTCTAGTGTTTGTGAATGGTTCATTGTCTAGTGCTTGGATTGGTCGTATGAGTGCTGCACCCATCTAGGGGCAGAGAGCTGGCACACACTATAAGGGAGGGAAGGAGACAAGCTTTCCCCTTTTTACCCTGTTTGCTCTTGTCACTGGTAGCCATCATGAATGGTTGCCCTGATGCCATACCACTCTGCCTTGGAGCCAACTGATGATGAACTGAAACCTCCACAAATCAAACTAAATAAACTTTTCCTTCTTTAATTTGGAGTGCCACGTATTTTGCCTCAGCAAGAGAAAAAGTACCCAAGACATAAAGTGACTGTGAATTTCTAGAGTTGTATCTGCATTTCATAATCTGTTCCATTGATCCTTTTTCTAGTACCATGCTGTTTTAATCACAGTAGCTTTGTTGTATAACTTCAAGTAAGGAAATGTTATACCCTAAACTTTGCCTTTGTTGCAAAGTATTGCTCTTGGTTGTCTAGTTCTCTTCTGACTCCAAATGAATTTTAGGAATGTTTTCTCTAATTCTGTGAGAAATACTATTGATATTTTGATTGAGATTGCATTAAATCTACATATTAATGTTGGAAATGTGGCCCTTTTCACTATATTAGCTCTTCCTACCAAGCATAAGTTATATCATTCCATTTTCTGAAATACTCTTTGATCTTCTCTTTCATCTCCTTATTTGGAGTACTATAGTTTTCAATGTAGAATCTTTACTTCCTTCATTAGATTGATTCCTAGGTATTTCTTTTGTTTGATTAATTTTTGGATGCTATTGTGTAAGGTGTTGTTCCATAATTTCTAAGTGAGTTCATTAATTGTTTACATGAATGCTTCTGCTATATGATTGAATTTGGTCATTAAATGTAGAAGTCTTTTGGTGGAGTTTTTGAGGTCTTCTTTGTAGAGTATAATGCCATCTGCAAGTTATGATAATTTAATTTCTTTTCCTATCCTTTTTCATTTTATTTCTTCCTTTTGTCTAATTACTCTAACAAATGTTTTCATAGATCTATTGAATAAGACTGGTGACAGTGGAAATCCTTGTCTTGTTCCTCATTTTAGAAGGATTCAAATTTTGTCCATTTAGCATGATGTTGGCCATTATTTCATAATAGATGGCTTTTATCAGATTCAGGTAAAAATCATCTACTCCATTTTTCTGTTGATTTTTTCATGAATGGGCTTTGGGCTTTGTCAAATGTTTTTTCCACATCTACTGAGATGATTGTATGGTTTTTTCTTTAGCTGTGTTATTATGGTATATTACACTTACTGATTTGTCTATGTGGATCCATCCCTGCATCCCTTAAATGAATCCTACTTGGTAATAGTGTATAATCTTCTTGATTACTTGCTACATTCTGTTTGCTAGTATCTTATTGAGGAGTTTTGCATCTATGTTTATTTATGGAGATTGTCCTATAGTTCTCTTTTTTTGGTTGCATCCTTCTCTGGTTTTGGAATCAGGATTGAATTTGGGAATATCACTTCCCTGTCAATTGAATTAAAGACTTTGAAAAGAAGCAATCTTAGATCTTCTCTAAATTTCTTGTAGAATTTGGCAGTGAATCTATGAGGACGTGAGATTTTCTGTGTTGGTAGGTTTTAATTTCATCCTCAATATGATTGATATTGGTTTATTTATACATTTTATTTCTACTTTATTCAACTTTGGTAATTCAAATGTATATGGGCATCTGTCCTTTTCTTCTGTGTTTTCTAACTTGTTGGAATACTGATTCGTGAAGTAGTTATTGATCTTCTGGATATCTACAGTATCTGTTATGATTTCACCCTTTTCTTTCCTAGTTCTGTAGATTTGAGTCTTTTATTTCCTTCTTTGTTAAGACTTGATAAGGTTTTGTCAATTTTATTTAATCTTACAGAGAACCAACTCTTTAATTCATTGATTATTTTTATTGTTTTCTTCATATCAATTGCACTAATTTCTGCTCAGATCTTTAGAATTTCCTCCCTCATATGAGCTTTGGCTTGACTTGATTTTCTAGAAGCTTGAGGTGCAACATGTTGTTGTTTATTTGAGTTCACTCTGGTTTTCTGATATGGGAATTCACCACTATAAATTTTCCTTTTAAGATTACTTTAATTATGTGTTCTATATCTTGCTGTGTTATATTGGTGTTATTCAGTTGTAGCTACTGTTTAATATCTATTTTAATTTCATCTTTGAGCCAGTGGTTTTTCAGGAGGATATTATTTATTTTCCATATGTTTATACAGTTTCTATAGCTTCTTTTGTGATCAATTTTGAATTTCATTACAGTATGGCATAATAATATGCATGGGATAATTTCAACTCCTTTACATTTATGTTCTATGAGCTAGTATGTGACAGTCTCTTTTGTACAACTTTTCAGTTCCCCATGAAAAGATTGTGTATTCTACTATTTTTAGAGGAACATTCTGTAGATGTCTACTAAGTCTGTTTGTTCAAAAGTCTAGTCCAGTTCTACTATTTCTTTGTTGATTCTCAGTCCAGTTGTCCTATTTGTGACATTCCAGAACTGAGATCACCCATTATAGTTATATTAGTATTTATTTGATTTTCATGCCCATCAATATTGCTTGGTATAGCTGGATGTGCTGGTAATTGGTGCACCTATATTTATGATTATTATCTCTTCCTCATGAATTGTTCCCTGAACAGGTATGTAGTGACCTTGTTTGTCTCTTGATCAACCATGTCTTGAAATTCATTTCGTTTGCAAATAGAACAATTAGCCTCATTTTGTGTTCCTGTCTCATGGAGTATTGTTTTCCATCCTTTAATGTTTCAGTCTGTAAATTTACTCTTGAGTTAAACATGTTTCTTGTGCATAGCACTTTGTTGGATCTTGTCTCATGATCTATTTACCAGTCTCTTTTGATTTATATAGTGAGTCCATTTACATGGATGCTCATTGTGTCTAGATGTCTCTCCCCAAGTCTCATGCAGTCATAAGTGAGGCTTTTTCAAAAGTGGCTGGATTTAGAATGTGCAAGACTTGGATTATTTCATGGTGCTATGCTACAATTAAAAGCATTAAGATTATGGGTGTGAGTGCTGTCTGTCCTTAAGGTATAAGATAAGAGGACAGAAAGAGCTGTGGTTCCCTTTTTGCTTTGCTAATTTTCCCCACCATGAATTGTTTCTCCTCTGTGCTGCCTATCTACCATGTCACTCTGCCTTGGAGTCAGCCAATTATGAACTGAAACCTTCACAAACTGGGAGCTAAATGAACCTTTACTCCTTTACCTTTGAGTGTTAGGTGTTTTGTCTCATCGGCAAGAAAAGTAAGACACAAGTCATAACTGATATGTATTGACTTATCTTTGTCATGGTATTTTCCTCTGTTAGTTCTCTTTATTTTCCCCCTATTTAATTGCTTGCCTTATCTGATGGATTCACTCTGTCACAATTAAAGGTATTTTAGTCTTTCTTCTATCTTTCTAGATCATCCTTCGGAATATTTTGGTGTGCTTGTTTGGTTGTAAAGAGTTTTTTCAGATGTTTCTTGCATGAAAGTATCTATTTCTGCATCAATTATGAAAGAGTGTTTTGCAGAATACATCAGTCGGTGACAGAGGTTTTTTTATTTATTTTATGGCTTCAAATAATTCAAGCTCTCCTTGACTTAAAAGTGTGTTAAGAAAACTGCTGTGGTTCTGTTGGACTTTCCTTTATAGATGATGTTGTAGTCAGGGTTTCCACAGGAAAAGATTTAATAGAGAACACATAATTTATATAATTATTTTAAAATATTCAACTATAGTGTCAAGGGTAAAAGAATGCAAGAGAACCATCCACACACTAGATACCCAAAGAACCCAGTTAAAGACCTGATTCTCATGGCAATGTCCTCCACAAGTCCATTTGGAAGCCTAAATCCCACAGAAATGTCTCATGAACGTCTGTATGAAAGATCTACACTGGAAAGGCACAAAAGTCAGTGGTGGAAGCCAGACCAGTGGGATAAAGGTTCTGTACCAGCAAGCTGAGTGATCTAAACTGGAGACAGGTAGCAACATTCATGGTAAGAACCAGAGCTCCCCCCAAAAAAACCACAGCCATCCTCAGCAACAATGAGGAACCAAGCTTCTCAGATGATGAGAACAGCTGAGTTTATATCATAAAAGCCAGCATGGTAAGCTTCTCCAGGAGGATCAATAGCACACATCTTCCCCTCCAGTTCTCCTTTTATGCTGTTGGGAATGATACACAGGTAGGCCTTCCATACCCAGCAGCATGCTGATTCAGTTCACCTTGATGTTAAAAGTTGCCCATTAGTTAATCCAACACAGGAGATTTTTTTGCCTAATATATTTTAATATTCTGTTCTTGTGTTGAATTTCTGGAATCTTGATTATTATATGCATGGTGAAGTGGGGTTTTTTTGGCTAATTGTAGGGTGTATGCCTCACTTATCTCTATGTTAAAAACTTTTTCCCTGCTTGGGAAGTTTTCTGCCATGACTTCTGTGAACAGGATTTTTATGTCATTTGCACTATCTCCTGCTTTTTCATTGACTCTGATAAATCACTTGTTATTCTTGTTTGCATCATCTAGCTGCTGTTTGATTGATTTTTTTGCATTCTCTTGTTATTTTGAACAAATTTTTCATTTCCTGATCACAAACCAGACACCTGTCTTCTAGATAAGATAGCTTGTCCTCACATTGGCTCATTCTGCTGCATATAATGTCAATAGAATTTTTAATCTCCTAAATATCTGTCTGGACTTGTTTCATAGATTTCAACTTTTTTCTGTGTTGGGGATTCATGATTTCCATCACTTTTGTAAACTTCTCTATTTTTAAAATCTGTATCTACTCTATAAATACTACTTTTGCCCTTCAATATGATTGTCTTCTTTTCATATATCTGAGAAATTATTGTAATTTTATTTTTTCTAGAGCATTGTTTTTCTGCTTTGTCTCTTTCACTGTTACCACTTCAGAGAATCCATGTGGATGGCTTTCAAATTTTTCCACCTCATTGCCCTCTATGCTTGTCTTTTGGACAAAATATGGGGTTGCATCTTGCTTCCTTGTCCTCCATTTAGTATTTTTTCATTCAATTTCTTTGTTTATGCTTGTAAATTGTTTATGGTAGGTAACTTTATTGCTAGTATCAAGAACCCTTAGGTTCTCTGACTACTTATCAGAGATGCCTTCACAGTGTAGCCAGTTTTTTGCTGATTGAGTCTATTGCAAGATGCTACCTCTTCAACTTATTGGGAATGAGAATCTGCTGCCTATTTGGCCCAGTCACAGTTTCTTTGGCAACTGGCCTGTAGTACTGATTATGACTCTCAGGCAACCTCAGGTTTGGCAACCTCAGGTTTGGTTTATGGTTTGTGTTCCAATGACCCCCCAAGCCTCATGCAATTGTGGACATGGCTGTGTCTGATGTTTGTGATTGGTTCATTGTCTAGCACTGGTATTGGTGGTGTGAGTGCTACACCTGCCCAGGGGTGGAGGTGGTGTATACTATAAGGGCAGGAAGAAGGCATGTCTTTCTCTTTGCATGGTTTGTTATTGCTATTTTTCAGGAGTCATGCATGGTGGACCTGCCATGCCACCCTGCAAGTTGGAGCCAACTGAGTATGGGCTGAAACCCCCAACCTGTTACAAATAAACCTTCCCTTCCCCAACTTTGGGCATTAGGTATTTTGCCTCAACAGTGAGAGAGAAAAGTAACTAAGACAGCATACAAGGAATAATAACTCTTCACATATTTGCATGTCATGCTTGCACAGGGGCCATTCTAATATTTGCTATATTGTTCCAATTTTAGTATATGTGCTGGCCAAGCCAGCACAGCTTTCATATTTTATAATCAACATTACTTAGTATGCCTAATGGGAAAGTTCTACTAAAGATTTTTCTAACATCAGAAATAAAAAACAAGATGGAGGTTTGGGTGTGCCAGTGATGAGAACGCATATGCAAAATAGGAAGGCAAAGCATTTATTTTAGACACTCACTCATTTAAGATTTGTGACTCCACCAGGTAGGCAGAGAACCAGAGTCTTATTCGGATCTTTAGAATAAAGCAACTAAAGCAAACAAACCTCTACTTAGAAAATTTTGTTTCTTTAGATCTGTCTTTCCATCTTTCCCATCCAGGCCAATAGTCATCCACAAAAAAATGAGAGGGACCAAAACAATCCAACAAATAAGTCTGGGAACCAGTGTCATGCACAGACTGTCACTGGACTGGAACAGACAGACCCCAGCTTCTCCCTGTAGGTCAAAATCGTTCATGGACCAGGGATAGAGAGAAGAAGACCACGCCAGGAAGTAAGCCCAGTCTGGGAACCAGCACCATGCATGGGCCTCTGACATACTGGAACAGACAGACCCCAGCCCCTTCCAGGACATGGGCTGGCAAACAAGAAGTACCAATATCCTCCTCCCTCCTTGGGCAACCAGCTTATCTGGAGAAACACAGGCTGTAATGATAGCTATGGAAGTTAAATGCAATTTGATGCTTGTGGTCCTTTGGTGTTTCACTAATATTGCAGGTCTAGGGCTAGTGATCTGATCATTGTTTTAGAGGATAAGTGTGGCATCTAGGCAGGATATCCTTTTGAGTGTTGTAGATATTGTTAATTCCTTATGGTCTTGAATTTGAAGTCCTACATCATTTCTATTGTTTCATTTGGTTGGGTTTTATTTTCTTTTGTTTTGTTTATGTCAAATCCTATTGCAGAAGCTATTCTAAATTTAGCAAGAAATATTATGCTAGCTATTTCCTATTCTAAATTTAGCAAGAAATATTATGATAGCAATTTTGGATTTACTATTGGCTTGTTTTGAAGTCTTTTATTGCATTCATTGTTTTGTTTTTATTGTTTCTAGTCTATTGTGTTCCATTTCATTTTTACTATGTCAGAAGTTACCTGCAGCTATTTGGAAGACATCCACAGGTATTATGGTAACTGCTGTTGATTTCATAATGTTTGGAGATCATGTAATATTTACACAGGTTTGTTTTGATTGGTTTTATTCTGTTTTATTCTCTTTAAAACAAAATAAAAAACCAATCCATCAAATATACAGAATTACCAAATATACACTGTTTATGTGGCAAATATCAACTCTACATAATCATGGAATATTAAAAAATAAGTAATTTGTTGTTACAGCATGCACAATAAACTAATACAAGTATATCTAGAAACAATATTATGCATTACCTCAATTAACGCTTACATTAATATAGAGGAAACTAACAAAACAGTTATTCATGTTTTTAAACAAGGAAATGCTTCTGAGTGATATCCTTACTGAATCATATTAGTTAATCTTTACCAACTAGGTATAAAGCCAAAGTTCCTAAGCCTAATTTGGAGCTTATAGAGAGAATTATGTCTCACTTTATCTGAAGTAGAAACAATAACCACCTGGGTTTGTGGGCTGCCACTGGCCTAAAGATGGAATGCATAGTTGATGTGTTGTGTTTGTGGGAAATGGAACAACAGGCAAGAGAACAGATAATCGGAAAGATGTGCCATATGGCAAAATATTTCACTGATAATCAGTAACAGCTTTTTTACCCTCTTCTTTAATACATTTCCTGGCCCATTGGCCATTAAGTGCATCCAGGTGATTGAGTCCTAAGCAGTGGAGCATGTGTTGAATTGAATGTATTTCTAGCACTTTTTGGGCCATCTTCTATGACTTTTCATTCCCTTACCTGCCACTTGTATGCAAAATAATCCAGCAGTCCCAGGAGATGGTGAGAACCCTTGAGAATAATCCCTGACTTCAATTTCCACAACAACTGCAGTAAATAGGATACTGTTGTTGACTCAGCTAGATTAGGAGAGGCAGAAAAAAGTAGGCTTTATTATGTTAATCCAGATTCTAGAGCCAGTGTTAGCTAAGCCTGACATGGTATAAATCTATATAACTGTAGCCCCAACTAAAATGTTAGAGGGATAACATCTATACTGCAGGGCTCTTGAGAGGAGTAACACATCAAAAGCCTTGCAGTGTCTGGGCCATTGTTAGCATTTAATACATGTAGTGATCTTCACCCTTAACCAGACACATTAATTCATTGCAACTACTGACATTTTTTTCTTTTTTTTTTTTTCTTTTTGATAACAGCATCTTTATGTAGTGGACATACTGACCTTTTACACTGAGTGCAAGTTGTTTTAAATAGTTACAGACACATATAAATGCCCTTGTGTTTTATTCTTAAATAAGGAGAATCTGAAGCATTGTAAGTACAGAAAAAGTTCACCAGTGCTTCAATTTCTGCTGATTCCCAAAACCACAAACACTTTTTTTGTGTACAGAAAGAAAAATATGCCATTCAATCTGGTGAGTGTAAGAAAACCTTGTCCTGAAGCAACCAGCTTGACGCCCTGGTAAGTGGTTGTGGCTGGCATGCTGTGGACAGACACCCCAGGGCAAGAACCACCAGAGTCTATGAGATCCACGCCATGTTGGAACTTAGGGCACCAGGAAACCAAGCAACCAGCACACTGCCTTAGTAAATGACTGTGGCCTGGCAAGATGCGGCCACCCCAGGGCGAGAAAGAACCACAGGTGTCTTCTGAATCTACACCATGTTGGAACTTAGGGTGCTGGGAAACAAAGCAACCTACTCGCCATGCTGGCAAGTGGCTGTGGCCTGGCAAGCCTCAGCCACCCCAGGGCGAGAACCACAGGCGTCTCCTGAAACTTGTGCCATGTTAGAAATTAGGATGCCGGGAAACCAAGCAAACAGCTCACTGCCCTGGTAAGTGGCTGTGAGCCTACCAGTGCTCGGGCTGAGAATCAAACATCCCATCCCCCCTTTTAGTAAATGGGAGCCAGAGGTCTGAGCAGCTTTTGGGAGGTTGACCATATGCAGTATAGCAAATAGGGGGAATTTCCTTCAACCATCTCTTTGAAGGCAAATATTGTTATAATTGTTTTTTGTGCTGATTAATTACACTGCTCTATTCAATATTCTGTTTTGATAAGTTCTGTAATGTTCTGTATTTCCTTTGATTTTGCTATACCTGACTGAAAGGACAACTATTGTGAAGATAATGAGATATACTATGGTACCTATTACTGTTATCCTGATACCCCGCTGTGAAATCCTGTACCTATTTCACTGCACTGTCTCAATTGGCTTTGTTCTGTTTTGTTCAATTGTATTTTACTACCTTCAAAAAAAAGTTGATAACAAAGTGACAAAATACCTCCAAAAACTCCCTCCCAACTCCATCAAAGCTGATCCATGGGGCATGGATGAGGAGAAACTCAAAACAAAGCAACAGAATTATATAAGGTGATTAAAAAGTAAGTAACAACAACAAAACAGACCAGTAAGGTACTGAGCAATCTGAAACATGATAAAACTAAACAGATAATGGACTTAAAAAACAAAAGGAGGAAAAGAAAATGCTCTAAAGGATATAACTTCATGTATGTTTAAGTGTGTAGAAATAAAAACCATGTTGCTAAGTTTTTGTTGGATCATTGAACAGAACTGTTTGCAGCCTCACTGAATGTCCACATTGTATGCTTTAATTTTGTAAATTGAACATCTATTTCTAAGAAGACAATATGTAATTTATTAACTAGTGATTTCTTACTGTTTATTTTTTTGAAATTCTGCATTGTTTCTACTCTTTTTTTGTTTTGCTTTTTTTCTCTTTATATAAAATTAAAAAAAAACTTGTCCTTGTCTATGTTGATTTCATTGTGAATTGTGTCTATTTTGAAAAAGATAAAGCTATTCACATTTACCATCACAGAACTGAATCAGAGTGTAGGCTGGAACTGACTATGGTTTCATATCTGTAGACAGAAAATGATCGAGGCCTGTTTTGGAGTCCTGTTTTCTGTTAGTGAGAGCTCCATTTTTTTCTTAATTGCTCTGACAAAGTCACACTGATAAAATTTCTCTCATCTCTATAAAATTGATTGGCATAAAAGACACACTCAGGTAACTCATTCATTATTCTGGAAAAGCATTAGTAGCTTTGAAAAATAATTATATAGGGAGTCACACTACTAAAAATTCCATTGATGTTCTAGATATTTTGATAAATGACATAGCAAAGGGACTGGTATATCGACTTTTGTTCTACCAATCATCATTTGCTGGATGCTTGACATATATGGAGTACCTACTATCAGATATGTGACATACATCTCAATAAAAGTATGAGAATATAGGATATATTCAAGATCTAGATCTCTTTTAATCTCTTTCTTTCTCAAAATTTTCCACAAGTTCCCTACTGTTTATTGAAGTACTTTAGAAATCTATTATTCTGATATTCAAGGTCTTCTACAGTAAAGCCTTACCCAACTTTTGTGAACAAACTGAACTAGTTGTTGATACCCAAAACTTGCCTGTATCCATGTTCTTTTGTCACACTGTATCTTCTGCCTGAATGTCCTCCCAATTCTTTGGGTGTCTACAGAAATCCAATCCATTCTTGAAAGCTCATCTCTAGTGCTACTGATTTTATACAGACTTATCTGATTTTTTTTATCAAAAGACTTGAAAAAGGTATATCACATCCTTCTGCTCCCATGTGTATGTGTGCTTCTTTGGGAATATCTTATTCTCATTTGTTTATCCTGTGTATATTGTCTTAGGTACCACAGTACTCTTTATCTGTCACAGTGCCTACCACAGTTCTTTATATACATATAGTTCACCCTTCTTAAATATTTTTCATAAAAAATTTAAAAACCTGACAGCAAGAAAAAAAGTCACTTTTTAAATGTGTAAAGAAGATGAATAGGCATTTCCTCCACAGAATTCATACATATAGTTCATAAGCACATGAATAGAAATTCAACAGCAGTAACCATTATGAAAATGTAAATTAAAATCACCATGAACTATCAGTTCAGACCCACTGGGATAGTGATTAACAGAAATGAAATGAGATGAAATAAATAAGTGTCATAAAACATGTGGAAAAATTAGGACCTGCATGCATTGCATGTACAAATGAAAAATTGTGTCCCTGTTATGGGAAACAGTATGAAAGTTCCTGAAAAATTTAAAATCAGAATTGCCATGTGATCCAGCAATACCACCCCTTGGTATATACCTAAAAGAACTGAAAGCAGGGACTTTATAATAGACATTTGACTGTCAGTGTTCATGGCAGCTTTATTCATAATAGCATATAAATGATATCAATTTTTCCACTGAAAGAAAGAATGAAATAGGGCTTATAGGTACACTGGAATATTAATGATTCTTAAAAAGGAAGTAAATTTTTACATATCCTACAACATAAATGAACCTGAAAGACAGACACATAAGAAAAATATTGTCTTAATCTACTCATATGAGATATGTAAATTGGAAAATTATAGAAAAAGAAAGCAGAGCACAGGTTACTATGGGCTGGGCATAAGAGAGAAAAGGGAAATGATATTTGATGCATTTAGAATTTCTATTCAGGAAACAAAAAAATCTTGGAAAATGGATAGTGGTTATTTTTGCATGGTGTTGTGAAAACACTTAATATCACTGAATTGAACTCTTAAAATGGATAAAAGTTTAAGTTTTCTAAATATTTTATCATAATAAATTTTTAAATTATAAACTTTGCAAAGCTAAAATTTAAAATAATATAAATATGACTAGGCATGTATTTATATGCAGAAAATAATGTAAATAACCCAACAAATGTGAGATCAAATTCATGTTGACATTGGAATAGTCATTAGATTTGCTAATCCTTCATGTATAAAAAAGAGATAATAATAGTCTCCACTGCGTAGATTACTTTTGATGGACTGTACAGTATAATTAATCTATGAGAAACATTTACTATAGTGATAGAGCATGTCGATCAGAATAAAATATTAATATTCTTACTACCAACAAATAATACTCAAGTATCTCTTTTGATGCAGAATAAGCTCAGAAGTTTGCAAAGTATCATGCTAGTAAAATGGAAGAAAGTTTTGAGCAAGGGACATCCATCAGAGAGGCAAGTTTTACACTCTGGAATCTGAGACAGTGTAGAAAAGAAAAGGAATATTTGAGGTTAAATAATTGATTGAAATGGCATATAAACTGAATTAGTAAATTATTAGGAAATGATTATTTCCAGGTATTAGTTGGGTCAGAATTTAGTGAGTCTTTTCTACATTACCTTATTTACTGCAGTTGGCCATTCTAAGACAGTTGAATAACAAGTTAGCATAGTTTTTTAAAAATGTAAAATGCCAACCGGTATCATAAGGGTTAATAAATGGGAAACATTTCTCATCTCTTTATTTTACACTTTGATGTGATGATAAATCAATATATAAAATGTATTGCATATTTCAAAACTATCTAAACACCAATCCAATCACTTTATTTTTACTAGACTACTTTGGGTTTCATTCAAGTGAACTAAACACAAAATTATACAAATGAACTATAACAAATACAAAATGCAATAAAACAGAATCCATAATAAAATCAATACAATAATTAAATTGATTTGTAATACTTTTTTCCTTTTCCAGCTAGGGCTGCTTCTACCTCTGCACATTTAGTGGCACATTTAGTGCCGGTCTTGGCAACGTGGGGGAAGCTTCCACGTCAGGCGTGAAGAGGGTACAGTTTGTTAGATAAAACCTGGGCATCCAGTTTTTAAATTTCAGATGAATGAACATATTCTTAGTATCTGAACCATATATTGTATAAAACATACATATGGGGGGAAATCATCGTTTATCTGACATCCAGTTTAAACTGGCCTCCTGGATTTGTTGTATTTGCTAGGTAGACGTGGGAACCACAGGCTGGTCTGGGGCACTAGGGCAGCCCCCGCAAAACAGGAGGGCTTTGGAGGTAACCCACCCAGCACTCAAGACTTCTCGCAGCTCTGAGAAAAAACCTGGGAAGCGCCCACGGCAGTCAAAGCTCTTTGAAAGGGCTGAACGCTGAGTCTCGGTGCCACGTGGGTAAGTTGTTGGGAGAAATGGCAGCCTGGCCTGTTTCTTGAATGCCTTTAACAGTGGCCACAGCTGGCAGGCCTGGGAGCCCGCATGGCCCACCCACTCAACCTGCATACTCTGTAGTACTTTAAAACACCAAAAAGATAAAATATAAGCCACACTGGCTAAAAATAAAGTTGAAGAAGAAAAATTATGTAAAAAACCAAAAAAATCATATTGGGACTATTAAAAATACCATCATATCAGCCTCAGGTGAGTCAAATTCATTAGTAGATGAACTAGTGACTCAAAACACTACTTTTGACCATTTTACTTCCTGAAAATTGAATTAGAGCCAGAGGCAAGATTTTAAAATTCAAGTAACACTGAAAAACATGCAGATCTGGTATAGTTTGCTAAAACAAAATCAAAATTTACTTAATTTTAAAAACGAATAAAAATTAACAACAAAAACCCTTAATAATAGAACTTTCCTATCACTTATAAAAATTACCAGAATTATTTTTAGAAAAAATGAAATGCATAGAAGGACATGAAAACATTGAAAAATTGCCTCAAGTACACAAAATTTAATGAGGTGGTGTGTATATAAGAGTGAGAAAAAGAGAGGGAGAGGGGAAGAGAAACAGAGACAGAAAGAGAGAGACAGAGTGAGAGAAGGGTGAATATGTCTATAAATGTGTATGTATGCACAATTATAGGGAATATTCAGTTTTTACACATGCGTAGTTTTGTCAGATTTGATTTTGATTAATTTCATTTTTTTGCCTATTTCATTTTGGAAAATTAACCTATAGTACAGCCAAAAATTGAGTTTGTGAAACCATGAAGAATAGTTAAAAGACAGTTATAATATTCCCAGTGTTAAGTGAGTTTAACCATGTTACAAATTCTCTTAGGGACTTTTCTCATTCATTAAGCTGTACAAGTTTACCAGGAAGCTAAATTTGATCTTCCTACAGGCTCTTCATGGTATCTCCCTTTATCTCAACTCCAGGATTTAGCATGCTCTGATCCAGTCAGCTGCTAAACTGTGGGTATGCCACTTGAAATGGCAAAGGCATTTTGTCATCACTGTATTCCCAGTGCCTAGCAGAAGTCTGGAACATAGTAAGTCCTCCAAAATGCTTATTGAATAAATAGCATCTGTAGACGATTCTTCGGGTGCCTTAATATACACTACTTCTCACAAGTTCTGCAGCATTTTTGTGGAAGATTCTTTAGTGATACTAAATTATGGAGCAAAACTGTAGTGTAGAATTGAGTGGATATTCTTTCTCAATGATCTCAGTATTCCCGCAATAACTATTCTTTACAATTGCTTGCAGCTACCAGAAAATCAGACTATTCTATGGAAGAACTCTAAGGGAATACAGGCAATGTGATGGGGGTGAAATGTTAAGGAGATTGAAAAGCTACATCAACCAAGTATGGCTGCTTGAGAGTTGTATAGAGAAGAAATAATTTAAGGTTATGCATGAACTTAGTTGCTGCTTCAAGGTGGTAGGTGCTGAAGATGAAACGAATTTTAAAGAAAATGAGAATCTCTTAGTAGTACATGTACAACAGCAGCTAACATTCATTTAATGCTTATTCCTGGTCAGATTTTTCCTATTTTCTTCCAAAACCACAAGACTTATCAAAGGCTTAAATATTAAAACAGAAACACTTAATCTACTGATAGATAAAATAGTAAAACTTTTCAAGACATAGCTATAGGACTTTCTGAACTGTACCCACTTAAACAAGAAATAACAAAAATCAACAAATGGAGTCACATGAGATTGAAAAGCTTTTACAGCAATGAAACAACAAACAGAATGTGAAAACAACCAGCATAAGAAAAAAAATTGCCCAGTATTCCATAGGCAGAGGACTGATATCTAGACTATAGAAAGAACTAAAAAAATAAAAATACTAGATTTCCCCAAAGTAAAAGACTCAATCAAAAAGTAGCAACTAAAATGAACAGATACTTCTCAGAAAAAGTACAAATGTCTACTAAATACATGAAAATGTTCAACATCTTTGGCTACTAGAGAAATACATGTTAAGACAATACCAAGATTCTATCTTACTCCAAAAGTATGGATATCATCAAGAAATCCAATTACAACAATTGGTAGACTGGCTTTGGGGAAATAGAGACCCTTCTACATTGCTGGTGGGAATGTAAACTAGTACAACCATTACAGAAGTAAGTATGGAGACTCCTCAAAAAGCTAAAAGTACAAAGGGAAAAAGAAGGCCTATCAGTGAGCAACAAAACACACAGCCTCCTGGGGAGAAACAACTCATATGCCAGAATAAAGCATTCTGGAGAGATCTAGACAGAGGGAGATGGCTCCTCTTAAAACAGGAAGAAATTGAAATGAAAATAGTTCCTCAAATATGTAGTTTCAGGGCTACAATTAAAACAGCTAAAATTAGCAGACACGGCACTTTCATTGTGAACCAATGAGCTGCCCAAACTCATGTCAGCCGTGATACTCCATGACCCGCAGAGCTGCACAATCTCATTCCCACTGCCACTTACAAAAGCCACAACCACACTCAAGTTGGGGGTTGGTGAGCACAACAGAGAACAGAGTGAGCAAAGGGACCTTCATTAATCCATGGTCATTGCTGGGAATAAGACTCTATCCAGAGGAAGGGCATGACCAAATGGGTGACATGTTGAAATCAGGCAGGAGGAGCCTGAACTAGGAATAACAGTGACTTCAGTTGATTGGTCCCTTCCCAGAGCAGATTGGTGTGATCTGCTTGGCCTGGGTCACACCCCTGCCTGGGACCCAATAAGCTGTCCCAAACCAATTCCCTACACCTAGAACACACTAACTTTGTGAAGGCTCCTGCAGTTTGACTAGCCTGGTGGAGAGAGTCCAGCATATGCAGCAACTGCTTACACCTCAATGACAAGAGCAAACAGGAGAGGGCAGAAATCCCTCAACAGTGTGCTTCAGAAGAACCATAACCAACAAGGAAAGGGGCTGACACTTCCACTATACACCTGTATGGAAGAAACCAAAAACATGACAAGAGAGAGAAACAAGAAAAAGCCCCCAGCCCAAAACCCTGACAACATTGATCCAGGAGAGAGAAAAACAAAAGAGACTGAGGGTGGCAAACATGCAACATCAGATGTGACTTCAATGGACATTAAAAGATATCTTAGGGACCTTGTAGAAGAGTGAGATATTAAATCAGGTAAAGCATGATATAAGTAGATTAATAAAACAAATACTAAGCACCTCTCAAAAAGACACAGACAGAAGAAGGGAGGAACACACAAAAAAAGGAGAGAAACATTTGATAAAGAATATGGAGAAAATATGGAATACATGAAGCAGATTCAAAGATTACCAGGAAATTAAAAACACCATTGAAAGCTGGCAAAACTGCTTAAAAGAAACTAAGGATAGACTATCAAAACTTGAAGACAAGTTTGCAATGTGTGATCATGAAAGGAAACATCTCTTAAAATTAACAAGGCAACAGGCAGTAACATTACAAAGGCTAGAAGACGACAAGAGAATCTATAATTTAAGAATAAGAAATGTGAATGAAAAAGCAGGAATAAAAATGGGTGAATTACAAAGGCTATTCACAGAAATAATTAAGGAAAACTTCCCAAGCATGAGAAAAAAATGATATTCGGTTATGTGAGGCATACAGAACTCCAGCCACCTACAACCAAAACAGAGCTACATCCAGATATATAATAATCAAGATACCAGAAATTCAATATAAAAACAGAATATTAAAAGCCGTCAGAGGAAAGAAACAGATTACCTATAAAGGAAAGCCCATCAGGATCATGGCAGACTTCTGGACACAGACCATCAGATCAAGAAGAGCTTCAAGCAAAGTATTCCAAGCCCTGAAAGAATCCAGAATGATGTACCCTGCAAAACTGTCAATAGAAATTAAATTAATGGAGAAACAAGATGCTTCCATGACAAAGCGGAACTGGGGGAATTTGTGACCACCAATCCAACCCTATAGAGAACACTGAAGGAGAGAAAAAAAAAATACCAGGATTTTAGGAACAGTGGCAGAAAGGCCTCAATGAGTGGAGCAGGCATTAGAATGAAGAAGAAAAGTATACAAACAAAGGCAGAAAAATAACATAGCAGAAATGAGGCAGAGAAACTATAATCTCTAACATAGATGGCCTTGATACACTAAAAAAAAGACAGGCAGAGTAGATCAGGAGGTAGGCTCCACTGAGATGCTCTGTATAAGAACTATAATCAACCTGAGAGAGGGTTTATGGACCAAAAATCAAATATGAGAAAACAATGCTCTGTGTGACACAATGCCAGATAGAAAAATGAGCAACTTGACCACCACCTGCAGATAGGTTGGAAAGACAGGATACTTATGTGCATTAGAGAACTACTCAGCTATAATGAAGGAAAACCTTGAGACTTTTGTAGGAAAGGAATACAACTTGAGATCAAGTTCAGGAGTTAGAACGTTTGGAACCACTTAGGTAAAGAGCAGGTTGTCCCCCCAATCTAAAAACTGAGGGAGTTGGTGGAACCCAAATTGCTCAGAACCCTGTGGGAATGAAAGGGGAGGAACAGCCTAAAAAAAGAAGGCAGAGGATATTGTTAATACTGTACCAGGATTTGAAACCCACATTACTCACACCACTCTGCTTAGATGGATTATTATGTTCCAGTTTGTCTACTTGTACTAGATTTGAGGGCACAGAGAGTTACCCCAAAAATAGCAGGATAGAGTACGGTAATCATCCTTAATTTCCTATTAACTTAATCTGAATCTCTATATAACTTACGCTGTTTTGCCATGACTGATCTTAATCGAATCTGGTTTGTTAGACTGCTGTTTTGTATTGATAGATTTTATTCAAAGCTGTTATGATTGATACTATCAAGTCTGAGAGTATAGGCAACTACACTGAAGATGACAAGATTCACTAGAATATCTACTGTGGTTTGATTATTACCTGCCTTTGAAGGTTTATACTGTCTACAATGTTTTATTTTTACTAATATTGTTATGTACTGCTATATTCAATTATATATGATGATATAGACAATTCCATTGAAGATAATAAGAGACAACACAGTAAACATGGTAGATCACCTTGTACTGTGATTTTATATGACTTTTTGTTTTCATGTTCTTATAGAATTTTGTTTTGTTTTGTCTTGCTAGGCTTTGTTTTTCCCTCTAATACAGAAAGAATAGAAATACATGTAGAAACTCATGCATGAGTAACTGTTTACAGTCTCACTGTTTGAATATCTACTTTGTATGCTTTAATTTTGTAACTGGAACAACTATTTCTAAGAGGACAATATGCAATTTATCAACTAGTAATTTCTTACTGTTTATCTTTTTTTGAAATTCTGTATTATTTCTACCCTTTTCATGATTTTTATCTTTAAATAAAAAAGCTAAAACTATAATTTCCATTGAATCCAGCTATACCTTTTCTAAATAACTTCCCTAAAGAGTTAAAACATATTACATTAATACAAATACACCCATGTTTATAGCAGAACAAGTCATAATAGTTAAACCTTGGAAGTGACTTCTATTCTATTGACAGATGAATGGATAAGAAAATGTGGTATCACTACAGAATGAAGTACTACTTAATAATAAAGTAGAATAAATTTGAATCTTTTGTAGGGAAATTGATGAAACTTGAGATAATAATATTACATGAAGTAAATCAGGCACATAATTTAAATATTGCATAGCTTATCTTATGAAATATCCAAAACATAACTAAAGAATGAAACAAAATATAGATGATGAGAAACAGCACTATAGATCTTTTGCAAAAGTGAAAGGGACCAAAATATGGAGGCAGTGGATAGGGAAGAGGGAAAAGGATGAAAAATAAAGAAGCTGTGTTATGTTCATATACCAACTGTCCATAAATAATGCAAACATTATGTACTGCATGCATGTACTAATAAGAAAATTAGAATTGAAAAAATCAAAAGATACATGTCATTATAAACCCTAGTTTACAGATAAAGAAACTGAGCCACACAGTATAACCTTCCGAAAGACATACATCAGGATACAGAAAGGCCTAGAATGTCAAATCTGGTACTCTACCTCCAGAATCTCTGAAGTTGAACACTGGGCTATATGAATTAGAAAATTCCTTTGGGAACTCACAAAACTGGGTAGAAAACTAGAAAAGATAACTATCCCAAGCCTCTCATGATAGCAAACAAAACCTCTTAGTCTGAGGGTGTGATATATCAGACTCAAGATGAGAGGGAGGAACTCTCAGGCCCTAAAATAGTCTACTGTTATCCAATAAATAAAAAGAAGTCTGGGTAAAATCTTCATGGCCAAATCTGATTCAATAACAAGGAATTGTCTTCATTTCAAGGATATTTATACCTCTTGTTATCCTAGACTGAGGCCAAAGAAGAGTAAATCAAATGGACCAAACATTAAGTTGCATCCTGGTGTGTTTGCAAGTTCCTCCATCCTGAAAGTGATAATGCTGGTTTCTAGCTCAGAATGTTGTAAGGATCACTGCACAGAAAGTACTCAGTGTGGTGCCTGATACAAATGAGTGTGCAATGAACACTATGTTTAAATGAGCTCTCCAGTTACTTCAGTCTCCTTCCTGGGCTATGAGTGTGTCAAAAGTGCCAAGGATTAGGGATTGCATGGATATTAACTTCTGTGTACTCAACAAGGCTCAGTAATGAGACAAGTGCTCAATCCAGGTGATTGTTAATAACCTATGGAAAGTATAAATGAATCACCCACAGAAGTAACTAAAAACAAAATTATGGAGTCACAGAAGTAATTAAGTAGAACAAAAACTTCTTGGATAAATTCCTAAAGAGAAGAAGAAAGTTTTCCAGTTGGGAGACTTCATGCATCTTGTACGAGAAAGAAAAACTGGAATAGTTTCATAAAGGGCTCTTAAGTTTACGGAAATTACATATTCCTATTGCAGTAAGTGTGCCTGCTATGTTTTAGCATATTGCAGCTCTCCTGAGTTGTGGCTCCCTACCAAATAAACTTTCACACTCTTTCCCACTTCTCTGAAGATGTAGCACTTCCAATATGCTGGGCTTTATTTGTATAGTTGTCATTGCTTTGATGTTCAAATAGATACCTGTGATACTTTGCAATAATCAGAGAGACAAAGACTACTGTCTAAAACACCAGGATAATCTTACCCCTGTACAGAATTTGATAACAGGTAGGGAAAGTAAGGGACTTGCATTACATCATGCAGGTTCCATTTAAAAAGATTCCTAAGAATCCTGAAACATATTCTGAGCCACTTCTCTTCAATCCAGCTCACCAGGGCTCATTCTTCAATATTTCTTGCTTATTTCCTTTGTACTTTTTTCCATATCTAATAACTCACTCAACAGCACAGAGCTCCCATTACTGGGAGGAGAATGACTTCCCTAAGAGATTATTTTGGAATAATCAAGAAAAACTCTCACAAACATGGTTGCATTTTGGTGGCAGTATTTTATACTTTGTGGCAGAATTTATCGATATGTTTTAGATAAGATAATGATCACATTAGTCATAGAAAATTTATACCTTCACCCAGCGAACTCCAAGCAGCAAGCAGGGCCCAGAATCCAGCCCCAGACATTAACTTCATGCTCCTGTGGAATCCCTGTGCATGGGGAAATCTTGGAACTTTGCTCGCAGGCAGTAAGATTGTGCCCTGAGTGTGAAATCATCAGAAGACAAATGGAGTCCCCTGGGGCCCAACTGGTCCACACTCAGCAAGCTCCAAGTGGCAAGCAGTTGCCAGAAGTCTTCTCTGGGAGCCAAAAGTGGGCCAGGTGATTCCCAGTGCACTGAGGAAGCTTTGAAACATTGCTCAAAACCTGGAAATAGGCATGAATCCAGCCTGCACTGGGGAGCAACATGCTGCCCTGGGACCGTGGCCTATGCCCAGTGGATGCCCAGACTCAGGACATCTGCAGGCCCCTTAGGGACACCCCCTACCTCCTGGACCTAATACTGCTGTGGATCTTCAGCTCCCACCCTTTCTCCCAGAACTTTGTACTACAGCAGATTAACTGTGCTAGCTTGAAGGGAGATTCAGTGACTGCCTCACCCAAACAGATCTCAGCAGGCTCTAGTCAGTGTGGAGAGTATGTCCCTAAAATAGGGGTGTACAGTGGGTAAACAGGAATAGTAGTAAAGCTCCCTCAAACTAACTGTAAGACCTTTGTGAATCTGGCAAGAAATTTGGGTGACTCCTTCCTGCACACAGAAAACATCACGGAGTGAGGAGTGTGCCAACAAGGACTCCCACAACTTGAACAAAATCAAAAGGGCTTATGAGACACACAGTAGGGACACAGTACAACCTCAGCTGACACAAACACTATAGACAGGGAGATTTGATGACCTGGAATAACCTGAAGATAAAGTAATAGCGGGAACTAAAAGTTGACCTACATCAATACTACTAGGATTGTCAGCCCAGGAAGAATATACGACTCATCCATCAGGCCCCGCAGCAGTAAGTCAGGTGATTGGCCCACCTATTCATTGTGGGACCTAGCAATTGTACAAACATCAACATTACATTGGGACCCCAAGATACACACTACCAACAGTTGACACTAGTGGGAGTGAAGGACCAAACATTAACTCAGAAGGGGAAAATGGCAAAATGAAAAAGCAAAATGCAATCTCAAACATCTAGTCCACCAGGAGCAAGTACAGGAGACACTGAAATAGAGGACTTAAAAATTACACACCAGAAATTTCTGAAAAGATAGCAAGTGAAATAAAAAAGACAACTCCATGAAGCTATTAAGGAAAACAAATTAGAAGCAATCTCCCATGTAAAGTTAGAAATAACAACCTTACTAAAGGAGTTGTTGAGTGTAGCTAAAGAAGAAATAGAGAAAAAAGTACAGGAGCATGGGAAACTGATTGAAACCTTGAATGAACCATATAGAAAACAAGCAGAATTCATGAAACAAACTCAAAGAGACACCCAAGAAACAAAAACCTCTATTCAAAGCATGTAAAACCATTTAAATGAAGCTGAGGATAGGATTTCAGACCTTGAGGACAGGAACACAATTAGGCATCATGAAAGGATAGAACTTTTAAAAATAACAAAACAGCATGAAATGACAATCCAGAAGCTTCAAGATGATGCCAACAGCAACAATATAAGATTAATAGGCATTTGTGAACATGGAGGAATCAATGCAAATGACATAACTAAACTATTCACAGAAGAAATAGCAGAAAATTTCCCAAAAATGGGTAAAAAATCAGATATACAGATAAGTGAGGCATATAGAATGTCAAACAGTCACAACCAACATAAATCTACACCCAGACACATAATAATCAAGATCCAATAATGTAGCATAAAAACAGAATACTAAAAGCTGTTAGAGAAAAGATACAACTCACCTATCAAGGAAAGCCAATGAGAATCACAGCAGAATTTTCAGCCCAAACACTCAAGTCAAGATGAGCTTGGAGTGAAGTGTTTCAAGCCTTGAAAGAAAAACACTTTCAACCCCGACTGAAGTACCTAACAAAATGTTCATTCAAATTTAATGGAAAAACAAGATATTTCCATGAAAAAGAACAACAGAAGAAGTTCACCTCCACCAAAACAACCCTACAAAGAATATTGAAAGACATACTAGACAGAGATAAAAATGAGCACAGGGCTGGGAATTTAGCTCAATGCCATAAGCGACTGCCTGGCAAATGCATAGTCATGACTTCAAGTCCTGGTACAACAACAACAACAAAAAATGACCACAATCCCCAGAACAACAACAGAAAGAAACCACCAGGTAGGACTAGCAATTAAACAGAGTGAAAAGCAGAAAGCAAACAAAGGGAATATAACATGGCAAAGTTGAGCCAGTACATATCAGTGATATCCATAAATGTAAATGGCCTCAATTCACCTATCAAAAGAAATAGGTTGATAGGATGGATCAAGAAACATGATCTCACAATATGCTGTATAGAAGAAATACATCTGACCCAAAAGGAAAGTCATAGATTAAAAGTCAAAGGGTGGAAAACAATATTCCATGTAACAGGAACCCAGAAAAAAGAAGGGGTACGAATTTTGTTTGTAGACAAGGTGAATTTCAAACCTAAAATGATTAAGAGATAAGGTCACTACATACTTGTTAGTGGAAAAATTCAATAGGAAGAACTAACAATTATAAACATATATACACCAAGTAGAGGAGCATCCAACTATATATGACAAAAACTAGTGGACACGCAAAACCAAATACAGAAGAACACAATTAAAACAGGGAACCTTAATATCACATAGTCACAAAGAGATAGATCAACTAGACAAAAAATCAGCAAAGAAATAATAGAGTTGAATCATACCTGTGAGCAAATGGACTTAGCAGATGTTTACAGAGTATACCACTCAACCAAATCAGAATACACATTCTTCTCAGCTGTGCATGGGACATTCTCCAAAATAGACTATATAATAACCCATAAAACATTCTTAAGTAAATGCAAAGAGATTGAAATTATCCCATGCATAATATCTGACCACAGCGCATTGAAATTGGAAATTCATGGCAAAAGAAATTGCAAAACCTGCATAAATATATGGAAACTAAATAACAACCTTCTGAACAACCATACAGATGAAATTAAGAAAGAAATAAAACAATACTTACAACTCAATGAAACTATGAAAAGAGCATACCCTAATCTGTGGGGTGCAATGAAAGCAGTCTTAATAGGGAAATATATAGCAATAAATTGTCATATAAAGAAAAAAGAATGATCATGTATAAAAATCTAATGCTACATCTCAAGCTTCTAGAAAAAGAAGAGCAAGTTAACCCCAAAGTTCATAAAAGAGAGGAAATTGTAAAGATTAGAACAGAAATCAATGCAATTGAAACTAAAAAAAATACAAAGAATTAATGAAGCAAAAAGCTGGTTTTTTGAGAGCATAAACAAAATCGACAAACCTCTAGCTAACCTTATCAAGAAAAAGGAAAAAACCCAAATTCACACAATAAGGACTGAAAAGGGGGAATTACTAGGGATCTCATGGAAATTAAAACGATCATGAATACCTACTTTGAAAATCTCTACTCGCAGAGAGTTGAAAACACAGAAGAAATGGACAGATTTCTAGAAACATGAACTACCAAAGTTCAACCATGAAGATATAGCAATTTTGAATAACCCAATATCAGCCATTGAAATTGAAAACATAATTAAAAACTTGCCAACAAAGAATAGCCCAGGTCCTGATGGATTCATAGCTGAATTCTACAAGAAATTTAGAGAAGATTTGATGCCAAAACTCCTTAAAATCTTCAATGAGAGTTAAAAGAAAGAAATCCTCACTAAATCATTCCTGGAGGCAAGTATTACTCTGATACCCAAACCAGGGAAAGACCCAAACAAAAAGGAGAACCATAGGCCAATATCACTAATGAAAATTGACACAGATATTCTCAATAAAATACTGGCAAATAGACTGCAGCAAATCGTCAAGAAGATTATACATCATGACCAAGTGTGGTTCATACCAGGAATGCAAGGATGATTTAATATATGCAAATCAATAAATGTAATACACCACTTCAACATAGCCAAAACCAAAAACTACATGGTCATGTCAATAGATGCAGAAAAAGTTTTTGATAAAGTCTAACACATGTTCATGATAAAATCCCTTCAGAAACCTGGCACAGACAGTGTCTACCTCAACCTTATAAAGGCCACCTATGATACAACGACAGGCAACATTATACTAGACAGACAAAGCCTGAAAGCTTTTTATTTAAAATCAGGAATAAGACAAAGATGTCCACTATCACCACTCTTTTTCAGTATAGTTCTGGAAACACTAGGCAGGGCAATCAGACAAGAGAGATAAAAGGAGTAAAGATAGGAAAGGAAGAAGTTAAATTATCACTATTTGCAGATGACATGATACTCTATATAGAAGATCCAAAAATCTCCATTAAAAGACTAGTAGAGGTAATAAACACATTCAGAAGTTTAGTTGGGTACAAAGTCAATACTCAAAAATCAATAGCATTCTTGTACACAAACAAAAACTCACTGAGAGAGAAATTATGGAAATATCACCCTTCACAATAACAAAAAATGAAATACTTAGGAATCAACCTAAGAATATAAAAGACCTATTTGCTGAAAATTCTACTATGCTGAAAAAGGAGATTGAAGAGGATATTATAAAATGGAAGGATATTTCTTGCTCTTGGTTAGGAAGAACCAACATTGTGAAAATGGCCATACTCCCAAAACTGTTATACAGATTTAGTGCAATCCCAATCATACCTTATATTGTTAATGCAATACCATTAACATACCTCACAAATGCAGAGAAAACACTACGAAAATTCATTTGGAAACAGAAGAAAGCTAGAATAGCAAAGGCAATTCTGGGCAATAAAAGCAAGACTGGAGGCATCTGAATTCCTGACTTGAAACTATACTACAAAGTCACAGAGAAAAAATAAGCCTGGTACTGGAAAAGAAATAGACCTGAGGATCAATGGAACATATTAGAAGATGCAAGCACAACTACAAAGACACTCAGCCACCTGATATTTGACAAAGGGGCTAAATATGTCCACTGAAAGAAGGGTAGTCTCTTTAATAAATGGTGTTGGAAAAATTGGCTCTCTACATGCCAAAGACTGAAACTAGATCCATGCATATCACCATGCACAAAACTAAAGTCTAAGTGGATCAAAGGCCTCAACATTAAAACAGAAACACTTAATCTACTGGAAGACATGGTAGGTAGAAGTCTTGGAGACATAGGGGTAGGCAGATAATTCATGAACCAAATGCAAACTGCATGGGAAACTCTTCAAAGAATCAACAAATGGGATCTCATATTATTGAAATGTTTCTGCACTTGAAAAGAAATCACCAACAGAGTGAGAAGAAAACCCCCAGATTAGGAAGGAATTTTAGCCAGCAACCCATCAGACAAAGGATTTATATCCAGAATATATAAAAAATAGAAAAACATCAAGATCCCCAAATTCAAAGACTGTCTTCAAAAATGGGCATCTGAGATGAACACACAGTTCTCAGAGAAAGATATACAAATGGCAAATAAATACATGAAGAAATGTTCACCATCACTTATCGTTCAAGAAATGCAAATTAAAACAACACTGAGATTTCATCTCACTCTGGAAAAAGCGAGACTGTGGAGAAAAAGGAACAATGCTCCACTGTTGGTGGGAGTGTAGACTGGTGCAACCACTATGGAAATCAGTATGGAGAATTCTCAGAAGTCTAGGATTGGCAGTTCCATTCAATCCAGCTATTCCCCTCCTTGGTTTTTTCCCAGAAAAACTGGAAAGATCATATCACAGTGAAATATGTGCGCCCATGTTCATAGCTGCACAATTTGTAATAGCTGAATCTTGTAAACAACCAAAATGCCCATCAACCGTGGAGAGGATGAAAAAGATGTGTCTTTTTATACAATTGAATATTACTCACCTATAAAAGTGAATGATCTTGAGGCCTTCATACATAAATGGAGATAACTTGAGACTATCCTCATTGGTGAAGTAAGTAAGAATCATATTTATAAATATCATATTGTTTCTCTAGTGTAAAAAGTAATAAGAAATGTAGGAATAATAAAACCCAAAGTGTGTAATTGCTATTGTAAAAAAGAGGAAAAAATGGTCTAAAGGATATAACTGCATGTATGCTTAAGTGTGTAAGATAGATGACAATATTACTAAGTTTTGTTAGTTTGTTGGGCAGAACTGTTTGCAGTTTCTCTGTTTGAATGTTTACATTGTGTGCTTTAATTTTATCACTTGAACAACTATTTCTAAGATGACAATATTTAATTTATCAACTATTAATTTCTTAGTGTTTTTTCTCTTTTTTACTTTGGTATTCTGTTTTGTTGCTACCCTTTTTTCCATTTAAATAACATTTAAAAAGAAAAGAATTTATACCTTCATGTGATATGACTTGTTTTGGGGTGGCAGTATTTTAAAAAGGGTACAGTGTTAGAATTTACTGTGGTACCCTTATTTGTAATATTTGAAGTGTTTTTATTTTTATTTTATTAGTTTATATTTGTAGTACATAATATTTACATATCTTGTGAAGAATTGGTGCATGTACATGCTATATCTTAATTCCTTTTTTTTATCCCCCTTCCCTTCCCATCCATCTCCTCTCCACCCATCTCTTGATACCCTTCTTCTTTCTTTTTATGGGGGAAGGGAATGTATGCTCACAATCCATAATGTCCACATCCCTTATGTGGAGTTTGGACATGTGCATAACACATCTGCATTCCTTTTTCCAGCCCCTTTCCTTTTTGCTGTCTCCCTCCTCCTTCAAAAGGTGAACAGATAAATAAAATGTAGTTTATATACACACAGAGTACTACTTTGTCATAAAGAAGGATATATTTAAGTCATTTGTAGAAAAAATGGTTTGAAATTATAATGTTAAATGAAAGAAATGATATACACAATATGAAATATCACATGGTTTCTCTTCCCTGAGAAATCCAAGCATAAATACAAAGCAAAATAAGAGACAGATGATAGGAAGTAGGGAGATAGATTTTCTCAGAGGAAGAGTGTTTTATTTTAGTTAGCATGTAGATGATAGTTTGCTCAAAGTACTTACAAAATTATGTAATTTGATATAATAAACATTGATTATTTAAGACTTGGGTTTTAGTTAACACTTTTATCCTTTTAGGACAAAGAATCAATTTAAGCTGTAGTTTTGAACCAGCAGAATTCTCCTGAATTATCAGATATCGTATCAGCTATTGGTGAGAGAGGAGGCAGCAACCAGACAGTGGAAACTACATGTTGAAAAAAGGAACACAGACTTCATACTCCAGGAAGCAAAGAAACAAGATTCTTTTCTTGTGGGAGTGTGAGTTATAATGGGGCTGGGATTGCAGGATTAGGATGTCTTCTTCTTTGATGCAACAGAACAAAGTTGCTTCCTGGCCATGTCTACACATTGAGAAGGGAAAAGGGAACTGAGGGAATTTTCCACTTCTGGACATGTTCTAAATCCTTTAAAATGGTGCCTCAGTTTCCTTGATAATTCATGAATAAATTGATGTGTTTCTCTGAATTTCACAGGCTCATTTTTTACTTTATATTCATATAGTCATTTTGCTGATGGAAAATTCCAGCTATATGTATAGTGTTATTAATAATATATCATTTCCTAGAGGCATGCTTTGTACTACGCATTATGCAATGTGCTTTCCATATAACTTACTTAACTCTTACAGCTTGATAAGTATTAGCATCACTATTTTCCTAGCAAGGAAATTCAGTTTCTAAATGTTTATGCACCTTTCTAAGGTCATTCAGTTAATAGGTAGTAGAACTGAAATCTTCCCACTTCCCAATCTCTTTGACTTAGCCCACATCAGCCTATTGGTGGTGTTTTATTATATGTGTTCCCTCTTATCCCCAAAACCTTTGTTCTTCATTTCCTCTGCTTGGAAAGCTTTTCTGGACCTTCTATTCTCAGACTTCAGGGCCAAGCCCAGAGTCTGAGACATGCTTTGAGACATGTTTTGGACTTGCTTTCCCTATTCCACTCCCAAAACTGACAGCTAGTTCTCAAGACTCAGTAGTTACTTTTACACTAAGCATCAAGTAGATGGCAGGCAGTGTGCTCAGAAGCCTTAAGAAAAGGCTAGTCTCTCTGTGGACATGGACCACCGACATCTGAAACACTTGGTGTTATTGGTGCTGTTTGTGTAGACTGGGAAGAAAGGATGAGTGCTTTATTAAAATTTACTTTCTGGGCCATACTGCAGACTTGCAGGAACAGATTCTCTGATCTTACCTGCCTGGAGTATGGAGGTGCCCCTGGTCATTCCTAAAGATGCTAAGATCTGAGAACTTGGTAAGCATTAGGCCTATACAGCTCCCTTAGAGACTAGTGCCCCAGGTACAGGCATGGTACCTAGGTGGAATTTGACCACTTCTAAGAAATGAAAATCAGTATCACCTCCCAGAAGGGGAAGCGAATATTATAGCAATGTGCCTTTCTAAATATTGTCAAGGAACTTTCTTTTGAAGAAATCCCTAAAAATGTAATACAAATAAACTTTATTCAATGTGACTATTAGATTATTTTAAAATTACAACTGGCAAACGTGCTTGTTGATTCTGCAGATTTCCTGGAATACAGGCTCTTCAGAGACAGGGCAGTGTTTTTACTTTGCTTTTCCTCAACTCCATACCATATACAAGAAAAGCACACAAATGAGGGATAAAAGAGTGTGCATACTTCCAGTTCTTCCCAAGTATGTGTGTTTATCACATTAACTTAAAAGAAAAATTAGTAAGTCTGTATTCACTGAAACAAACAAAATGGCTGAACAAGAGGAAAGCTCGCCCAGAGGCCACATACAGCAGAGGTTTGCAGCCAAGTGTTGGTTGTGGACTTTGTAGATTGTCACTTTGGACCAGTCCCAGTAACTGTCTTCAAGTAAGTCATTAGGGAGTAGGAGAGTGACACATGTGCAAAGAATCATTGTGAAAATCATGAAGGAGATATTAAAAATTCCAGTGGAAGGATAGAATGAGATGGGATTTTCTACTCAGACAAAAGAGGACTACATGGAGGAAGAGGCATTCATGTAAAATACAGTATCTTGTGTCTTTAAGATACAAACTCAGTAATAAATATTTAAGATGTGGCATACTTTGAATTATGGTCGAATAAAAATGAGCTATGACCACAGTAGGGATTTGTCCTTACTTTTTTACATCAACAAGTACAGAATCTATAGGCAGATTCTTTGATATAAAAAGAGAAATCTCCAACTAATAAAATGTCAGCAATATATTAAAAATTTGCAGCAAGGAGAACTATGAAATAAACATAATAAATCACTTTAACAGCAATAAAACCAGGACAAACCAAATTCCCAGTGTCGACTTTCCAGCCATCTTTGAACAATTTTGTATCTTGAGAACAAATGTCAACATAATTCCCAAAACTTATGAAGGGCAGCATGTAAATATTATATTAAACAGTTATTCATTTAAAAGACTTGACTGCATCACATTTTATAGTTTCCCCATTCAGAATGTGAATTTCTGCCCGGAAGTTGCTTTGCTTTATTATTTCGGCTACATATGCTTTTAGAGAATTGTGTAACTGAATACTAATTTAAAGTTTCTTCTCATATTTTTTTAATTCCCTAGGTGGAGTTTAATTTCCTCATGATGACTACACAAGCTTTTTGAAATAAAGTAGAATTTAAGGTACACAGATTTATCCTTACTTTGGGGCATCTTAAAGTCTATGGACATGAAATGCTAGGCACAAATTACCCACAGGTTTAATGCTTCACACTTTTCTTTTGTTAATGAAATGTTTGCACAGCTGCTGCTGTGTGTACAAGAAGATTAAAACCTGCTGTCACTTTGTTAAGAGAAACCTGGGGGAGATTTAACACATCTGGTCTGGGGATTAAGGAAACCTGGTAAAACCAAAATTGCCTATTAGTTTACAGGAGCTGTGACCTGGGGACTGAAAGAAGAAAGGAAAATGCATTGACCTTTAAAATTGACTGAAATCAATTAACTCATGTACTTGTCAACTCTTCATGACATGTGCTTGTGCTGTAGCCACCTTTAATGTGCCTACCAATTCCTATTGGAAGCAAGTTTTTGTTGATGTAAGAGCTGATGAAATGATTGAGCTGAGAGCAGTTTCCATTTGAATGAAAAACAGTTCATGTCAGGTTTATAGTCTTTAAAAAAATAGAAAACAAAATAAGCCACCAGATTAGACCAGTAATTAGAAAAGTTATGCCCTGGCCTTGAAGCAAAGTGAAGGCAAATGTCGCAGAGATAGGCAGCTCCAGGAAGAGCTGGTACAGGCTGATCTGTGGTTGTGCCCAGCACTGCAAGGAGATTCAGGGTAGAATGGCTTGTTGCTCGCCCGAAGGCTACTGGTGCTGCCTGTCTGTAAGTCTAAACTAATAACTTCTGGGCAGAGCTGAGGGCACATAGAAAGCAACTCGCACAGCAGGCTGATAGGATTTCACATCTTAACTCTTTGTTCTTGAGTGGGTCTTTGACCGAGGAAGCGGTGTACATTAGCCAACAGCCCAGACAGCAGAGAGGCCCAGAAAATTTGAGGACTTGCCCAAGGCTAGTCAGCCCAGCTTGGCAAGTGCCACAGAGTGAGAACTTAACCTCTTTGTCCTGACCACCAGGCCAGTGTCCCTCAACAAGGACAAGGCATATTTCTCTTGGTCCTCCAAGGGAGGTGTTCTGGTTGAGGGACACTAAATGAGAGGATAAAAACAAACAAACAAACAAAATTGTTATTTAAAAGAGAACCCAGCCAATGGAGTTGCTAGAGGAATGTGTCAACATGAGAACATTCACACTTCATTTCAGCAGCCACATGCAAGTGCCACATGCTCTTGCAAACATATAGGTGTAGCCTGGTGAAAAGCTGAAATCAGTAGAGTCATAAGTAGGAACATGCCAGGCAGTGGCTATCTCCTCTCTTGTTACCTCAGATTGGTCATTTTGGGCCTGAGAAGCCACACCAAAGTGAGATTTATCATTAGCACAGGAGGCTTTGGTTCCAGCAGTGTCCCTCACAGAAATGACAGCAGGCCTGTGTTTTAAGAGCTTCCGAGGGGAAGTTCTCTGCCCCATTTTCATCAGCAACCACCAATTGGCCGAGCCAGCTTTTCCCTTCTTCCCTTGAAAGTGTCATTATGTTTGTCAACACTATGCTCTGAGGTGAAGGGCAGCCGGCTTCCAGAAGTCACTGGGTACATTCCACTGGCAGACAAGCGACAAGACGACAGATGGATGCTGCCGGAAAGTCGTGCCTCTCTCTCCCTCCTCCTTCCCACCTGCTGCCGGAGCCTGCTGCCGCTTCTCCCTACAGTCTGCAGGGTAGCTCTGTTTTCCTCCCCCTTCAGAGCAGTTCTGCATTCTGTGGCAGCTCAGCAGGCTGCAGGCACAGTCTCCTCACGGCCCCTCCTGGGCTAGTCCGGCTTACTCCGCAACACTAAGCAGCAGGACCCCTGCTGAAGCCAGTTTGGGGATCACAGCTTGCCCAGCTCACTCTGCTCAGTTCTTCAAATGTAGCATCTTTCTGTGACCTGCAAGGACCCTGTGCAGGCATCACAAAATATTGCTTATGCTGTGTTGTTTGATAGGAGAAAAAAACGGTTAAAAATGGTGCCCTATTTCCCTATTGAGAGCCCAGAATCTGGAGCTAGTCTAGTGGGTTAAAATCAGTCTACTTCCATGTGCTCTCTGTGCAGCTTTGAGCCGGGCTTTGATTTCCTCATATGTAAATGAAGATGATGCTACTACTCACCTTATCGGGTTAAGAGAACTGAATGGGGAAATATTATAAAGTACCTAGAACAGTGCTGGACAGATTATAAATTTACATTTAAAGGTTTAATCATACATATATATATATATATATATATATATATATAAAATGTATATACACAGTATATGTGTGTGTGTGTAATCTAAAAAAAACACCAAGAGAAGGCATGAAAGTAGAAGGGAGACTTGGAGAAAAAGAGGGAATTCACTGGAAGGAAGAGAACTCTGAGGAAGGTACGTTATATTCATGTGCTAATGTGCCAAAATGATATCTGCTAGTCTATAAATAATATTTATTTATAAAAATGAATATATATGAAATAGCATAAATTTGGTTGCAAAAATATTAGCTGTTCAAATATTTGCATAGTAAAGCAATTGTTCAGTAGGAATACTAAGAATACCCTAAGCTGACCCCTGCAACCTTGTACATAAGTCTTTCTCTGTAATAATTGATGCAGAATCTTACTTGAAATTGTTGCTAATAGGACAAAAACCTGTTTTGTGAGGTCTTTCTCAAGAGAACCTTTGTATTTTGAAATAAGTCAGCATCTCTGAAGAAATGCCTTGAAGGTGCCACATACTTTCATCCCTCTGAGTCTTTGCTTGTGATTTTTTCTGTTTCTATCATCGTTGGAACCCTCCTTTCCCCGTCACAATCCCATATGTGCCCCCAGGAGTCCACCAGCATGTTCTCTGCTACCCCTGGTCCCTGTCCCCTAGAGTTCCCTCCCACAGAACACCATGGCCCTGGGGCAGAAATCCAGTGCATGCTCTGAATGAAACAAGGTCAGCTGCCTCCACACCTGTGCCTTAAAAGACTGTGAACTACTTGGAGAGCAAGTGTGGTTTCATTCTTCTTTGTGTACTTGGTGCCTGCATAGCTCAGGGCTCAGCGAAGAGTTAACAGCCAACCTCTGACTTATAAAGTGACTTCGTTCACTGGTTTCTTACTCTTGGAGCACATAAATAGCATTTGCAAAGTACTAGTGACAGACTCCCCTGTGCAGCCTTTTAAAAATCAAATGACAACAATGATATTTATATGTTGATCCTAATTTTCCTCTCAGAAAAATAAAAATGGTAGCCAAGCATAGTGGGACATATCATAATTCCAGCGATTCAGGAAGCTGAGGCAGGTGATTCACAAGTTTAAGTTCTGCCTGAGCACATTAGCAAGACTAGTCTCAAGATTTTTTTAGAAAAATTAAAAAGAATGTGAGAGTGAAGCTCAATGGTACAGAGCCTCTGATTCAATCCTTATTCCTGGAGCCAAGAAGGAAGGAAGGAAGGAAGGAAGGAAGGAAGGAAGGAAGGAAGGAAGGAAGGAAGGAAGGAAGGAAGGAAAGAAGGATGCCAGTAGTTCTTTAACTCTGCTTGCCATACACTCACGCTGTGGTTTCTTTCGTACTCTGTGGCAGTCACATCTTAAAAGCTCAGTGACTTTGCATGTTACTGTAAATCTAAATCTAAGCTCCATATGTAGAAGTCGCTAGTGCTTACCAGTATTTGTGTTCTCTTCTTCCCCAAGTCATGGGAAGACTGCATGTCCTGGTTTCCCTTCTGCGTAGGTACATCCATAGGACTGAGTTTAGCTAATGAGATGTAACTGCAAAAGATATGTGGTACACCTGCCCAGTGGGTGAGAGACAACTTCAAGGACCAAGAAGAAAGCGAGGTTGAATCGCTGAGTAACTGCACAAGGGAAGTCCCTTCCACTGACCCACAGAGGACTGGGGTCAGAGGAGAAGTTACTTTAGCAAGGGAAGCTGCTGAGATTTTAGTGTTTGTTACAGAAATTAACACTCCAGTCAACACCTCAGGACCTAACAGACTGTGGCTTTATAGTCTTGTACTAAATGACAAATGAGTGATTGGCTAACTAATTGTTTTTGACTGAATGAGGAGTAAAATGCCTCTGAAAGTCCTGGTTCCTTCTGGCTACAATAAACTAACAAGGGGACAGGGTGACCCAAATCAGACAGTAACCAAACCAGCGTACACTCAGAAGTTTGTTCTTGGATCTTGATTGAAAAGTTCTATGCTGGCGACTCTCAGGTATTTGAACCACCATGTCAGCCTGAGGCCCCCTGGCCTCTATTGACCTCCCTCTTCTTACCCACTAGTCTATCCCAGGCATTCAGAACTTCTTTGCCTCCCACTTTAGAGCTGGGTCTTCCCCACCTGCTCATAACCACTGCCTCCCATACATGAGGCTGGCAACTTAGGACATTTTGAGGGGATTGTTTCAAACTTCTGGGTTTTTGTTTGTTTCTTTGTTTTTGTTTTTGACATGAGGGAATATAGCCCATTGGCAGTTTGCATGAATCATCATTAGAAAGTAATCATATTGATCACGTTTGCCTAATTGAGTTCTGAGACCAATACTGCAAGATCCATAGCCCAAAGTAATACTGAGTCATGTCATGTAGGAAAGCATGGATTTAGAGTGTATGAGTTAGGTATCTATCTAGACTACATTACCTTAATTTAGTCCTTCAATTGTCTTCCTGAAAAATAGTTCAGCGCTGCCCATCCCTGCTCTGTGTGGGATGTAATAGAAGATGAGTTTAGCAAAGTACAATACCTCTAAAACTATTTAATCCTTAGAACTGAGGTTCGTTAAAGACTTGTAATAAGAGGGATAAGACCTGATTTTGATCTTTGGGGTTGTTTGTTTTACAATATTGGGGATCAAACCTAGGGACTCTGTATCACTGAGCTTCATCCTCCGCCCTTCTTTCAAATATTATTTTGAGACAGGGTTTTGTTTAAGACCCATGGAGCGGGTTTTAAACATGCAGTTCTCTTGTCTCCACATTCATGTGCTGGAATTATGGGTGTGCACCAATGTGCCTGGCTGAATGTTTATTTTTGGAAGACCTGCTGTGTGGAGGATGGATCTGAAGTGGTGAGATTTTAGACACAGAGATACAGTGGTGTGTCACTGTCATGGTGAAGGATGTTAAGACCTTAAAGGCGGTCAGTGTTTGGAGGGACAGGGAGAGAAAGATAAATTAAAATACAAAAACTTGGCCAGATCATGAGTATGCCCCTTTGGCCAGGTGTGGTGCTACATGACTGTGATTCCAACACTCAGGAGGCTGAGGCAGGAGGATTGCTACAAATCTGAGGCCAGCCTGGGCCAGTTTGAACTGCATAGAAAAGTCCTATCTCAAAAAGACAAAAAAGTAGGCCTCATTCTTTGCTATGCTATGTATCATATGATTCATTAGTGTTCCAGATGATAAACAGGATACTCTAGGGCAGAGCTAATGCACACAGAATGCAGTGGGCCATGGCTTTGGTACCATAATTCCACATATTTGCTTTAAAATAAACTTATCATTTTTGCATTGACCATATCACACTCAGGGGTCAGTTAGAACCTTTGAGAAATCAAAAATCTGAAGCTTTATTCATATAAACTACCAAAAGCACCGTATCTCTCCCATTAAAATTAATGCCCATTTCCCTGGTGAAGAAATCACTATTTTGCAGCACCCCAAAGGCAACCTCAGTATACAGCATCACTGAGAGAAAATCAGAGCTCAAGTCAGATCAGAGAAGAAGCTCATGTCTCCTTCCAAGAGTTTCACTTGAAGAACCCCTTATAAAAGTATTGGAGAATGTAAAAGTGAGCTCAAGTTCGATCTCCAGTACTTTGCATCAAGAGCAAAGTTGCAGTCCTGTATGATCTTAAATTTTAGTATCTGCTAAGTGGCAGTAAATCTATTTGTCTTGCATGCTGCTCATTCTTTCATTCAACGAGCACAGTGAGTAGCTACTACCAAGTGGGTGTGGGGCTCTAGGCTGAGCAGTAGGGATAAAATAGCAGTCAGGAGGTCCTGCTCTTTCAGTCCACATGAGGCTACTGTTACCATACAGTTTAAGCCTTAGAAATAGTGTGCATGGAGTGCCTAACATGTAGCCTAGAAAATAAATGCTGAGGGAGGAATGACTAAAATGTTTAACTACAATGGATGGAGTTAGACTAATCATGTTGTCTACTTGAATGTGTGCTCCAATCATTGAAAGCCACAGAAAAGTTACACATGTGTGTTGTACATAACCCTCCTGCCAACAGCAACAAAATGTCCATCTATCCATTACAGCACAAACAAACAGAAAGAAATGCAACCAAGGACTCAGAAATTGTGAGGATCTTCTTGAAATAGATGTGACTGAATTCTCTAAAATATAGAAACAAGAGAAATCACAGCCAAAAAGGTGGGCCAGAAGGAGCATCAAAGTAATGACTGAATTAGAGAAACTCTGAAGTCAGAAAGAACAAATAGAAACAGCCTGAGAGACCCTGGGATGATTTTTAAGCTAACTGATATAAAATCCTCAAATATAAAGAGGAAGTTATCCTTTCCCAGGAAACCCCATAGCCACACACACACACACACACACACTGTTTTAACATATAGTTCTGGAATTTGATACTTGGCTAAAACCAAAAACTGCACTATCTACTTGAAAATGGCTCCTTATAAGAGTATAGGGACCTGACAGAGAGGCAAGAAAACACGGGTAGTACTTGCAGCAAGCACATGTGTTTATGTGTAGTGATGCTAGGTGAGGTGAGTAGTGCTGCCCAGGAGAGAGACACACTAAGACCCATCACAGCAGCAAGTAGCCTTACTACTGTGGCAATGGCTTGGAGAGGCTCCCAAGCTCACCAATACAGTTCAATAACCACCAGCTGATGCACTCTAACTGCGCCCAGACTTCAGTGAGCCACCTTATGACAATGATTTTGATCATTGCTGGGTGCTATTTTTGATCAATGCTAGTTAGCATTTTAATTATGAAGTGGCACTAAAGACAAGTTAAACCTACAAGGAAACAGAAAAGTCACCATCTACAGATTCTAAAGGAAATAGCTTATAACATAGTTTAAAAACAACAACAAAAAGGTAAACAAAATGGTGTGAGAGACTTGAGCAGGGGGTGAAGAAGACAGTTTAACTTCTGATTGTATCTGAACCAATGATTTTCCATTATGTAAAAACTTGGTAACAATCTGGAACAACAAACTCAGATGGTTATTAGAGGAGTCTCAGGGGAATTGGTTCAAAGTAATAGACTTCTAATTTAGAAGAAGTGTAGAAACATTGATTTGTCATACATGCTTATAGGAAATACACGAGGGTAGGAAAAATTCAACAAAGAAATTTTTATCAATTTGACAAATGGCAAGGAACAAGGATAGGAAAAACCAAACAAAAAGACACAAGCAAGACATACAGTTAGGTTGTATAAGTAAGATCAAATGAATTAGTAATACCAGCAAATGTGTATGGGGGTTAAATTTCACTATTTCATTACAGGGGCTTTCTGCCCCTAATTTTTAAAACTCATTTATGTTCTGCTGAAAAGAAGCAAATCCATATCAGTAAAACAGAAAATGTTTGAAAAATATGGGGCACAAAGAGGAAAATAATGGATAGACCAGTCAAAGTCTTAGGAGAAACTCTGAGCATGTGGACAGTAATATAAAGAAAAATTCAAATCTTAAAGAGTTAAAATGGAAAGAGGGTCATAGTGGAATTTTTAGTGTTGAGAAAATACTATGCCTGTAAGATGGAGAATTTATAACTGTTCTGATGTGAGAAAATAGTAATATTTTTTAAAAATATATAAATCCAAAACTCTGGAAATGAAACTGTAGCATTTTGCCAGTCATAACAAATGAAATTAACACACCTCCCATCTTGCTCTACTACTAACACAAAGGGAAAATAAAACTTATAACAAAAGCCAAAATTAAGAAATATAGATTGTTAAAAAGATACACTTGATAAATCAAAAACTTTTTGTTGTTGTCCATACTATAGATTAAAATACTGTACAATGATGAAATCACTAGAGCAAAATGATCCAAAATATATCTCATTCAGTAAAAATAAAGGAGAAGCTGGGCTCACCCTTCCACCAGGAACATCAGGTAAGCCTGCCCCAGGCCTGGACTGGCCTGCACTGCTTCTGCTGGGCCCGCCCTTCCACCAGGAACATCCCAGAAGCCCGTGCCAGGCCTAAACTACCCCAGACTGCTTCTGCTGGTCCCGACCTTCCACCGGGAACATCAGGTAAGCCCACCCCTGGCCTAGACTGCCCTGGCCTGCTTCTACTGGGCCTGCCCTTCCAGCAGGAACATCAGGCAGTAAGACCACACCCTGCACTGGAGGCACACAAAGCGATGGGGGCCTAATTGGGCCATGCCCAGCTAACTCCAAGTTGTGAGCAAGACCTGGAATCCAGCCTCGGGCAATGACCCTGAACACTGGTGGAATTCCAGCACAAGGAAACTACTTGGAACTTCACTCCCAGGCAGCAAACCTTAGACTACAGTGGATTACCTGTGTGAGTCTGGTGAGTGTGCCCCTAAAATAGAGGTGTAGAGTGGGTAAATAGGGCCAGTAGTAAAGCCCACTTCAACTAACTGTAAGAACTTCGTGAGTCTGAAATGAGTGTGGGTAACACCCGCCTACACACAGAAAAATCCAAGCAGAGTGAAAATGGCAAAACAAAAAAACAAAATGCAATCTGAAACATCTAGTCCACCAGAAGCAAGTGCAAGAGATATTGAAATAGAAGACCCCAAAAGTTACACATGAGAAAAATCTGAAAAGATAGCAAGTGAAATAAAAAAAAAATCAACTCCTTCAGGCTATAGAGGAAATCAAATTAGAAGTACTGTCCCATGAAAAGACAAAAATAACAATCTTAGTAAAGGAGTTGTTCAGTGCTGCTAAAGAAGAAATAGAGAAAAAAATACAGGAGCATGGGAAACTGATGGAAAACTTGAATGAACAATATGGAAAACAAGCAGAATTCATGAAACAAACTGAAAGAGATATCCAAGAAACAAAAAATTCTATTGAAAGCATGCAAAACCATTTCAATAAATCTGAGGACAGGATTTCGGACCTTGAGGACAGGATCGCAACTAGTGATCATGAGAGAATAGAACTTTTAAAAATAACAAAGCAGCATAAAGTGACAATCCAACAGCTTCAAAATGATGGCAAGAGAAAAAATATAAGATTAATATGCATCAGTGAAGAGGCAGGAGTCAATGCAAATGACATAGCCAAAATATTCAGAGAAGTAATAGAAGAAAATTTCCCAAACATGGGGAAAAAGCTGATATGCAGATAAGTGAGGCACATAAAATGCCAAAAAGTCACCATCAACATAAAACCACACCCAGACACATAATACTTAAGATCTCAGACATACAGCATAAAAACAGAATACTAAAAACTGTTAGAGAAAAGGTACAACTCACCTATCAAGGAAAGCCCATTAGATTCACAGCAGACTTTTCAGCACAGACTCTCAAGTCAAGAAGAGCTTGGAGTGAGGTATTTCATCCCTGAAAGAAAACAACTTTCAACCCAGACTGATGTCCCCAGCAAAATGTTCATTCAAATTTAATGGAGAAACAAGATACTTCCATGATAAAGAGCAACTGAAGAAATTCATGTCCACCATACCAACCCTAGAAAGAGTACTAAAAGACATACTAGACAGAGTTAAAAAATGACCACAATCCCCAAAACAACAACAGGAAGAAACCAACAGGTAGGACAAACAACTAAACAAGGGGAAAAGCAGAAAGCAAACAATGGGAAGATAACATCTCAAAATCGAGCCAGTATATATCAATGATATCCATAAATGTAAATGGCTTCAATTTACCTATCAAAAGAAATAGATTGACAGAATGGATCAAGAAACATGATCCTACATTATGCTGTATACAAGAAACACATCTGACCCAAAAGGAAACTCGTACATTAAAAGTCAAAGGATGGAAAAGAGTATTCCATGCAACAGGAACCCAGAAAAAAGCAGGTGTGCAAATTTTGTTTGTAGACAAGATGAATTTCAAACCTAAAATCATTAAAAGAGACAAACAAGATCACTACATACTTGTTAGTGGAAAAATTCAATAGGAAGAACTAACAATTATAAACATATATACACCAAATACAGGGGCATCCAACTATATAAGACAAATACTAGTGGACATGAGAAACCAAATACAGAAGAACACAATTATAACAGAGAACCTTAATACCCCATAGTCACAAAGAGATAGATCAAATAGACAAAAAGTCAACAAAGAAATAACAGAACTAAATCATACCTGTGAGCAATTGGACTCAATAGATGTTTACAGAGTGTTCCACCCAATCACATCAGAATACACATTCTTCTCAGCTGCACATGGGACATTCTCTAAAACAGACCATATATTATGCCATAAAACATTCTTAAATAAATGCAAAGATATCGAAATCATCCCATGCACAATATCTGACCATATCACATTGAAATTGGAAATTAATGGCAAAAGAAATTGCAAAACCTGCATAAAAACATGGAAATTAAATAACAACCTTTTGAACAACTAGTGGGCTACCGATGAAATTGAAGAACAAATAAGCCAACACCTACAATTCAAGGAAAATACAGAAACAACATACTGTAATCTGTGGGATGCAATGAAAGCAGTCTTAAGAGGGAAATATATAGTAATAAACTATCATATCAAGAAAAAAGAATGAGCACAAATAAACAATCTAATGCTACATCTCAAGCATCTAGAAAAAGAAGAGCAAGCTAAACCCAAAGCTTCTAAAACAGAAGAAACTGTAAAGATTAGAGCAGAAATCAATGCAATTGAAACTTAAAAAAATACAAAGAATTGATCAATAAAAAAGCTGTTTTTTGAGAGCATAAAGAAAATATACATACCCCTAGGTAAAATTATTAAGAAAAAGAAAGAAAAAACCCAAATTCATGCAATTGAACTGAAAAGGGCGAAATTACTAGAGATCTCATGGAAATTCCTACTTTCGTGAGAAAGTAGGAATTCCTACTTTCATGAGTAGGTATTCCTACTTTGAAAGTAGGAATACCTACTTTCAAAGTCTCAACTTGCATAGAGTGGAAAATACAGAGAAAATGGACAGATTTCTAGAAACATATGAACTGCCAAAGCTCAACCAAGAAGATATAGCAATTTTGAACAAACAAATATCAGGTATTGAAATTGAAAACACAATTAAAAACTTACCAACAAAGAAAAGCCCAGGTCCTGATGGATTCACAGCTGAATTCTACAAGAAATGTAGAGAAGATTTGATGCCAATATTCCTTAAACTCTTCAATGAAATTGAGAAGAAAGCAATCCTCCCTAAGTCATTCCTGGAGGCAAGTATTACTCTGATACCAAAAGCAGAGAAAGACCCAACCAAAAAGAAGTATAGGCCAATCTCACTAATGCACATTGATGCAGATTCTCAATAAAATAATGGCAAATAGAATGCAGCAAATCATCAAGAAGATTATACATCATGACCAAGTGGGTTTCATTCCAGGAATTCAGGGATGGTTTAACATACACAAAACAATAAATGTAATATACCCCATCAACAGAGCCCAAAACAAAAACCACATAGTCATCTCAATAGATGCAGAAAAAAATTTTGATAAAGTCCAACACATGTTCATGATAAAATCCCTTCAGAAACTCGGAATACACAGTGTCTACCTCAAACTTATAAAGGCCATCTGTGACAAACCAACAGCCAACATTATACTAAATGGACAAAAACTGAAAAGTTTCACTTTAAAATCAGGAACAAGACAAGGATGTCCACTATCACCACTCCTTTTAAATATAGTTCTGGAAACACTAGCCAAGGCAATCAGACAAGAGAGAGAAATAAAAGGAATAAAGATAGGAAAGGAAGAAGTTAAATTATCACTATTTGCAGATGGCATGATATTCTATATAGAAGACCCAAAAAGCTCCATTAAAAGACTGCTAGAGGTAACAAACATATTCAGCAGTGTAGCTGGATACAAAGTCAATGCACAAAAATCAATAGCATTGCTGTACACAAACAAAATCTCACCAAAAGAGAAATTATAGAAATATTGCCCTTTATAGTAACATCTAAAAAAATGAAATACTTAGGAGTCAACCTAAGAATATAAAGACCTATATGCTGAAAATTATATTACTCTGAAAAAGGAGATTAAAGAGGATATCAAAAAATGAGAGGATATTCCTTGCTTTTGGCTAGGAAGATCCAACATTGTGAAAATGGCCATACTCCCAAAACTTTTATACAGATTTAATGCAATCCCAATCAAAATACTATTAACATACCTCACAGATCTAGAGAAAACACTCCTAAAATCATTTGGAAACAGAATAAACCTAGAATAGCAAACGCAATTCTGGGCAACAAAAGCAAGGCAGGAGGCATCTCAATTCCTGACTTGAATCTATACTATAAAGCCACAGTGATAAAATCAGCTTGGTACTGGCAAAGAAATAGACCTGAGGATCAATGGAACAGATTAGAAGATGCAAGCACAACTACAAAGACACTCAGCCACCTGATATTTGACAAAGGGACTAAATATGTCCACTGGAAGAAGGATAGTCTCTTTAATAAACGGTATTGGAAAAATTGGCTCTCCACATGCCAAAGACTGAAACTAGATCCAAGTCTATCACCATGCACAAAATTAAAGTCTAAATGGATCAAAGACTGAAATATTAAAACAGAATCACTAAATCTACTGGAAAACAATGTAGGTAGAAGTCTTGGAGACATATGGGTAGGCAGAGAATTCATGAACAAAGTGCAAACTGCAAGGGAAACACTTCAAAGAATCAACAACTGGGATCTCATATTATTGAAAAGTTTCTGCACTTCAAAAGAAATCACCAACACAGTGAAAAGAAAACCCACAGAGTGGGAAAGAACTTTATCCAGCAACCCCTCAGACAAAGGATTTATATCCAGAACATATAAAGAATTGAAAAACTTCAAGCTATCCAAATTCAAAGACCCTTTCCAAAAATGGGCATCTGAGATAAACACACAGTTCTCAGAGAAAGATATACAAATGGCAAATAAATACGTGAAGAAATGTTCACCATCACTTATCATTTGAAAAATGCAAATTAAAACAACACTGAGATTTCACCTCACTCCTGAAAGAATAGCTGCCCTCAAGAAATCAACTGATAACAAATGTTGGCGAGGCTGTTGGGAAAAAGGAACATTGCTCCACTGTTGGCAGGAATGTAGACTCGTGCAACCACTATGGAAATCCATATGGAGTATTCTCAGAAGACTAGAATTGGAAGCCCCATTCAATCCAGCTAATCCCCTCCTGGGTATTTTCCCCGAAGAACTGTCAAGTTCATATCACAGTGATATATGTGCACCCATGTTCAAAGCGGCATGATTTGTGATAGCTAAATCTTGGAAACATCCAAGATGCCCATCTACTGCAGAGTGGATGAAAAAGATGTGGCATTTTTATACAATGGAATATTACCCAGCTATAAAAAAGGATGATCTTGAGGCCTCCATAGCCAAATGGAGACAACTTGAGACTATCCTCATTAGTGAAATAAATATCATGTTTATAAATATCATATTGTGTCTCTAGTATAAAAAGTAAATAAGAACTACAAGAGTAATAAAAGCAAAATGTGTAATTGCTATTGTAAAAAAGAGAGAAAAAGAAAGTGGTCTAAGGGATATACTGCATGTATGTTTGAGTGTGTAAAATAGATGACCATATTGCTGAATCTTTGTTGGATCTTTGTGTAGAACTGTTTGCAGTGTCACTGTTTGAATGTCTACTATGTATCCTTTAATTTTGTAACTTGAACAACTATATCCAAGATGAGAGTGTGTAATTTATCAACTAGTGATTTCTTAGTGTTTTTTTCTCTTTTTCTTCTTCTTTCTTTTAGAAATCGGTATTGTTGCTACACTTTTTTCTATTTTGCTTTTTTTCCATTTAAATGAAATTGAAAAAAATGTGTAATTGCTACTGTAACAAAGAGAGGAAATAGGAAGTGCTATAAAAGATATAACTGTACATATTTAAGTGTGCAGGATTGATAAACATATTTCTAAGTTCTTGCTGGATTGTTGAACAGATCTGTTTGCAGTCTCACTGCTTGAATGTCCATTTTGTGTGCTTTAATTTTGTAACTTGAACAACTATTTTTAAAAGAGCAATATGTAATTTATCAACTAGTGATTTCTTACTGTTTATGTTTTTTTTAAATTCTGTAATATCTCTACCCCTTTTCTGTTTAAATAAAAAAATAAAGGAGTGAGAGAGTAATACATACTATAAGTCCAATTTATAATCCAAAAAACCTACATATACACAAGCATAGCTAGAAGAATATGTACTGAACTGTTGGCAGTGGTTGTTTCTAGGAAAGGGAGCAGTAATTAAAGAATTTTCATTTTAATTTTCATCTTATATTCTGCATTGTTGGAAATCACATTTTACTTCAAGATAATATCCACACATTTCTTGCATAAAACCAAATTAAAGTATCTCTATTTTTTTCCTAATTCCTTCTCCCAAATAAATCATATTTCTATAAGCTTTATGTCTGTTCTTATGTGCCTTAAATATGATAAGTGCAATTACCCATTTAAAAGTTTCACCAGTTTCATTAATTTATTTGATATTCCACATTTTAATCCCAGTGAATTTATTCCACTTACTTGGAGAATTACAAAAGTGCAGGGACTTGCCTAGCTGCCCAATTTCATCTGTTTCCCTCTACCAAAAAATAAGACATGTTTTTAACACTCACAATAAGGCAAATGGCTCACTAATGCATCTAATCCATAGTCCAGCAGACTAGTTGATAGTCAAATGCTGGTAGTGGGCAATTCACCTGTTTCTTTTATTTCTTGGCCATTTTATCCACTAAAACTCCATTATGAGTCACAATAAAATTAGTCTTTGCTTCAAAATGGAGTCTTAATGATTATGAACAACTGGCAGCTTTGAATGCTTCGGCAGGGCATGCAACTATTGTACTTCAAAGCAGTTTTCATTAATGAATATTTTATCTTCTTTTGCATATCAGGCAAATAGAATAAAGAAGCAAATGTTTGTTATTTTCTATTATGCACAACTCCATACTTCATAAGAGTGTGGATTGAAATCATAGGTGTCTTCCTGTATTTTACCAGAGCGATATCTCTGTCATGTAGTGTGCAATGGACTTTGGTCAGACTCCATCAATTTAGGATCTAGTCACAGAATTTTAATCTTCCTGCTCTTTGATATTTAAAGAAGCACACACCTCTATGAACCTCCTTTGGCCTACATAGAAAACAATATCTTTTCTTATCCCTTCACATGATCATTGGAAGTTTCCCATTCAATAGTAGAGGGCAGTGCTCACTTCACCAGCACATATAATAATAATGGAGGGCAAAGTCTATCAAATGCAAGGAATGATCCGTAGAGGAGTTGTGAATATTAGATGAGGGTCAGCCAGTTGATGCCGTACAATTCAATGAACAGGAATCCAAATAAGTTATTTGAGAACTTTTCAAAATATAATTCCTTGTGTCATAGAGTCAAGTTTTAGGAATAAAATGCAATAAATACACTTGCAAGACAATCAGAAGGGATGCAAAGCCCTATAGAGTTGTATATATCTTCCTTACTATACCCTGTAGCATGGAAGAAAAGCTGTCCGCCCTTGTCACATCTTGTTATCTTTTGGTGAGTGACACTCTTTGGTGTCGGAAGTGCTGCTTTAGTCTCCTGAGAGAAAGGCTCAATGCTTATGGTGCAGAGCTGGGCAAAGGAACTTTTGTCTGCCTAATGATTCTGTATTTTCCTTTAACTAGATGGAACATTAATTTTTAAAAAATCCTTTGCTACAACAAATGTTTTAAATCCTGACAACAAAGAAAATAAAGTCAGCTTTTCAAGTATTTCCATGTTGCATCCTACGTCTCTGTCTAAAAAACTAGGCTGTGGTAGGCAATGGGGTGCGGGTAGAGGAAATAGGGCAGGAAAAACCTCAGACAGTGGTTTAGATTTGAAAAGTTAATTGACAACTCAGAACAGAGCTCCAGAGCTAAGAGGAGGAGGTAAAAGAGTTCTGCCTTGACCAAAATGGCCAGACCACTGTCGCTCTGGTGTTTCCAGTCATTGGCTCAGGATTACCAGGAAAAGTGTGTCCCCCACCTAGAAAGCTGAGGCATTTCCTCAAGGAGCTGATGGTTGGAAACCCTCAGCTAGCTGCACTCCTTGCAGTTGAACGGTATCTTTCCTGTAGGGAGAGGCAGGCACAGTACTCTAATGCTGCCTCAAAGGGGTTGAAGGTCAGATGTAAAAGATAAGGCATAAAAAGTCTTCCAGGAGAGAAGGGTAATTAGCATGTTAGGGAATGAATTTGGATACCTAAGTAGCACTGAGATCTCACTTGAAGTTAGTGGGCATGTACTTAGGTAAAAACCAATAAGCATAATCCTGTGCTCCTCTCAAGCAAAGCTCACCTACTGCAGTGGGTTAGTAGATTTCACAGGGATTTAGCAGCATAGGAATTTTGTCAATCAGGTACAATGGAGGGCAATGTCTGTGGACTCAGGTCAATATTCAGTTCTTCATTTTGATGTGTATGAAGGTAATCTGACTTTCCCATTGCTGGGACAAAATGCCTGACTTATACAACTTAAAGGAGGAGATTAGTTTGCTTCATGGTTTCAGCCCATGATTAGCTGGCTTCAAGGCAGAGGCATCATGGTGGAAGAGCAGGTTCCAGCCAAACTGATCACTTCATGGTAAGTAGCAAGCAAAGCCCAGGGGGGCTGGGGATTTAGCTCAGTGTCATAAGCACCTGCCTGGCAAGCACAAGGTCATGAGTTCGATCCCCGGTACCGCAAAAACAAACAAACAAACAAACAAACAAACAAACAAAAATAGAGCCCTGGGGAAGTACGCCAGTGAGACAAACACCCTCTGAAGTCACCTCCTCAGTGACCTGCCACTTCTAACTGGGCCTCACATCTAAACTGCACATTCTGCTGTGGACAGCAGTGAATTAATCCACTGCAAAGTAGTTGCAACAGAGACTGGATAAATTGTAAACTCAAAATTTTTCCTACATTGCCCTTAACAAACAAAGCTTGTTTCCGGTCCTGCTGTACATCTCTCCTCAAAATGTGGTTTCCAAGAGCAATATCACATGGCATAGATTAGGAGCATTCTAACAGTATGGGAATGTGGACAGATTTCACCCCTGCTAGATTCTTGGCTCTAGAAAATTGCTTAAAACTTCTTTTTTAATTTTTTTTATTTAAAGAAAAACAAAAGCATGTAAATGGTAGAGATAATATAGAATTTCAAAAAAAAGATAAACAATAAGAAATCACTAGTTGATAAATAACATATTGTCCTCTTAGAAATAGTTGTTCAAGTTACAAAATTAAAACATACAAAGTAGATATTCAAACAGTGAGAGTGTAAACAGCTATGCATGGATGAATCTAAACATGTATTTCTATGCTTTCTGTATTAGAGAGAAAAACAAAATTTAGCAAGACAAAATAAAACAAATTCTTATAAAAACATGAAACCAAAAAGTTGTATAAAACCACAGTACAAGGTGATCTACAATGATTGCTGTATTGTTTCTTATTATCATCAATAGAATTGTCTATATCATCAGGCATAAAAGAATATAACAGTAAAATTGAATATAGCAGTACATAACAATATTAGTAAAAATAAAACATTGTAGACAGTATAAAACTTCAAAGGCAGGTAATAATCAAACCAGAGTGGATATTGTAGTGAATCTTGTCATCTGAAGTGCACTTGCCTATACTCTCAGACTTGATTCTATCAATCATAACAGCTTTGAATAAAATCTATCAATACAAAACAGTGATCTAACAAACCAGATTTGATTATGATCAGTCATGGTAAAACAGTGTAGGTTTTACAGAGCTTTAGATTAACTTAATAGGAAATTAAGGAGGATTACCATACTATATCTGTTATTTTCAGGATTACTGTCTGTGCCTTCAAATCTAGTACAGGTAGAATGGCTGGAACAGAATATAATACATCTAAGCAGAGTAGTGTGAGTAATGTGTGTTTTATATCCTGGTGCACTATTAACAATATAGTGTACCAAGGCCATCTAAAAAATTAGAGATTATAGCCAACCTTCTCTGCCTCATTTCTGCTATGCTATTTTTCTGCCTGTTTGTCTAGTTTTCTACTTCATTCTACTGCCTGCCCCACTCACTGAGGCCTTTCTGCCACTGTTCTTAAAATCCTGGTATTTTTTTCTCTCTCTAGAATATCCTTCATTGTTCTCTGTAGGGTTGGATTGGTGGTCACAAACTCACCCAGTTCCTCTTTGTCATGGAAGCATCTTGTTTCTCCATTAATTTAATTTCTAGTGATAGTTTTGCAGGGTACATCATTCTGGACTGCAGATTATTTTCTTTCAGGGTTTGGAATACTTTGCTCGAAGCTCTTCTTTATCTGATGGTCTGTGTCGAGAAGTCTGCCATGATCTTGAAGGACTTTCCTTTATAGGTAATACTTTTCTTTCCTCTGATGGCTTTTAATACTCTGTTTTTATATTGAATTTCTTGTATCTTGATAATTATATATCTGGGTGTAGATCTGTTTTGATTGGAGGTGTGCCTCACATAACTGAATGTCATTTTCTTTTCCCATTCTTGGGAAATTTTTCTTAATTATTTCCCTGAATAGCCTCTGTAATTCACCTGTATGTATTCCTGCTTCTTTGTTCACATTTCTTAAATTGTAGATTCTTTTGTCATCTTCTAGCTTTTGTATTGTTACTGCCTGTTTCCTTGTTATTTTTAAGAGATCTTTCCTTTCATGATCACACTTTGCAAACTTCAAGTTTTGATAGTCTATCCTTAGTTTCTTTTAAGGCATTGTGCCAGCTTACCATGGAGTTTTTAATTTCTTGGTAGTCTCTTTGAATCTGCTTCATGTATTCTAGATTTTCTTTATATTTTTTATTGAATGTTTCTCTCTTTTTTGTGTGTTCCTCCCTTCTTCTGTCTGTATCTTCCTGAGAGATACTTCCTGAGAGCATTTCTTTTATTACTCTACTCATATCTTGCTTTACCTGATTTAACATTTCATATTTGAGCTCATCTACAAAGTCCCGAAGATACCTCTTAATGTCCATTGAAGCCATGTCTGATGTTGCATGTTTGCCACTCTCAGTCTCCCTTGTTTTTCCCTTTCCTGGATCCGGACTTTCACGGTTCTGGGCTGGGGGCCTCCTCCTGCCTCTTTCTCCTGTCATGGTCCTTGCTTCCTCCACACAGTTTACAGTGCATGTCCCAGCCCCCTTCCCTGTTGGCCACTTTTCCTCCAAAGCACCTCCCCTGCCTGCTCCTGTCACTGAGGTGTAAGCAGGCTGTGTATGCCTGCCCCTCCCTACTGGGCCAACCAAACTTCAGGGGCCTTCACCTGGTTAGTGCTTGCTAGGTGCAGGGGATCAATTTGGGATGGCTCATTGGGTCCTGGCCAGGGGTGTGTCCCAGTCCAAGCAAATCTCATGAATCTGCTCTGAGGAGGGAGAAACCAACTGAAGTCACTGTCACTCCCAGTTCAGGCTCCTCTTGCCCTATTCCAACATGTCACCCATTTGGTCACACCCTTCCCGTGGGGAGGGTCTCATTTCCCAGCACTGACCTTGGATTAATGAAGGTCCCTTTGCTGGCTCCAATCTCCATTGGGCTCACCAACCCCTGACTTCAGGGCTGCTGTGGTTCCTGTGAGTGGTGGCAGGAACGAGTTTGAGCAGCTCTGCCAGCAGGAGTGGATTCAGGCCGTTGCAAACTTGGTGAGTCTCTGCAAATGAAAATGCTGTGTCCTGTAATTTTTAGCTGTTTCAGTTGTAGTACCAACGTATTTGAAGAGTTTTTTTATGTTTTAATTTTTTCCTGTGTCAAGAGGATCCATCTCCCTCTGTCTGGTTCTCTCCAGAGTGTGTTATTCTGGTAAATAAGTTGTTTCTCCCAGGAGGCTTTGTATTTTTTTGCTCACTAATCAGCCATCTTTGCTTCTTCTGCTTAAAATTTCTATACATCACATGTTTTTGTTCAATTAATCTGTGTTCAGTGTAATGTCATTTTTAAATTTATTCTACAAATATTCAATCGACTACTCTAAGTGCTAAGGACACAGTATAGAATTATGTTATCATTTATACCCAATATTTTATCATAGGTATGCATTTTTATCTCATTTTCCAAGGGAAAGTAATGCTATTTGTCCAATATATATTGCTTTCTTTTATATAAATAATGCTCAATCAACATTTTTTCTATTAAATGGAATCAGAAATTATATTTGGAAAAGCAAAACTAAGTTCTAAGTTCTAAGATTCTGCTGAAATTTTTCACTACTTTTATTTTATGTAAAGCTTTGTATGCTGAGTATAGAGTAGCTTCAATCATTGCTGATATTCACTTTGATTCTTAGCATTCATTCAGCAGGCACTTAATCAATTGGCCTCTCAAGTGTGAACTTTGTGAAATGGTGTGACTTTCACAGTTCATGTGCCCTATTGAGTTGCAGGAAAAGGAGCTGAGGCAGAAGGACTAAGCCCTTTGGTTAGCCACTTTTAGGAGAGCCTGGATATTAGAAACAAAAAATGATTATGACTGTGGGGAATGGAAAGTCTACAGGTTGTTTTGAGAGAAGGTAAGAAGAGAACAAATATGGAGGAAAACTCTAGAACTGAGGAGGGTAGGCTGCTCAGAGGATGAGAAAATGATTACCAGAATCTAAGTCATAAATTGCCTGTGAGCAGCATCAAACCTTAGCATGGCAGCTGGGATCTTTATATGGCATGTTTGAGTTTCATTTGCAATCTGGAGAAATGAAAGTCATTGTATGGTTTCTGTCCATTAAAATACTTTGTATGGGTTGCTGGAACCAGAAGGTCAGCTGCTATTGCAGACTAAATTTTATTCCCTCTCCCCCCAAAAAAGTTTTGATATACTGAAACCTCAAAATGGCTACATGTGGAAATAAGACTTTTATGGCAGTAATTAAGACTAAAATCCCAGGGTTGGGGCCCTCATCAGACAGAATAGAAATCCTTATGTGGGGGAATGGACATCTCAGATTGACCCACCCCCTGTACCCACAGTGAAGATGTAGTGAGACAAGGAAGAGAGACAAACCAGGAATCTACAAGTCAGGAAAAGAGACTTCACCACACCAAAACTGAACCTGCCTAAATCTAGGGTTTCTGACCTCCAGAACTGTGAGAAAATAAAACTGTGTTGATAAGCCACCCAATTTGCATTATTTTGTCATAGCAGTTTGAGCACAGCAATGTAGATAACAAGTATTCTAAGGTTTCAGTGGTAGTTCCTTCCTGAACCCATACTGAAATTGAATCCCCATAGTTAAGGTTATTAGTATCTAAAGGTGGGATATTTGGGAATTTATTTAGATCAGACAATGCCTTGAGGGCGGGATTCCCATAGTGATGTCAGTGGCTGTACAGGTAGAAGAAGAGAGCCTCATGCTAAAAAGTTTGTTCTCATTCACCATGTGCCCCCCTTTGACACCTTATTATGCAGCAGGAATGTTCACATTGGATGGCATCCTCAAGAACTATGAGCCAAATAAATATCTATTCTTTAGAAATGATCCACTCTTCCATGTCTTTCAGATGGAGATTAATGTCAATATACAGCCAGACACATGCAGAGAAATGAAACTATCTTCCTGCAGTTAGGGTTCATTATACACATAAGGTGGGTTTTCATTGATTTTCCTGTGCCTGTCCCATCTTGTACTCTGAAGCTCCAAGGTGCTTTTGGAAATACTCTAAACTCACAATCACCACCTTTAGGACTGTGGATATTCAACAAATCCTACAGTTTGGTTCTTGACTGTCTTTCAGTGGCACATGCATTAAAGCCAGATTCCCAGGGTGCCACAGAGGGAAATTATAGACCTTCAAGAGTCACAGGGACATGCTCTTGTAGGAGATTGTGGACTCTGCTCCCTCTGTCATTCCCTGGCCACAAGATGAGTGATTTGCTCTTTCATATGCTACCAACTTGATACATTATCTTGCACAGCCCGAACAATTGGTGCCAATAATGAATGTCTGGAACCTCTAAGACTGTAAGCCAAACTAAATCTTTGCTCTGTACATGTTGTTAGAGTGGGAAACTGACTAGCACAACAAACTCCACAAGCCTTCCACAGCCTTATAAGGTGCTCCATGATGCTACACACCAGATCCACTGGCATCCAGACAGCATAAACTCCACCAATCCCACTTCCGGAATATGCTGCACTCCTGCATGCCTCAGTGACTTTGAGGCAGTCCCCTCTCTAGAATATCTTCCCCCACACTGAGCCCCCGCTCCTGATGTACCTGCTACGACAGCTCCTTTCCCTCCCAGGGCCAGCTCAAATGTTACTTGCTCTCTGTCGATCTCTCATACCTCAGATGGAACTAATTGCTCCCTCATTTTTGTCCCTATGTATAGTTCCCTTTTAGAACACTGTACTTGTCAGATTAAATTGCAGTTGCTTTTTAGAGAGTCCACCCCCCCAATAAAAGACCGAGCTATTCAAAGCAAGGAACATGTCTTACTCATCCCAGAAAGAACAATATCAGCTCAATAAAAGCTGCTGACTGAATGTTGAACAAATTTACATAAATGCTCAAGGAAATCAGTATTACAGAGCAAGGAGGACCTTTAGGAGTAGCTAAATGAATAACCTGCCAGCACGCCCACAAAGGATTCCATTCTCTAGCTAAATGGCATAGTTTTTATCAAGAGCACTAAACTGGTAAGAAATTACATTTTTATGAAAAATTGATGATTATTGTCAACAATTAAGAGAAACAGGGCTACAGAAGAAGTGGTGACAAGTGCCTATGAGTTTGAAAGAAGCAAAGTGTCCCCACAGCTTCCTCATTTGGACAGTGAAGCATTTAGATGACTTATAATCGCCTACTCAATCCCCAAATCTTTGTACAATCTACCGGAAAGGCAAGACTACATCTCTTTCTACACCCCTAACTTTAGGACCTTGTGACCATGAGCTGCTAAAGAAATTAACTTATCATTATCACCAGAGAGATATTAACTAAAAATGACTTGGTTGAATGTATGCTTTTATAAACAGCCCAAAAGAATCATTGATTATGCCACGACCTGCCTGGGCTGCTTCCCTGGCCCCAATAAGCCATCAGATGTAATGACTTGGGTTAGCTGAGGTCACTGCCTGCATGCTTAGCTATCAGCAAGCCGGACAGACCATGGCTTTTCAATACACTGGAGTCAGTGAAAAATAAGCACCAGACACATAACCAAGCACTGGTTTGAAAATAAAGATGAGCTGAGTAGTGTGCCTTTCAGACAGTAGATGTCTTACCCAGAGAGTTGACCCAATTCAAATAAATCTACTTTGGAGCCTCAACTACACTCTCAAATGAAATTGCTAATTGCTTAAGCACTTGATATTAATGGCACAGACCCTTGTCAAGTACATTTTTATGTCAGAGCTGTCATCTAGGTTACTCCTAGACAAACTATTAAGAACAGAATCATAGAAGCGTAGGGCAAGAGGAATCTCAGAGGTCATATGAACTTTACAGATGAGAAAACAAGTCTGAAGAGCTCACTTTACCACAGTAAAGTGTTCTTCCTAGTATACACATGTAAATGTATTAAAGCAAGTGAGTCTGTATTTCTGCAGATAAATTCAAGACATCATAGATTTAGGAATTAGAACTGTTAAAAATAAAAAAAAAATTCATATAAGCCATTTTCCCCTTCCCTAGGCACACTGTTAAACTTGTCAGGAATTCCTGGTTACCCACAAGAAAACTTCCACACTCCTTTACTTGACATATGAGGCTATGTGCACTTGGCCCCTTCTCCCTATTCCACAGCACTCTCCTCTGCACCCCAACCTGCCCTGGGTTGGACTATTCAGTGATCTCTGTTGTTTCATATAAATGCAATGGCATCTCCCACTGCTGTATGCAATACCTGCTTTGCTCAAGTTTTACTTCTCTTTGTATGCCCATCCCTTTATTCACTCACTTCAGAACCTTCCTTTCAGAGCCAGTCTTTCTGTTTGCCTCACAACCAGGAGTGATCACAGTTTGCCTGCATTTCAGGGACATATTCACATATGTCTTATCACTTAACGATAAGTTTGGGAGCTCCTGAGATTCCTAGATTGGAGTTTGGCCTATAGTTAGGGCTCAATAAATTCTGTTTTATATCGAGGGTGTGATGGGGAAGAATACACAAGGGATCTTACTGTCTAGGTGCAAAAACAAAAAGCAGCCAATGCAAATGTGTACTGCCTTTGGATTCTGCATATTTCCCTACCTGAGGCCAAGTACTACATGTTGGAAGATCTGTCTTCTCCTGATGTGTTCTATATACTCCAAAAATTACCTCTTCCCTGCAGCCACCTCAAGTTCAATTCCAAATCCCTGTTCTCTCAGTGTAGCTGATCTCATTTGAACATTAAGAATGAAAGTAATTAGATTCTGATGATTCCTGCAGAAGTGTGAGGAAGGGGCAAGAAAGACTCTGGTATACACCTTCAGGAAGTTCACATGGTATATCTAATGGGAAGAACTGTACTCACTGGCATATTATCTTCTCTGAGTATATTGGACTCAGCCCCCAAAGCTTGTTCTTTCCATAAAATTGGCTTTGTTCATATAGCTCTCTATGTAGAATGGAACATGGTAAACTCAGCAGTGTTTTTTCACCCAGCTAATCTAGTCTAGTCTCTTCCTGTGGGCTATGCACAACAGTGATAGCTCTATAGAATGATCTTGGCATCAGAAGATTTGTGCTTAAAGATCTGGTCCACTAAAGAGTGTCAGTTGTGGTCCTTCAGGAAGCAGATAGTAATATAGAATTAGAAGTGCAACAGACTGATTTTAAGTAATCACTACGATAGATAAAGAAGAAGAGCAATAAGGGTAGGTGGGAGAAGCTTTTCCTTACCATAATGTTCTCAAAGTTGGAACGTATTGTAGTGAGTGCTTTCTGTCATCACGGTATGTCACTCCTTTGTGTGCTTAGTGATGCTCCATTGTGTCAGTATAGCATATTTTCTGTGTTTCCTCTGTCAGTTGATGGGCGTTTGTGTTACTTCCACTTGTTGATTATTCTGTATAATGAGGCCAAGAGCATTCACTTCCACATTTTCGTACAGACATATACTTTAATTTCTTTTGAGTATGTAGATAGAAAGGATATTTCTGGTTCACATAATCCTAAATTGAAAATTTTGTGTAGTAGCAATAGATTTAAAAGCTCTGAGGTATCTGGACATGTCAGTTTTAGGCAGCCTAGCTTTTTCTCTTTGTCTGCATTAGGACAGGGAAGAGATCCATATCTGCTCCTGGTAGAAGTCATTGCAATCTTCTAGATATGGTCTGGTAGCTTCAGTTTTCCCCAGCTGTAGATATACAGCTTGCTGCCAATTCTGAAGAATTCACCGCATAACAAGATGTATGAGCTGTGCTTCCTGATACAACCAGTAGAAGGTGAGGGAAGGTTGTCAGCCTAGTGGGCAGGAGAGTCACCTGGTAAATGCTTAGGAAGACAGATCAGTGATATATGAATATTCAGTATGCAGAGTCCCCCAGGAAGGGAAAAAATGAGACTCACTTCATTTTTATAGGCAGACAAGATAGAGGAAAAAGGAAACCTAACCAGACAGAGTCAATCCAATGTTTCTTGTTCTCCTAACATTCAAATTAAAGAAACTACATTGCCTAATTGATGGGCCATGTGGAAATAAATTTTTAATATGTTTGGTTTAATTGACCAACAAAGAAGGTGAAACTGTTTCAAAATTACCTTTTTATTTGGCCTTATATGCTTCTCTTTGATCCATCTTCAGTTAATTAAAACATATAATCAGCTACAGTCACTGAAATAGAAGCATATACCCTCATCCTGAGGGATATGTAAATGGACATGTAGTCAACCTGTAGGAACATAAACCCATCATAGGCAGAAGGAAACTTGGAGTAAGAGAAAGATCCACAAAACTGGCATTTCTTCAGTGCCTTCTATTTATCAGAGACAATAGCAGACACTTGTATATTTTATTTAATCAACCTAGTGATTCAATGTGGTGGGGACAAATACCTGTATTTTATGAGTAAAAGACCCAGATTCAGAAGTATTACAGATGCAGCTCTGGGTCACAGATGCAATTAGTGTCAGGGCCAGCTTTCACACTATGGTCTTTCAAATCCCAAATTTCATGAAAGTTAAAGTGTGCTCAAGATGCCTATTAGAAACAACTTTCCAAACCAGGGGTGGTGGCACATGCCTGTAATCCCAGTACTAGGGAGACTGAGGTGGTAGAATCACTATGAGTTCGAGACCAGCCTAGGTTACATACTGAATTTAAGGCCAGCATGAACTGCATAGTGAGGCCCTGTCTCAAAACAAAACAAAATAAAACACCTTCCCATGTTTCTGTTTCCATCAGTGAAATGGGTTGCTTTGTGTGGCAGTGAGTTCCTTGTAAGCAGAAATATTAATTACTACTAATACTCAAGAATAGAGATATTATAGAACTACAACCTGTTTAACAAATTGTATTCCATATGTTTAGTATACAGATGAGGATGCATGTCAACTCTGATAATTCTTTGGTGCAAGTAATTCAACAAAATATTTCATCACAATGCAGGTTTTAATTAAATTTTACCTTTCCTGTCAATAACTAAAGTTTACTTATATGGAGAACATCACAAGAATGGTATAAATTAGCATCCTGTTTATGTATTCAGTATTTATTGGGTCTACTATGCACCAGGCTTTCCTCAAGTAATTACCTAGTAATGGGAGAAAAGCAGTAAAGAAGGAAATAAGTGAATATAAGTGCATTTCTATAAAATGTGGATATACATTATATATATATATATATATATATATATATATATATTAGGCTAGCTAATAATAAATGATATGGGGGAAATAAAAGAGAAAAGAAAAATGAAAGAGTTGGATCACCTTGACATTAGCTAAAGAAATCATTGAGCTCAAGCAAAGAAGTGAGCCATACAACAAAAAAGGAATTGATCACCCCAAGTTAGAGGGACCATGCAACAAAACAGGAGTTGACCACCCCCAGGTTAGAGGGACTCTTAAGCAAGAAGGAATATGGCTACTTGAAGTACATGAAAGAGGCCAAGAGGCAGGAACAGAGTGCAAAGGGGAGAAGTTGATAGAAAAAGAGAACAGAGAAAGAGAGAGAGAACCTAGGTGTCAGGTCAGGTAGGATCTCAGAGGCCCTCGTAAGCCTCCACCCACTCTGAGGGAGAAAGGAATTGAACTGCATTTCTGAGGAGGGAGATGGCAAATCTGATGCAGAGTGCATGAAACATCACCGTCTTCACTATGGAGACAATAGATTAATAGCTGGTGGCAAGCAAGGATGGAAGAGTGCAAAAGAGTTATGGCACTGTTCCAAAAGTATAGGCCAGGCCAAGGTGGCTTAGACCAGGGTAAAGGAACTGGAATGGGAGAGAATTTGCTACATTCAAGTCATCTGGGGGAGATATTTTTGAGAGTCTGTAGCAATGGATTGGATAAAGAAAGTGAGAAAAAGCTACGTGTGGTGATACATGCCTGCCATTTCAGGAGGCTGAGGCAGGAGGATCATTGTGAGTTCAAGGCCAGCCTGAACTAGATACAAGGACCCTGATTCAAAAAATAAAACAAAAACATAAAAAGGGGGTGAGGAAAAACACAAGAATACAAAATAACTTGAGCTTTAGATTTGACATCTAAATGACATCTCAGTGAATGGAGGTAACAAGGTAAAATTTTAGAGATGTAGGAAAAAATCGGAGATTATAGGTAGTGGATCAAGATTTCAGTTATGGTCATATTGGGTCTGAGATTCTCTTCTGGCTCTACACGTTATCATTGTTTACCTCCACCAAGTGACCATTTTCTTTTCTCTGTGAGAATGGGGATAAGCCCTTTACTTTTCCTCTAAATCGCCATGATGTTCGGTTTTGTCAATAGAGGGCGCTAACGAGCCTTAACCGTGGAGAGGGATTTTGCTTCGTGGTGTGGAATGGGGCAGGGCCTTACAGGGCAGGTAGCGGCTGCCTCAGCAGCTTCCTTGAGGCCCAGCTCCTGCAGTGTGTGTGCCTTCCCCGGTGCCCAGTTCCCACAGTGTATGAACTGTTCCCCTCCCTCCACGCAGGCAGCTTCACCAGCAACCTGCTCCTGGGTCCCTGGCGCTCTGGGTGTACCGTTCCCATGGTACAATGCGCGTAACCGTCAGCTATTGTGTTGTCTGCATTTGTTTTCCTTTGTGGTGGCTGAAGTAACGTTGTGGGGGAAGGCTCTTTTGACATGAGAGAAATAGGAATAGAAGGTAGAATCTGTTACCGTGGCAGTGGAATCACAACTTCATTCTTTTAAGTGATTTCAAGAATTTCCAGTAGAAGGTTTGAAATATTTGGAGTACTTTTGATAGTTAAACAATGCTTCCTTAACTAACATTCCCCTGAAAACTGAGGACTGTAATGCAGTTTACACGAGCCTTGTAGACTGATGGGAATGATGAGGCGAGAGAAGCCTTCGTGCACTCCGAAATGAACTACGTGACTGCTGTCCTCCATCTTGTGTGGATATGATTGTGCCCATTTTTATTGAGTTTTATGTTATCTGATAGTATTCTCTTGAGCATAGGTCAGAAGGGCTGGGAAGTGAAGTTGACTAGTTGCCTAGTGTGCCTCAGGAATTTGAGTTTTGAGCTACGTGTGACCATGAGTCTTCCTAGAAATCTATCTAATTTGATTTGAACATAATAGACATAATGCACATAGTATAGATGCACATATTTCATATACATAGTAAAGAAATGTGGAACTTGCTGCATTCATGGAAGATAGGAACATTTCGAGGAGAGCTCTCAAAAGGAATAGACTGGAAGTTGTAGGACACTCAGAATTTTTTCCTTCTACTCACATTCATACCACAGCCAAGCAAGACACATTACTGTTATGTGTTCATCAACATCTTCTTATAACCTTATTTGCAAGCATTTCCAGAACTTGGTTCTAATGTTGGTAAAACATGCTTATTTTAGTACTGATTTGCCCCAAGCTCAGTTTGCCTGGGAAATTCAGGCACCAGAATCTGCCTCTCTGAATAGAGAGATGAAAAAATATGCTCACCATTGTACCTCCAAGGAAAGCTTTATAAAATAAAAACTAAAATCACATAGACACACATGATGAGGTGTTCCCAAAATATACATAAACGTTTAAATGAAAATATTTATTACAGTAAATGACATATTACTATTAATCTCATGCAAAATACTCCCTCTTACTTGGAAAACGTTAATCCAGTTGTCCTTGCCACTTTCTGAAGCAGTTCTGGAAGTTCTAGTTTATATTTTTCTGAAGTACAGTAAAAATATGGTGAATGCCAAGTACCACCCAACTGAAAGGCAAGCTCATAAAAACATTATGGTATGTCCTCATAATCATTATTCACTGAATCTGCTACCATGTGACCTTTGGCTCTTCCCCATGGTCAAAAGGATCATGAAAAGTAAATATTTTGAGTTGATTAAGAGCATTGACATAGAGGCAGCCATAATAGCTCAGCTAAGACACTCACGAAAGAAGAGTTTCAGAACTGCTTCATGAAGTGGCAAGAAAGATGGGATGAGTGTGCTTAAAGTGAGAGGGGATAATTTGAGGGAAATTAAAGGCAGTGTTTCTCCTACTGTAAAAAAATTTCTTTAAACATTCACTACATTTTTTATCATGCCTGATATACGAACACACACATATACAGGAACGCATATGAGGGGGCATATTTCTCTACTGTGGATTAGCACAACACTGTCAAACTTCCTCTTTACTTAAAACTTTGATATTTTGTTTCTCATCAACTTTTCGTTTTGCATGAGGAATTGAACTCATGACCTTGTGCTTGCCAGGCAAGTGCTATGCCACAGAGTTATATCCCCACCCTCATAGAATTTTAATTTATTTTGAATTTAAAAATATTGCAGTGAAATATTATTTACATTAACTATTGACTTTCTGGCATGAATTTAGGTTTTGTGCTTCAGTCAAGTAAAATACCCATTTTTCATCACCTAATGCCAGTTCCTCCAGTGAAGACAGTGTTCCAAAGAGATGGAGGTGATTCAGTGGCCCACACACATGTTGCTGAATAGTCAAGGAAATTTCTTCAAGTAAAAAGAGGATGAAGATTTGACCACTGGGCTTAGCAAGATGGAAGTCATTGGTGATGTTGACTGGAATGGACTTAAGACCATGAAAATGTACCTGTGGAATTTTAATTTATGGACGGAACTAAGCTGTTACAGGGGTAACTAATGCCATTGAAAGAACTTTGATTACTTATATTTCCTGAGATGAGAGGGCATGTCACACCATGAAAGGCTATGAGGAAAAACACTGACATTGGTCAGAAGGCAGAAATAGGAGTGAGGCAAAAGCATTTCTTTATGTTTCCCAGAAAAAGGTAGGCTAGTCTTAAAAACATTAGTGGAATCTGGGTTCTAACAATCTCTAGTTGTCTGGTACCTGGACCTCAGTGAGTTAGGACAAGATATTGGCTTGCTGTGTGAGAATTACATAAAACATGATGCTTAAAGTATGGATTCAGGATTGATTGGAGGATTTGTAATATGATATTCACATACACCTGAAAAGTGAATGAGAGAGGGCCGGTCAAGTACTGTGGCCATTAGCTTGGCACTGTGAAGAATGGATGCCAAACAAACAAACACAGAACAGAAGAAAAAACAGAACAAAAACAGACTGGGTTGAGGAAGGGCAGAGGACAAAATGCTTTTATCTTGGCTTGTTTATTTGCTATCTGTTTCAGTCTGGCTGTGATAATTTTTAGGCCTTAAATAGCCAAGATTTTCTGTCTGCAAGCAATCTAATGTTAAAGCATAGGAATGAAAATAACCTACAAATTGACATTTTTATGAAGTATTCAATAGAATACTGTCTTTGCACAATACTAAGATGAAGAAAAAAATACCTTTGAAGACAGAAATCGAATAACCATGAGATAAAGTATTAGTCTCTGTTGACATTTTGTAACACTTAACATACCTTTAGAAATGTCAAATGGTCTTTTCTCCTTTATTGAACATGTCTTTCTTCCTTTCTTTTAAAAGAACTGCTCTTTTACTCCTAGAATTTCTCATACAATATGATTGTTTAACTAAAACTTGAGAGGCAGCAAGAAACTGCATTCCGGAAAATGTACACTAATTCTCAAGATAACTGAAACTGAGATTCTAAAACACTTAATGCTTACATGCATAACAACCACAAATAGCAGGCATCTTATGTGTTGTAGTAATTCACATCTCTCCAGTTCTTGAAACCCTGAACCCCGAGTCACTGTACCCTCAAAAGTTTCCTGTATAACACTCAGATCCCCAAATATGCCCCAAGATTTCAGATAGTAATAGTGGTCACTACGACTGCTTCAATTTCTGATTTGTACTATCAGTTAGTTATGCAATAATTATTTTAATATTTGATTTCCATTTAAAATGTGTATCAAGTGGTACATGATGGTAGAAGAGCCGAGATGAACTGTTCGCAGTAAATCTCGGCCCATCAGCACCAGCTGATGTCAGGTGATGACTGTACGTGATAGAAACTTTTTATCATATGTCATAATCCATTTGGAATGACACATACGTGCACCCCCACACACACACACACACTGAGCCTGAGTAGCTTAGAAACGAGAGACATTTTTTTTAAAGGTCTGACAGCTGAGAAGTCCAAGGTTAAGGCCCCAGCAAGTCTGGTGCTTGGTAAAGGGCCACTGCATCTGAGATTGTGTCCTCACGTGGTTGAAGGAGCAAACACATTACCTTGGGAATTTATTGTAATGGCCCTAATCATCTCTGAACAGCTTCACTTCCATATATTCTATCCCTGGAGTTTAGATTTTAACCGCATGAATTTCAGGAGAAAGAATGTGCAGACAATAGAACATGTGTATTTCAGTATCATGCTCAATAGACCAAGATAAAGGCAGAAAGTGGAACACCGATGCTGATATGCAGCAGTGCAACTGAGGACTCTAGAAACAATAATCGTCTTCCCAACTTGCTTTTTTTTGTCTTTTTTGATCTGTCACATATCCCTCACCAATGCTTCATGTAACATTAAAATGATTTCTAGAACTTCAAAAGTCAACCTGGAAAAGAAACCAGCAATGAATGTATAATTTGTCTATTCATTTATTAGGAATAAGAGTGTCTTCTCACAGAACATGTCATTCATGGATAAATGCATCAAATAACAGCCTGAAACACTGTCTCATCCATATTTAGCAAGTGATCCACATTTTCAAAAAAAAACTTATACCTAATCACAAAATTCATGCTTTTCAAACATGTATTTATCAATCAGTAATGCAGACACTGAAATAATTTAAATCAGTGAAATTGCAAAACTTCAAGAAAACTGAGAAAGTCATACTATTACAGAGTTTCCATGTGGAAAATCTACTGTCAATTTTCTAATGACAATTTTGTAAACAACTGGACATGGCACCACATACCATATTATCTCAAATTACACATGGTATGAATGCAATTGTTTATTATTAAATGAAGAGTAAAATAAACTAGCTATCATGTTTTATAGTCAGATGGGGACACTGATGTTTTAATTGAGCCATCTAACAAGCATTCAATCCATAATCCACACATAGTATAATATGCATTCCATGAGTTATCTGTCAACACAGATAAGAAAACACGACTGCAAATCATAATTTAGTCCATCCACCTCACTGTACAATAGGAAAAGTGGCTCAGAGCAGGGAAGAGGTTTGTCCAAATGCATATAGTAAGTTACAGCAGAGGAAAATAAAAACCCATGTTTTCTGTCCTCAGGCATATGTTGGGCCCCTTGCACCTTCCTATGCCAGATGGTCTCAAAGACTCTTACATTGAGGACTCATTTTAAACTATGTTCTCTATAACAGCAATATGCAAATTTCCTAATCTCACTGATAAAATCAGATACTGATAGCTCCCCTAAGTCCTGGTAGCAGTACAGGGGAAATAAAGGAGAATAAAGAGTGGAAGCCGGCAGGTCTTGGTGAAAGCAAGGTGATAAAGGCAAGTTATTTAAAAGGCCACTGTGTTTATCTGAATATAAGCCAATAAGAACCAAAAGAAATGATAACATCAATAGAAAGGAGAGAAAACTTGGGAGGGGAATTTGACAGGATTTTGTGACTATTTGCAATATGTCAAAAAGACAAATTCAAAAACGATCACAAATTTTCTGACTTAGATACCTATAAGAACGTAATAGTGTATGTATGTGGGTGTGTATATGTATGTCATAGAGAGAGAGAGAGAGAGAGAGAGAGAGAGAGAGGATGAGAAGAGAAGAGGAGCAGAGGAGAGGAGAGGAGAGGAAGAGAAGGGAGGGGAGGGGAAGAGGGGAAAGGAGAAGAAAGGAAAGGAGAAGAGGGGAGGGAGCAGAGGAGAGCTGAGTGGAGGAGAGGGAAGGGGAGGTGAGGGAAGGGGAGGTGAGGGAAGGGGAGGGGAGGGAAGGGGAGGGGAGCAGAGGGAAAGGAAGGAGAGGAGAGGAGAGGAGAGGAGGGAGATGAATGTATGTTACCATGTTGATTAACAAGCCAGAAACCTGGAAACGGTTTTCCCCAGAAATCTCTGCTATTTCATCTCATCTCAATTCCATATTTGGAAGACAAAATAGAAGGAGTATCAGAAGCAAATGACAGTCATGAGTTTTGCAGTGGCGCTGCTGAGAACATGGCCAACAGTTATCATTATGCTTCCTGATTTCCTCAACCCTCCTGGCGTTTCTCCATCCCGGGGGTCGTAAGAGCATAAAACTGCCAAGTTTACACCCTCTTGCTAAAACATCTAGTGTAAATATGTTTTAACAACTGATACCACCAATTACTTCTTAACCTTTGCAATGTGGGCTACTAGAATTTTAAATTGAGTATGGATTTCCTACCACATTCCTATCAGACAGTGCTCTTCTCTAGGCGGGCTAGCGTCAGCTGAATCCCCAGCACCATCTGCACTGCCTTGCATACAACTTGTAAATTATTACTCAGCACTGAATTATTAAACAGATGTTAGAAAAACTTCTACAGATCTACACTGATTTACCCTTTTCCCTTAAATTCACAAAGCACTTAATGTTTGCACATATGTGTACCTTAATATACACACTTTAGGACATACTTGGCATAGTGTCATATTATTGAGTATGTCATGTTTTAAGTATGGTCACTACTTTTCCAAAACTATTATGCCTAGGACAATACTAGATGCATACTAGGAACTGATTAAGTTCTTGTAAAATTTAACGTATTTTTATCACTGTTTTTGGAATGAACTTTGCCACCAGGTTCACAGTACCTATGACATGTGGGAGGTGACCTATTTAAATAAAATATAGTATCATAACAATGAGATACCACTTCATGGAAACATTTTAGACCTGCTAAGTGTCAGAATTAAACTCTCATTTACAGCCGCTGACCCAATTATGCTCTTTTTAAAATTAATATTTAAAAAACCATCAAAAGATTGTGATCCTGAACACATACACATTTTGCTTTGAAAATTATATTTCTAAAATTTGCTATAGTATGTATGGTTTTCATTACTCTTGCTCAGTTATCTCTTCCAAATTTCAATATTATTTTATTGTTTTGCCTCCCAGTTATCTAGATTGACCCAAAGGAGAAGAGAGGAAATGGGTTCAGTAAATACCTCGCTGTGATAAATTCTTCCCACACCCTTTCTTGCGGGTAAGCCAAGGAATGGAGGAGACTATTGAAATGGACTGCACCATCGGTAGAGTGGTCTCAAAGTTTCCCCATCTCTCATTCTCTCCCTAAAAAATGAAAGAGCTACAGTTTGATCTCCACCTTTGACATATAGTAATTTAAACATCAAAGAGGGATTTTAGTAATGGGTTTCACACTCTTGAAGGAAAAAAAAGAGGAAGGTTTCCCATAGATTTGTTGGCAACAGATAAAAGTACTGTATGAAAATAACCTAGATAAATTGCTTGCCGAGCTCACCCATGAAGTTCAGGATTTTGCTCAAAATAAGACTTTATTTACTTAGTTCAACTTATTTCTTTGGGAAACAGCAACCAAATTCATCTGCAAAATCAATAACCAAGAAGTCCTTATTTAGATTTTTTTTAACTTTCAACAGTACCAACAGTGGTGGAAGTTATGTCTGCTCATGTCCTGGCTCTGTATGCCAAAATGCTCTTGGGAATGTCGCACTTCCATTGTTCTCTCGTGTGTCATGTTCAACTGTCATGTGGTAACCACATCAGTGTTTTCACCTATTGTCTTGCTTCAGAGAGGAGAAAATATTTTTGTCAGCTGTCAATGGCCACCTTGGAAATAATGTGATTCTTTCTCTCTCTCTGGATATTACTACATAGATATACTCACCAAGATGTATCTATACCCAGCTAATGTATATATACATAATAGAGGGAGCAGCTCAGAAAGGGTAGCTTGAGCTAGTTTGAAGTGGACTTTAATAAGAGTCAGTAGCATCACTTCCACTGTCACTATTGTGGTTGCAGTCAATGTCACTGTCACTAAGATTATGGCAAGTAACTCTTAAACTGATGGCTCTGGATGATCTGATCTGTAACTTCAGTTCTCAAGGACTTTACTCCAGGTCTTTGCCTCCTTCAGCTCCTTGGAGATGCATACAATAGGTACACTTATGATCTTCACACTTGCTCTTCCTTCTCACACTTATTCTCCAAATAGATGTAGCATCCAATCCCTTACCTACCTTGAGTTTCCAGTTAGTTGGAATCTTATCAATGGCTTCGATCCCTAACTAGTCTGTCAAAAAGCAATGCTGATACCACAGTCCCACCACAGAACAAGAGAGATCAAGGGTGCAGCATCAGTCCAAGACTAAAGGCCCAGAAAGCTCCTTGGAGAGTTGTCAGTATGAATTTGTGAGGAAAGACTGAAGGAGCTGGTGTGTGATGTCCACAGGTTATGGCAGTGGCAAAAGATGCTGCACTGAAGCAGAGCGGAATTTTTCAACTGCAAGTCTACTTCGCCTTTATGTCTCTTTCATTCTGTCTGGGCTGCGAGCCAATTGAGTGGACCAGCTGTGACCAGGCTGGGTCTTACCTTCCTTGATTTTCTGGACTATGTGCAATTATCTCCAGAAACAAACCATGGATATATCAAGAAGTGTCCTTTACTAAATAGGCATTTCTCAACTCAAGTTGGCAATCACCATTAACCATCATGTTATTTTCCTTATTTGATACACTAGATTTCTTACCTGTTCATTTATTATATTTCCATGCAGTAGAACATAAACTCACTAAAGACAAAGACTTTTTTGACTACTATATATCAGACTTCTAGAACATGGAATGTAATCTTGAAACATTTGTTGAATCAGTGAATCCTTATGATACTGTTTATATATTTGATTGAGTGTACAGGTTTAATACTGAAAAATAGAATCAGACTAACTACAGAGTTTGGATTGAAATGATAAGTAAAAGTGAGTAATTAAACCCTAGTCAGAATAAAAGGGTCAGAGGAAGACAAGATGGCTGATCAGTGAGCAACAAAAAACAGAGCCTCCCGGGAGAAACAACTCATACGACAGAATAAAACACCCTGGAGAGACCCAGACAGAGGGAGATGGATCCTCTTGATACAGGAAGAAATTAAAACATAAAAAAGCTCGTCAAATACATTGGGACTACAACTGGAACAGCTGGACACAGTATTTTCGCTGAGACCTGCCAATTTTGCAGCGGACTGAATTTGCACCAGCCTGAATCTGCCACGGCCAGTAGAGCTGCCCAAACTCATTCCCACCACGACTCACGGAAAGCAGAGCTGCGCTGAAGTTGGGGGCTGGTGAGCCTGATGGAGAGCAGAGCCGGCAAAGGGACTTTCATTTAATCCATGGTCAGTGCTGGGATTCGGACACCCTCCCCACGGGAAGGGCTTGATCAAATGGGTGACATGTTGGAATCTGGCAGGAGGAGCCTGAACTGGGAGCAATAGTGACTTCAGTTGGTTCCTCCCTCCCCAAAGCAGATTTGTGGGATTTGATTGGACTGGGTTGTGCCCCAGGCTGGGATCTAATGAGCTGTCCCAAATTGATTCCCTCCACCTAGCAAGCACTAACCGGGGGAAGGCCTGTGCAGTTTTGTTGGCCCGGTTGGGAGGGGCAGGCTTAGGCAGCCGCTGCTTGCACCTCAGTGATAAGAGCAGTCAGGAGAGGGGGTAGGACCCTCTCAAAGCCTGCTGCAGAGGAGGCGTGGCCAACAGGAAAGAGGGCTGGGACCTGCAAAGTGACCTGTGTGGAGGAAGCCAAGACCATGACAGGAGAGAGAGGCAGGAAGAGGCCCCCAGCCCAGAACCCTGAGAGCTCTGATCCAGGAGAGGGAAAAACAAGGGGGACTGAGGGCAGCAAACATGTAACAGCAGGCATGGCTTCAATGGACATTAAAAGATATCTTCGGGACCTTGTAGATAAGCTCAAAACTGAAATATTAAATCAGGTAAAGCAAGATATGAGTAGAGTGATAAAAGAAATGCTCTCAGGAAGCATCTCTCAGGAAGATACAGACAGAAGAAGGGAGGAACACAAAAAAAGGAGAGAAACATTTGATAAACAATATAAAGAAAATATAGAATATATGAAGTAGATTCAAAAAGACTACCAAGAAATTAAAAATTCCATTGAAATCTGGCAAAACGCCTTAAAAGAAACTAAGGATAGACTATCAAAACTTGAAGACCATTTTGCAATGAGTGAACATGAAAGGAAAGATCTCTTAAAAATAACAAGGAAACAGGCAGTAACAATACAAAGGCTAGAAGATGGTAAGAGAATCTACAATTTAAGAATAAGAAATGTGAACAAAGAAGTAGGAATAAATACAGGTGAATTACAAAGGCTATTTACAGAAATAATTAAGGAAAACTTCCCAAGCATGGGAAAAGAAAGTGACATTTGGTTATGTGAGGCATACAGAACTCCAGCCACCTACAACCAAAACAGATCTACACCCAGACATATAATAATCAAGATACTAGAAATTCAATATCAAAACAGAATATTAAAATCCATCAGAGAAAAGAAACAGGTTACCTATAAAGGTAAGCCCATCAGGATCACGGCTGACTTCTCCTCACAGACCATCAGATCAAGAAGAGCTAGGAGTGAAATATTCCAAGCCCTGAAAGAAAATAACCTCCAGCCCAGATTGATGTACCCTGCAAAACTGTCACCAGAAATTAATGGAGAAACAAGATGCTTCCATGACAAAGAGGAACTGGTGAAGTTTGTGACCACCAATCCAACCCTATTGAGAATACTGAAGGACATTCTAGAGAGAGAGAAAAAAATACCAGGATTTTAGGAATAGTGGCAGAAAGGTCTCAATGAGTGGGGCAGGCAGTAGAATGAAGGAGAACAGTAGACAAACAAGCAGAAAAATAGCATAGTATAGCAGAAATGAGGCAGATAAGGTTGGCTATAATCTCTAACATAGATGGCCTTGATACACTGTATTGTTAATAGTGCACCAGGATTTAAAAACCCACATTACTCACACTACTCTGCTTAGATGTATTATATTCTGTTCCAGTCATTCTACCTGTACTAGATTTGAGGGTAAAAAGAGTAATCCTGAAAATAACAGGATATAGTACAGTAATCATCCTTAATTTCCTATTAAGTCAATCTAAAGCTCTATAAAACCTACACTGTTCTACCATGACTGATCATAATTGAATCTGGTTTGTTAGATCACTGCTTTGTATTGATAGATTTTATTGAAAGCTGTTATGATTGATAGTATCAAGTCTGAGAGTATAGGCAACTGCATTTAAGATGACAAGATTCACTAGAATATCCACTATTGTTTGATTATTACTTGCCTCTGAAGTTTTATACTGTCTACAATGTTTGATTTTTTATTAATATTGTTATGTACTGCTATATTCAATTATACTGCTATATTCATTTATGCCTGATAATATAGGCAATTCTATTGAAGATATTAAGAAACAATACAGCAATCATTGTAGATCACCTTGTACTGTGGTTTTATATGACTCGTTGGTTTCATGTTTTTATAGGAATTTGTTTTGTTTTGTCTTACTAAGTTTTGTTTTTCCCTCTAATACAGAAAGGATAGAAATACATGTAGAGACTCATGTATGCATAGCCGTTTATACTCTCACTGTTTGACGATCTACTTTGTGTGCTTTAATTTTATAACTTGAACAACTATTTCTAAGAGGACTATATGTAATTTATCAACTAGTGATTTCTTATTGTTTATCTTTTTTCTGAAATTTTGTATTATCTCTACCCTTTGCATGTTTTTTATTTCTCTTTAAATAAAAATTTAAAAAATGAATAAACGGGTTAAATTATGTGGGACGGTTCAGAGACTGAATGAAGCATGAAGGCATATTACCTGGAAATTTCCTCTTTTGATAAACATGCCAAATTGAGGGCCAAATATTAAAGCAAAGGTCATTAGCTGAAAAAAATTAAAATAATTTGGTAAATCAGTGGGCTGGGGAGAAGACATAAAAATGAAGTTGAAGCCAGGCACGATGGTGCATGCCTGTAATCCCAGCACTCAGAAGACTGAGGCAGGAGGATTGGCATGGGTTCCAGACCAGCCTTGAAAATATAGTGAGTTCAAGGTCAGCCTGAACTACATAGTGACATGATTTTATATATATATATATATATATATATATATATATATATATATCACATGGATGGCATGAGGTGCTAGGAGGTAAGTGAAAGAAACAGGTGGCTGGGGTATTTTGAAACCAGTGACCAAGGAGAAGTGATAACAAAAGATCAAATCCACAGTGGTGGATGCCAGAGAAAGACTAAAGATAACCTGAGCAGACAAGCAGTCTTTGGCAAAAGCAGAACTCAAAGCAAAAGCAGAGTTTGGCATCCAGGACTCATTTAAAGAAATGCCTTAATGGTAAAGAACATGGGAACCCCCACCAAATTTTTGTTTCTCAGTGGAAGTGGACAGGTCTTCATGACTGTAACAATGAATTGATTGAGTCAAATTGAGCAAGAAATGCCAAGTTAAATCAGATCAGCATAGTTCTAGATGTAGCTGAAGAGGCTTATTGAAGACAGAATATCCACTCTGGGTGTCAGTGGCAGTAGCCAATAGGCTTGTCGCCTGAATGGAATAAAAGGGAAGTGAAGAAAGAAGGCTGCTTCTGTGGCTTTGGAGGAGCTTCAGTCTTCACTTTCAGCATGGATGAGCTCTTCTGCCTTCCAGGACAAACTCTTCACCTTTCTGATGTGGCCTCACCTGGGATTCTACAGTGAGCTCCAGGTGTTTGACTGGATTTCCCAGCTCTACAGAGCACAGACAGCCCTTTTGTACTCTTCCACACCTGACTCTGCAGGCAGCCATTGTGTCATCTTGTAAACCCTTATCCATTTGTATACCTTATATTAAATCTATTTCTTCAGTGAGCAATGGTTGACATAACTACCCAGTAAGAACCTTAAGATCCCTGCTCCCATATGAGAGACTGACTGCCCTCTGGCCATACCTGAAGATCCAGTCTACTCAGCCCAGCAAGACAAACCTGCTCCCCAATTCACCCAAGCAGTGACTAGTTCTGAGGCCTTATGGAGAAAATACAAGTTACACAAGAGGGCGCTCGTCTTTTCTTAACATCATCTCTTAACCTCATGGCATACACAGCCATATGTATCCTTCCACCCCTATTGTAGAGAAAGAAAGCATTTACAATTTTATGAAAAGCCAATCCTTCTTCATATGTTTCTCCTTTATAAGAACTCTTGCATTTGCTTCTCTTTCCTGTGATATAGCTGGAAATCCAAGATGGGCTTTATTACAGTTTAGATCTAAAATGGCTCCCAAATCCTGGTGTGTTGGAAGGTGATGGGATACAGGCCTTTAGCTGGCTTGCTGTTAGGAGATAGAGTATGGTGTAAGGAGAAGGGATGCTAGGGGAGTGGCCTGGAAAGCTGTGCATCCCTTCCCTGTTATCCCTTGACTTTCTGAGGTGAGCTGCTTTCCTTGGCCCAGGCCCTTCTGCCATGTGGTTGCTGTGTTTGAGCCTTAAGACACAAAATGAAATTTCTAAAATGCGAGCCCAAATTAACCTCTCGTCATTTAGTTTGTTAGTGTCAGGTATTGAGTCCTAACAAACAGAAAGTGACTAAGACATCGCCTAAGTCACCTCTCTCCTTGCTACTTGCCGTAAATATTTCCCACCACTTGAGTGTGGGTGAGACATGAGAATATGGCAAATACTGATGGGATAACTTACATAGAGATGGATTATCTTACATTGTATGTGACTCCACTGTAGCAGAATGGTGAGACTCCTCTTGTGTCTGTAGGAAGATGTTTTTGCTAAGGATGGTGGTTTCTGTGTTGCAAACTAGTAGTCTTACTTAATTTTCCAAAGACAATTCAATAAAGTTAACACATTTTCTTCTTAGTGAAACATTCTCCTTACTCAGGTTCTGGGACTTGGTACTTTCTTGGTTGCTTCTTTACTGTGCTATCAACTGCTCTGCTTTGCTTTCTCTCTCTCTCTCTCTCTCTCTCTCTCTCTCTCTCTCTTCCTTCCTTTCTTCCTTTCTTACTTTCTTTCTCCTTCCTTTCTTCCTTTCTACTTCCTTCATTCCTTTCTTTCTTCCTCTATTCACCTATTTATTACTGGTTCAGAATTCCATGCCTTGGACCTGGTCTTTTTTTAACTATATTCTATTTACTCTCTTTCAAATGATTCTTCAATTATTATAACTTTTAAGACCAAATTTCACCCTTGAATCCTATACTTCAACTGTCTTCTATATCCAGCTGAGTGTTTTGTAAGAATCCTAAAATTAATCTCCAAAAATAGAACCTTAAAATGTCTCTGTCAAAGTCAGTCCAATTTCAATAGCAGCTGTACTCATACAATTGCTAAAGTCAGAAGTCTTGTAATCACTCTTGAAGTCTGAGTCTCCTACAATTTCCACCTTCAGTGACACCCTAGGTACTGTAGATCTCCTCAGAAGCATCCCCCAAGCCATGGTATCTATACTACCACCACTTATCTTCTATTTATACTCAATTCCCATATCCATTCTCCACATAGCACTCAGAATATTCTCGTGTAAATCTGAGATCATTCCCTCGCTTAAAACTACTGGAACTTTCCCTTTTGGCCCTAGAACAAATTCCTAAAGCCATGAAGCCCCTATATCTTGTGGCCCCTATATCTTGCTGCCACTCTGGACTCACCTTCCACTCCTCTTCCCTTGCCTCCATCTCTTGCAGCCATCCTGCCATTGCCTTGTTTCTCGACTATGCCAAGTGCCTGCCTCGGAGATCCACTGCTGATGAGAAATTCCCTCCCTTTTGCTCTTAATCTGTCTCTCCCCTAATCACATATTAAATCTCAGCCTGATGTCATAGCAAAAGAAATGTTAAAAGGAAACTTCATACTAATAAAAATCATGCATTAAGAAAAATGACATATCACAAAAAATAGACTAAGCTTACACCTCAAGGAACTAGAAAAGAAGAACAAAGTAAATTCAAACTCAGTGGAAATAAGTAAATAATGAAAAATCAAAACATGAACAGGTGAAATAGAGCCTGGAGGAACAAGGAAGATCAACAAACCTGGACTGATATTTTTGAAATGATAATCAAAGTTGACAAACTATGAGCTACAGTAAAATTAAAGAGATGTCTAAAAAATGAAATTAGAAATGAAAAAGAAGATAGTCAACTGAAGTCACAGATGTATAAAGGTTCATAAGGAACTACTAAAAAATGAAAGTCATCAAATTGCAAAATTTAAAAGAAATAAATAATTCGAGAATTCTACAAACTCCTGAGAATGAATAATGAAAAAAATAGAAACTCTGAACAGAACAATAATAAGTGAGAAGATAAATGAGCAATAAAAAAACTCCCAACAAACAAAAGCCCAAGACCACAGAGTTTCCTTAGTGAATTCTTCCAAACATTCAAAGAAAAGATAACAGCAATGATTTTCAAACTCATCCAAAAAATGGGAAAAGAGGGTCACTTCCAAGTTCATGTTATTCCAAGTATTACACTGATATCAAAGCTAGACAATGATACAGAAAGAACAAAAGAAGGTCATTATCTTTTGTGAATATAAAGCAAAATTATTGAACAAAATACTAGTCAAGTAAATTTAACTGCACATTAAAAGGATTATACACCATGATCAAGCAAGATTTATCTCAGGGATGTAAGGATTATTCAACATGCACAAGCAGAATGAAAGATAAAATGTTTACCATCATAGACTCAGAAAAAAGCATTTAAAAATTAAAAATCTTTAATGATAAAAGCTCTCAGAAGGAATATGCCTCAACACAATGAATGGTATTTGTCACAGCCCATGGCTAATATTATACTCAATGGTAAAAATCTGAAGTATTTTCCCTTCATATCAAAAACAAGACAAGGGTACTTAGGGTCACAACTTCTGTTCAATATAATAATGGAACTCTTTACCACAACAATTAGTTGAGAAAAAAAGGGGAAATGTCGGGTGTGGTGGTGCATGACTATAATTCTAGCACTTGAGAGACTACAGCAGACAGCTGTGAGTTCAAGGCCAGCCAGGGCTACAGAGCAAGTCCCCATCTCGGGGGGGATGGGAGTCACCCAATTTGAAAAGACAGAAGTTAAATTGCCTGAGGATGAGAGGCTCTTATGTGCAAAATGTTCTAATGATTCCAGCAAAACCATTAAACCTAACAAAGGAACTAAGACTAGAAGACAAAAAAAATAGGATATAAGTATCAGTTCTGTTTCTATGAACTAATAGTGAACTCCTCAAGGAAGGAAGGAAGGAAGGAAGGAAGGAAGGAAGGAAGGAAGGAAGAAAGAAAGAAAGAAAGAAAGAAAGAAAGAAAGAAAGAAAGAAAGAAAGAAAGAAAGAAAGAAAGACTGAAATGAAAGCCTTCCCAGGCTGCACATGAATTTGCCACCCTCCTGACTGGACCTGCCAGAGGTTAGGACTACAAGTATGCACAACCACAGTCAACTCAAAAATGTTATTTGCTAAAAAGAGGACACAGTAGAGCTGTTAAAAAATGTCCAGAGATGTATAGCTCATCACAAGCATCCTGTAATCATTCCCCAGGAAAGAAAGAGAGAAAGAAAGAGAGAAAATCTCAAAGTACATAGGATAGCTTGGAAGTCACCTGGCCAATGACTGCGGTACCTCTGTCAGGGGCATTGTGTGGCCCAGGGAAAAGGCTAGTGTATCTCTGTTTTGGTTTTCTGGTGCTGCGCATGGATCCTGAGCTTTTAGCCTTCTAGGCAAGTGCCCTGTCACTGAGCTGCATTACATCTGCAGCCCCCTCTAGCTAGTTTAAAAGGCTCACTACTAGCTTTGGTACTGTATGCTCAGGTAGTTCTGCTCTGTCCTACCCCTAAACCAGGAAGGCTCTGAATTAGCTTCTGCTAGCAAGGAACAAAGAGAGAGGGAGAATGACTCCTGGAATTTGTGAAAACACAGAAAGAGAATGTTCTGTAGTAAAAGGAAGTGTGATTGAAAAATACAGTCAATGTTTAGATTTTTTGAAAATGCGTAACAAGAAAAAAATCACATTGCCATTAATCATCCTCAAAATACCCTTGCCTCAAGCTCACTTATCCCTTCTTGCCACAATGGTTGCCACTTTCTGAGGCAGTTCTGGAAATCCTTTCGTGAATGTCTTTATGAAGTGTAATAAAAAATTTTAATGTTGCTGTCAAGTGACATCTAATAGAAAGGCAGGTGAAAAACATTATGGTATGGATCAAATTCCCATATGAAATATAATCTCTAGCCACAAATACATACTTAAACAGGAGTTTGTCTTGGTCACTCTTCTCATCATTGGGACACAATATCCGACACTGACAATTTAAGAGAAGAGAGGCTTAGTTTGGCTTCTGGGTTGGAAGTGTCAGTCCATAGATGGCTGGCTCCAAAGCAGGACAGCCTGGCAGAGGAGTAGGGTGCAGGGGAGCTGTGCATGGCATTGCTGTGTTTATGTGGAGGGGAGGAGCAGGGTGTCAAAGTGGGTAGCTGGGGTGGGAGAGAAATCCATCCAGGCCACTCCCCCAGTCACACAACTCTTCTGATCAGACCCGACCCCCAATAGCAAATCAGGTCTAAACCTCTATAATCCAATCATTTTTCAGAAGCCCCACCCATCATTATATAAGGCTTTTGGGGGAATCTGGATATAAACCATAACGGAGTTTTAATCCATTTTGTTGCCAGCAGGCAGCCACTACAGTAGCTTCGCAATATAATTTGAAATCAGAAAGCTGAAGCCCGCAGCTTTTTCTTCTTGTGGATGATTGCTTTAGCTAATCTGAGGCTTTTGTAATCTTTTGTGATTTCTGCATTTTTTATGCCTGTGAAAAATACCTTTGGAATTCTGAAGGAGGTTGCATTGGTCATATAGACCACTCTTGGTAGTACAAAGTTTTTAATGTACCCATTATTCCGGTATAAACATGGGATATCTTTATATTTATTTGTGTCTTCTTCACTTTCTTTCATCAATGCTTCTAGATTTATTTCATTAATATTTCTCATAGGCAGATCTATCTTGCTGGGTGAATACTTCTTTTCTCAAGATAAAAATTAAAAAGTAGGCTAGGAGTATGGCTCAGTGTGAAAGCCCTGAGTTTCTTCCCCAGTGCTATAAAAAACCCCAAAAAGCAAAACAAAAAAAGCAAAAAAAACTAATAAAATATTACCATGGTAAAGAGAGAAGAAACTGGGAGGTGATGGGTATATATATATATATATATATATATATATATATATATATGGCATTGATGGTGATGATGGTTCCATGAGTACACACTTACATCTAAACATAAAGAATATTTCAATACCATGGTTTAGACAAAATGCAAGAAATAGGTCATATGCCCTAGATGTTGGTAACACGTGTAATCTTGGACAACAGTTTATGTTGCCCATAGAGGCCGTTACATGGGTAACTCACCTCTACTGATCTAAATCTTAACCCATATGTTTTTCCAACATACACTTTCCACAGTGTATTTATTAATCACATATTAATAATAGGAAAAATACCCACCTAGATTTGTACCAATGTATTAATTATCTATGCATAAATCTGCTCACATTCAGTGGTAGTAAGAAAGAGGAAGGAGTCGATGTTTCAATGTGGCAATATTTTGGTTCTAATTTGCACCCACTTGGCCCTTACTCTGGGGAGAGAGAGAGAGAGAGAGAGAGAGAGAGAGAATTTAGCTAGTTCATCCTTATATAATTTGTCACCCCAACACTTTTCTAAAGTCTATATAACTACCACAGTTTTATCAGCATTAATTAGATATGCAAGTTCACATAAAAGGAGAAAGCAGATTTTCTGCACTAAGGTGAGGCAGTAACGTTGTGTACAGCAATAAGGTGGTTCTCAGAGATTTTTAGTGAATCACGATCTTATTTTTCTTAATGCTGCATTATGAACAAGGCTTACAGTCAACTCTGGAAGGCTATTTGAATGGGTAATTACATTCAGTCTGTGTACTAACTGGCACAGAAGGTGAGAAGAAGAAAGCCATACCTGCCAGTGATGCTCTCAGTTGCTGTGACAACCAGTTTTGAAAAACTGGAAGAAATCAAATAAAGAGTCCCCAATTCTAAGCTGCCCACTTTCCCAGTTGGAGGTAGATAAGAATGGCTCTTTCTCCTTTCATGCTGGGAAACATTTGCTGTTGCTACCTGCAAACTTTTGGCTTCCCTTGTCTTGATACCGTAACCTCCTGACCACTGTTGAAGTCAGTGGTGGAGACAGTAAGAAAGATCAGTCCTCTGGCCCACTGCCACCCAATGGAAGCATCTCAGACACTAGCAGTGGGAATCTGGTTGCACACCTAATATTACTATTCATTCCTTTCACTGCAATATAGTCTTTGCCTCAAGGAAGCTAGTGTGTACTTAGAGTTAAAGCCTAGAAAACTGTGAGGATAAAGATTTTACCTAGTTATAAAATGATAATTTTCTTTATTTTTAAAAAGTTTTAATGATATTACAATGCTATTTTCCAAATAAAACAGTTCAAAATCGTGCAATTTTTAGATTTGTTCATAATGGCAGAGAAAACATTACATCCTGAGAGATAGTGTTTGCAATGCCATGTCCAGTCATCCCATTGACACTATAAGCCAGCATGTCACAGCCTCTAAAACCTCTTCCTGTAACCATAACATGAGGACTCAATATCTGGTGCTGTGGCAACAGAGGAAGAATTTTAAAAGTGTATGAATCACTGTTAAAGACCAGATCTTCACCTCCCCAAGAGCAGAGCTCATAAATAATGTCTTCGGAATCCTCACCTTAAACATCAGCCATGTTTTTTTTTACATTTTTGAAATTTTATTTAAAGAGAAGAGAAAAAAATACAGAAAAAAGGGTAGCAACAATACAGAATTCTAAAAGAAAGAAAGAAAAAGGAGAATGAGAAAAAGCCCCACTAAGAAATCAGTAATTTATAAATTACATACTGTCATCCTGGATGCAGTTGTTCAAGTTACAAAGTTAAAGGGTACATAGAAAATATTCAGACTACAAACAGTTCTGCTCAAAGATCCAACAAAGTTACAGCAATATGGCCATCTATTTTACACACTCAAACATACATGCAGTTATATCCCTTAGAGCACTTTCTTTTCCTCTCTTTTTTGCAATAGCAATTACACATTTTGATTTTATTACTCTTGTAGTGTTTAATTACTTTTTACACTAGAGACACAATATGATATTTATAAATATGATTCTTATTTATTTCACTAATGAGGATAGTCTCAAGTTGTCTCCATTTACTATGAAGGCCTCAAGATCATCCTTTTTTATAGCTGAGTAATATTCCATTACATAAAAATGCCACATCTTTTTTATCCACTCTGCAGTTGATTGGCATCTTGGTTGTTTCCAGGATTTAGCTATCAGAAATTGTGCAGCTATGAACATGTGTGCACATATATCACTGTGACATAAACTTTTCAGTTGTTCTGGGAAAATACCCAGGAGGGTAATAGCTGGATTGAATGGGGCTTCCAATCCTAATCTTCTCAGAATTCTCCATATAGATTTCCATAATGATTGCACCAGTCTACATTCCCATCAACAGTGGAGCAGTGTTCCTTTTTCCCCACAGCCTCGCCAACATTTGTTATCAGTTGATTTCTTGACGGCAGCTATTCTTTCCAGAGTAAGGTGGAATCTCAATGCTGTTTTAATTTGCTTTTCTCGAATGACCAGTGATGGTGAACATTTCTTCCTGTATTTATTTGCCATATGTATATCTTTCTCTGAGAACTGTGTGTTCATCTCAGATGCCCATTTTTGGAGAGGGTCTTTGAATGTGGGGGGCTTGATGTTTTTCAATTCTTTATATATTCTGGACACAAGTCCTTTGGGTGAGGGGTTACTGGTTAAAATTCTTTCCCACTCTGTTGGTTTTCATTTCACTCTGTTGGTGATTGCCTTTGAAGTGCAGAAACTTTTCAATAATGTGAGATCCCATTTGTTGATTCTTTGAAGTGTTTTCTGTGCAGTTTTCGTTTTGTTTGTGAATTCTCTGCCTACCGCTATGTCTCCAAGACTTCTACCTACCTTGTCTTCCAGTAGATTTAGTGTTTCTGTTTTAATATTGAGGTCTTTGATCCATTTAGACTTTAGTTTTGTGCATGGTGATATGCATGGATCTAGTTTCAGTCTTCAGCATGTAGAGAGCCAATTATTCCCACACCATTTATTAAAGAGACTATCCTTCTTCCAGTGGATATTTTTAGCCCCTTTGTCAAATATCAGGTGGCTGAGTGTCTTTGTAGTTGTGCTTGCATCTTCTAATCTGTTCCACTGATCCTCAGGTCTACTTCTTTGCCAATCAATGCTGATTTTATTATTATGGCTTTGTATTATACATTAAAGTCAGGAATTGAGATGCCTCCTGCCTTGCCTTTGTTGCCCAGAATTGCTTTTGATATTCTAGGTTTTTCTGTTTCCAAATTAATTTTAGGAGTGTATTCTTTAGATAGCTGAGGTATGTTAATGGTATTTTCAATGGGATTGCATTAAACCTGTATAACAGTTTTGGGAGTATGGCCATTTTCACAATGTTGGTTCTTTCTAACCAAGAGCAAGGAATGTCCTTCAATTTTCTAATATCCACTTCAATCTCCTTTTTCAGCATAGTATAATTTTCAGCATATAGGTCTTTTACATTTGTAGTTAGGTTGATTCCTAAGTATTTCATTTTTTTTACATGTTCTTGTAAAGGGCAGTATTTCCATAATTTCTCTCTCAGTGAGTTTTTGTTTGTGTACAGGAATGCTATTTCTTTTTGAGCATTGACTTTCTATCCAGCTACACTGCTGAACTTTTTTATTACCTCTAGCAGTCTTTTAATGGAGTTTTTTGGTATTCTATATAGAGTATCATGTCATCTGCAAATAGTGATAATTTAACTTCTTCCTTTCCTATCTTTACTCCTTTTATTTCTCTCTCTTGTCTGATTGCCCTGGCTAATATTTCCAGAACTATGTTGAAAAGGAGTGGTGATAGTGGACATCCTTGTCTTGTTCCTGATTTTAAAGTGAAAGCTTTCTGTTTTTGTCCATTTAATATAATGTTGGCTGTTGGTTTGTCATAGATGGCCTTTATAAGGTTGAGGTAGACACAGTTTATTCAGAGTTTCTCAAGGATTTTTATCATGAAAATGTGTTGGACTTTGTCAAAAGCTTTTTCTGCATCTATTGAGATGACCATGTGGTTTTTGTTTTTGGCTCTGTTGATGTGGTGTATTACATTTATTGATTTGCGTATGTTAAACCATCCCTGCATTCCTGGAATGAAGCCCACTTGGTAATGATGTATAATCTTCTTGATGATTTGCTGCATTCTTTTTGCCAGTATTTTGTTGAGAATCTTTACATCAATGTTCATTAGTGAGATTGGACTCTAGTTCTCTGTTTTGGTTGGATCTTTCTCTGGTTTTGGTATCAGAATAATACTTGCCTCCAGGAATGATTTAGGGAGGATTGCTTTTTCTTAATTTCATTGAAGAGTTTAAGGAGTACTGGCATCAAATATTCTCTAAATTTCTTGTAGAATTCAGCTGTGAATCCACCAGGACCTGTGCTTTTCTTTGTTGGTAAGTTTTTAATTACATTTTCAATTTCAATAGCTTATATTGGGTTGTTCAACATCACTATATCTTCTTGGTTGACCTTTGGTAGTTCATATGTTTCTAGAAATCTATCCACTTCCTCTGTGTTTTCCACTCTATGTGAGTAGAGATTTTCAATGTAAGTATTCATGATCTTTTTTATTTCCATGGGATCTCTAATAATTTCTCCCTTTTCAGTTCTTATTGCATGAATTTGGGGCTTTTCTTTCTTTCTCTTGATAAGGTTAGCTAGGGGTTTGTCAATTTTGCTTATTCTCTCAAAAAACCAGCTTTTTGATTCATTAATTCTTTGTAATTTTTTTTCGTTTCAATTGCATTGATTTCTGCTCTAATTTTTACAATTTCCTCTCTTCTATGATCTTTGGGTTTAGCTTGCTCTTCTTTTTCTAGACGCTTGAGATGGAGTGTTAGGTTGTTTTTTGTGCCCATTCTGTTTTCTTGATATGAGAGTTTATTGCTATAAATTTCCCTCTTAAGACTGCTTTCATTGCATCTCACAGATTACAGTATGTTGTTTCTATATTTTCATTGAATTGTAGGTATAGTTTTATTTCTTCTTGAATTTCATCTGTAGCCCACTGGTTGTACAAAAGGCTGTTATTTAATTTCCATGTATTTATGCAGGTTTTACAATTTCTTTTGCCATTAATTTCCAATTTCAGTGCATTATGGTCATATATTATGCATGGTATGCTTTCAATACCTTTGCATTTACTTAAGAATGTTTTATGGCATAATATGTGGTCTGTTTTGGAGAATGCCCCATGTGCAGCTGAGAAGAATGTGTATTCTGATCTGGTAGGGTGGAACACTCTGTAAATATCTACTAAGTCCAATTGCTCACAGGCATGATTCAGTTCTGTTATTTCTTTGCTGACTTTTTGTCTAGTTGATCTATCTCTTTGTGACCATGGGCTGTTAAGATCTCCTGTTATAATTGTGTTCTTGTGTATTTGGTTTTTCATGTCCATTAGTATCTGTCTTATGTAGTTGGGTGCTCCTGTATTTGGTGCATATATATTTATAATTGTTAGTTCTTCCTCTTGAATTTTACCACTAAGAAGTATGTAGTGACCTTCTCTATCTATTTTAATCATTTTAGGTTTGAAGTTCATATTGTCTGCAAATATAATGGCTACCACTGCTTTTTTCTGAGTTCCTGTTGCATGGAATACTGTTTTCCATCCTTTGACTTTTAATCTATGAGTTTCCTTTTGGGTCAGATGTGTTTCTTGTATACAGCATATTGTGGGGTCCTGTTTCTTGATCCAGTCTGTCAATCTATTTCTTTTTATAGGTGAATTGAGGCCATTTATATTTATGGATATCACTGATATGTACTGGCTTGACTTTGCCATTTTATGTTCCAGTTGTTTCTTTCTGCTTTTCCTCTTATTTAATTGCTTATCCTACCTGGTGGTTTCCTTCTGTTGTTGTTTTGGGGATTGTGGTCATTTTTATCTCTGTCTAGTATGTCTTTCAGTACTCTTTCTAGGGTTGGTTTTTGGTGGGCATGAATTTCTTCAGTTGTTGTTTGTCATGGAAGTATCTTGTTTCTCCATTAAATTTGAATGAAAGTTTTGCTGGGTACATCAGTCTGGGTTGAAGATTGTTTTCTTTCAGGGCTTGAAATACTTCACTCCAAGATCTTCTTGACTTGCGTGTTTGTGCTGAAAAGTCTGCAGTGATTCTAATGGGCTTTCCCTGATAGGTGAGTTGTGTCTTTTCTCTAACAGCTTTTAGTATTCTGTTTTTATGCTGTATGTCTGAGATCTTAATTATTATGTATCTGGGTGTGGATTTATGTTGATTGTGACAGTTTGGTGTTCTATATGCTTCACTTATCTGCATATCAGATTCTTTCCCCATGTTTGGGAAATTTTCTGCTATTATTTCTGTAAATACTTTATGTATGTCATTTGCCTGTATTTCTGTATCTTCACTATTGCCCATTATTCTTATATTGTTGCTCTTGGCATCATCATGAAGCTTCTGGATTGTCATTTCATGCTGCTTTGTTATTTTTAAAAGTTCTATCCTTTCCTGATCACTAACTGTGATCCTCTCCTCAAGGCCTGAAATCCTATCCTCAGCTTCCTTTAGGTGGTTTTGCACGCTTTCAATAGAATTTTTTGTTTCTTGGATGTCTCCTTGAGTTTGTTTCATGAATTCTGCTGGTTTTCTATATTGTTCATTCAAAGTTTCAATCAGTCTCCCATGCTCATGTACTTTTTTCTCTAGTTTTTCCTTAGCTGCATTCAACAACTCCTTTACTAAAGTTGTTATTTCTCTCTTTACATTTGATACTACTTCTAATTTGATTTCCTCTATAGCCTGATGCAGTTGTTTTTTTATTTCACTGGCTGTCTTATCAGAGATTCCCGGTGTGTTACTTTTGGGTTCCTCTCATTTACTGTCTATTATACTTGCTTCTGGTGAGCTATATGTTTGAGATTGCATTTTGCTTTTTCATTTTGTCATTTTCACTCTGCCTGGTGTTTTCTATGTGTAGGAGAGGATCACACACACTCTTTTCAGACACACCAGTCTTACAGTTAGTTGGAGGGGGTTTTACTACTGTCCCTATTTATCCCCTGTACACTTCTGCTTTAGGGGTATACTCACCATACTGATACAGTCAATCTGCTGTAGTCCAAGTTTCACCACCTGGGAGCCAATTTCCAAATTTTCTCACATTAACTGGAGCCCCGCTGAGATTTTCTGATGTTCCTGGTGGCTGGGCGGGCCCTCGGCAGAGGTTCCCAGCAGCCTCCCCCCAGGCAGGCTTGCACTGAGTGCTGGGTGGCAGGGTGTGCCCTCGATGGTGGTTGGGGGCAGCCTATCCCTGAGGCGGGCTTGTGCTGAGTTCAGGTGGCAGGTTGGGCCCTCACAGCCATGTTTTCTTGGTAGCACCTGAAAATTACGTATTTCACCATCCTTATGATTCATAAAAACTTTGTCACATTTTCTTAATGTTGCTAGTGGGTTTGTCTCTCAAGTCAGAAAGAATTACAAAGTGGATAGTGAAAGGAGGACTGGGCATAAGTATTTAAGGTAGAGAAAAAGCAGAAAGCAGCACTTACTGTAAAGTGGAAGCAGAAAGCTCCCTGTATTGAACCCAGAAGAGAAACCCCTGTGTTGCCACCGGGTCTAGTAGCCCACAGGTTTCTAAATCCTTATATCGCTGACCACTCTGGGCCAAGTGGAGGTCAGGCTATGGGGTCACAGACAGAATCATTTGGCTTAGAAGTGGGCCTATGGGAACGTGAGGTATGTAGCTAGCATACTTTTGCAAACACCATTCCTTGCAACTTTTCTAAAACTAGCGAAACCAAGACCCTCTTCATAGGGGTATGAATAGAGGCCTTGTGGTACTGATTACCTGTCTCCTTGCTTTGTCTTACTCCTGGCCAAGAAAATCCTATTAACCCTTTGTTTGTTAAGCCTCTGGAGCCCTGGCCCTGGCCATCCTGTGTTTATCAAGTCATCCTCATTTTGCCTGTGGCTGAACTTTTCCCTGGCTGCCTGTTCTATTGGTGGAACTCATCCCTCTCCTTGTGGGCCAGTGTCACTTTCTCACCTGCCCACAAGGTCCCACTTGTCCTCAGCATTTTTTGACAGACATGATGCTTTACTGGAAAGGATTGTTTTGATCAATGCTGTGTGCCTCTTGTGAGGAAACATATACCTAAACCTTAAAAAATGGCACCTAAACCCAACCATGCCTAAGCTGAGGTCTAGTGAGGAATCCTCCCCAGGTCTTTTGTTACCTCCATTTTACTCAGAGTTCCAGTCACTGCGAGTCATTGCTTATGTAGGAGACAGTTAATTATAGGAGTAAATTCCTCATATTGTTTATCTAGTGTAACTGACAAAACTTCTTTAAATAGTGATCACTTAGTCAAGTTAGGAAAGATAAGTTAATCAGTTCTACCCATATATTTCATATAACATTCTGGGACTGCTGGTTAGCATATTTCTGGTTATACTTAAGCTTACCCAAAACCTTCAGTATCATTCCTTATTGAGTGACCAGAGAGCCTGTGCTGTCCTTGGTTAGAGCATTCTTAAATGACAGTGATTCGAAAGCCCAAAGGCAATGGCTCAGCGAGGATGCTGAGAATTCCCTCAACTTCCCTCCCGCTATAGTCAATCAAACCAGATTTTCTAGGCCCACAATAAATACATTTGCCAAACTGAACTGCGCTTCTCTGAGAATCAGTTCCCTTATGTAGGAATAAGTTGTTGTGATTAGATATAATGTATGCAAAAGTTGCTAATTGCAAATCTGCCTTTCAGTATGCAATCAATAAATTGTAACTATTTTTATTTTGCTTATACTCTAGATTCTTTAATGCGGTATGTACACAACAGAAAGCCTGCACAACCTAGAAAAGGAATAGATAACCAAGTGGAAAGTCACAATCCGAGACTGCGATGTGGAGCCAAGTCTCCGACAATGTTTAAAAGCTGGCTCTAAGATACACATGCTATCCTGCACAGCGTAAGGCAAGTGGGGCAGCCAGGGCACCGAACTGAAAGCTGCTTATATTACCAGATGCTGACCCTGCACTTATACAAAACTGAGAGTGGGAACTTACTTAAATTTCATCACCTCACCTAGACGCTTGCCTTTCCTGCTTCCAGGCCACCTCTCCCTTCAATCTCCTTTCCCTTGAGGGGTGGGGAACAGGGGATTCAAAGAGTTTTGTGTCCTTTATCTCTGGCCTGAGCAGCCAGACCAGACACCAGGAGAATATGCTGGTTTGAGCTATTAGAAATCTGAGTTCCCAGGAAAAAGCAGAGCCAGGGAACAAATAGGGAAGAGAAAGACTACAAGGCATTTAGCTCACTCCTGACACAAACATCTTTTAGTAATATATAACCCAGTCTTCCCGTGTAAACAGGGTACTTGACTCATAGGAAATAGACTGAGATCTGTGTTTCAGTTGCCCCTGGCCTAAAGATTTTAAAAAACAGTACTGTTACCAAGTTTTGAAGAGGAATGCTTTCTAGGTTCCTTCTGTCCTGACGAAAGAATTGGTCAAAACAAGTACACAGGGTGCCAAGGTTCTACATGTATTACAAGTAGAAAAGGAAACAGGCTCTGCAAATTGAGTGTAGACCAAGTAAGAGTAGGGGGAAAGTGCACTCTAGAGCGTGAGGGTGGATTCATGTGAAAGAGCTCAGTGGTGACCATGCTTTAAATCTCCCACTTCGCAGGCTAGTGTCAAGTCTCGGCCATTCTATCCAAAACCTGCTCTAGTTCTCACAAGAAGTCCATGTTCAGGGCTTTGGAAACTGTTCTGCCCATGTGTCCTGGGATTTTCTAATTAACAGTTTGTACCTACTTCCCCAGCTGGCTTTGCCATGTGCTAGCCTCCTGCCTCAGTATCCTTTAAACGGATCAATAATTTAAGATATTAGAAGGTTCACAATTCTCCTGGGACTAATCTCGGAAAATTGCTTTAAGTTTTTGTGAAGAGCTTTCAGATTCATTATCTTATCTCTTCCTCAGAACAAGTAGAAACCAAAGTACTATTATGGTCATTTTAGAGGAAATAGCCCAAGGCAGAGAGATAGCAATTATCAGAGCCTCACTGGGGAAAGTGCAACTCTGCAGGAGGACTCATGGGAAAGTGCTGAAAGGTTGAATTAGACTTTGCTTTGGATCCAGGACCCTCAAGATTAGCTATGTGTTCTCAGGCAGTGAATTTTCCATATCTTTACTTTATGTTTCCTTATGTGTAAAATTCTTTTCTCTGAAATCCTTACCTATCATATTGTAGAGAAAGCATTCAAGTAGAAATCAGATGCAAGCAATTCAGAAACACATCGAGCACACAGTAAGTCTTCAATGAACGCTGTGCTCCCCTCACCTTTGGATTCCATACTCTACTGACTCCTGTTCTCTCTGCTGCAGATTTTGTCAAGTGTCCTTTACTAAATGACTTCCCTTCTGAATGCAGTGGTCAGCTTTTCCAGCTGGAAGATGAATGCCAAAGAAGGGTCCTTTGTTCATTAAACAAATCCTTTCACACAGCTAAATGGGAGGCAGCCCCTGGGGTGATACAGAGCTGCAATGAGAAAAGGGGAGGCAGGCTTTGGTTTTCATTGGAAATAAATCGATGCATGAATCAGAGCGATGCAGCTCAGGGACCAGGGTGGGAAGCATTTTTAGAACTGTCACTTTAAAAATATGTTCCCTCCTGCCTTGCGGCTCTCTCAGTGGGCAGATTTTAAAATAGAAACAAGTAACTTTAATTAGGCTCTAATTAGCCCCACAAGTTTGGTGAGCTAGGATAGTTTATTTTAGAAAAAAAGAATATAATAACAAACGGAAGATTTTCCAGGCACACAACTTTAATTACAATCCCAAACACCTCAAGCGTGCTTACTGGGCCAATTAAATCAGCAGGGCAAAGGCAAAGCTAATGCACTATCCCAGACCCAAGCGATGTTGATGCTTTCTATTAGAGTTTGTCTCTGAAGTAATCTGAAAAGCAGATAACCTTACAATGCATACTTAACCGGAAGCTGGAGGCCTTTAAACTGTGGTTAAATGCAGTTACCTGGGATCCAAAGATGGGATTTGCTACATCAGTATGGCTCACCTGCAACACGGGCCCTTTGCCCCGTTCTTGCTTCCTTCTAACTCATCTCCTGAGATGTAACACTTGGCTCTTCTCTCTCTTACTCTCACTGTGAGCCTTAAATTTAGATAACTGATCAGTCTTGGGGGGCTGTGGGGGACTAGAGAGAAACAGTGCTTTAGATGCCCTGCTGGAATCTTCTGAGGCACCGGTGGAGCCAGTCTACCATGGATTTTCTTTGAACCATAAAGTACAAACAGTTGAAAGTGACTCATCGCTTCTTCCAGGACTAGTGATGCATCTGGAAAGGAAAGGAGATGAAAGAGGTCTTGTGCTTTCCTGTTCCTGTTTGGGGAAATGATAAGATAAATACCTACATCTAAACAGAAAATTCACCTTTACCAGAACTTGAAAGAAGTCCAAGCAGGCAGGGAAATTCTTCCCATTCCTCCCCAAAAGGCACTTTCCTTATCACATGGGACAAAAAGTAGGTAGGTAGCCAATGAATGGCCAGGTGGTCTCTGCCCACTGTCACAGATCTAGTGAATATTGTCCAAATAATGGTCTTTACACGTGATGCTGTGGCTCAGGAGAGTGTGCTGGCAGATTCATTTTTGTTAAGTCAGGGCTATGTTGAATAAAGGGCGCTCCAGCAAGCTAATCTTCTCATTTCAAATAAGTGATTTGCTGAGAATCACACAGCAATCGATATGTGAGTGTCCCTTTATGCTCCTTCCACTTCACATTCAAACACTTCATTTTTTCCTTATGTCCATGGCATTGTTCACTGAGCTAAACCTGGTGCTCCATGTAATCCATTAATTCATTTAATGGAGAATTAATTGTCAGATAGGATCCTGGCAGCATGCTAGCTTCTGAAGGTACAAAAGGAACAAGGCTGGATCCCCCCATCTGAGGGCTCTGCCACCTAGCCAGAGTGGAATGCAGCAGCGTGTTAGAGTCAGGGAGGAAGGACAAAAACCTATTCAGAAAAATAAAGAGGTTTTTCATTCCACCAAACCCACAAGTGGACTCACCCTAAAAACAGCAGCAGGGGAATTGCCACAAGGGTGTGTCCCAAATCCTACCAAAGTGGAGCCAGTTAAGGTTACAAAGAGAGGAACCCTAACCACCAACATCATCAATCCAAAGAATTTATTAGGGGAACCTCTGTAGTGTCGCAGTTTGTCCTTGACATTGGCAGCAGGAGAAGCAGGATGTTCTAGTAAGGATGTCCACAGCAAGGGGGTCAGGGTATAGAGTTTAGACGAGGGTTTAAGGAATTTGATCCCAGAGACAGTCAATTTCAGTCAGTGTTTTGCAGGACAACCTAGACACACTTAGCAGTGACCAGGAATGTTCCAGACAGAGCTTAGGCTCAATCCTGTAGGGAGAATATTGCAACTGGCTGCATCACAAAGCAGTCAAGTTCCTCCATTATTTTCAGTCAGAGAATAGAAACAAAAAGGGCAGAACTCACCAACTGTTAAAACTCTGAAATTTGGGCCCTTGAGGAACCAAACCAAGGCTATTCAAAATCATTAGTTCTATCACGTTCCATTTCAAATCAAGTAAATAAAACAAACCTTGAATAAACAGAAAAAGGCAACTTGCTTCACCTTTCAAGTAAGCAAAGGAAAGTGTCCTAGGGCCAGAGGACTCATCTGTCCATAGACTGACATTTATACTTCTAAGGCCTCTTCCACCTACCAGGAAGAATGACATTCTGAAGATGGTCTCTCTGATTCTGGACATCTCTTCATTCCTCCCTAGCTAATTCCAGGGATGCCTAGGAAAAGCCCACTTTTTGTTTATACACTCTGACTAGTCCGTTCTCTGACATGTATATTTCTGGTCTCTCAAAACACCAGAGCAGAGAGGACACTAATAATAAATGTATCAAACATAAGCAACATGTAATAATTGTGCACTGTGTGTCAAGCACTATGCTAACTAGTTTACATTAGATTACAAATTTAGAGTTTATTGAGCATTTTAGATACAGTCATATGCTCTTCCTTTTTCCATATAAAGAAACCGAGCTTATTACACATAATCTCTCCCAGAATAGGAAATAGTGGGGCCATGATTCTAACTCAGAAGGCCCAAGTCCAGAGTAAATACTATGCTCTCAACAAATGCTGCTGCCACTTAAACAGAATCTTGGAACACTGAACGTCATTAGACTGAGTGATTTTTAAGAGCTCAGAGGAAGAGTTCTCATGCCAATAGCGAACCCTAACAAGAACAATGGACTTCTGGCTAAGCAGGGTTCATTAGTGTAGGCTGATCAACTATAATAGAATAGTTGATAATAGAAGTGTAGGGACAGGGCATTTTATAGAATTTCTCTGTACCTTCTACTCAATATTGCTGTGAAATAAAACTGCTCTTAAAAGACAAAATCTAACAGAATGTTAGGTCCTACCCAGACTTTCTCACCCAGTAGGTACAAGATGGGAGCTGAGAATCTGCATTCCTTGTCCCAAGGGCCATGCTTTGTTGAATGTCATTCATAGTTTTATTGAAAGCTCTTTAAGGACATTGAGGAGTCTGCTTGACAGCTTTGCACACATAAATGTCCTTTAATAACTTCTTTCAACATTCCCTTCTCAAAAAGTTTTCTTCTTTGTAGTTGTTCTGCATGTCTCTGCTCTTTCCCACTTCTTCTCCCTTTGTTTAAACTCCAGAATACTCTTTCACAGACCCTGATAATCATATATTTTCTTCTTTGAGCACCATGACTTGTCCCCAGAAGTTTCTGCATAGCTCATCTCCCCCTATAGATGAGCAACAGCCATACAGCTGCTCAGAAGACAGGAGGCAGAGAATGTGATAGCAGTGGCTCTCTAATCCCTTTTGCTCTTACATAACATTACCTTCAGGGTTAGTCAATAAAATCTAACAGGAAAAAAATAAGTAAAAGTCTTTCAAGAACACTAACATTTTCCTTTTTTATATTCAAAATTATGTCGTCTTCTGGCTAGTTCTCCATCTTTACAATCCTTGCTATTTATTTATTTAGGACTTTCAGATTTCTTTGCCTTACTTCTTTTTGAAAATGGAAATTACCTAGTAACACCATTATTACATCTCTAGTGCCTTCCAGCTTTTTAAGTCTTTCTATTGTTTGGAAGGCATTCTTCTTTTTCCTTAAGTTCAGTAACCCTGGGAACCGATTGCTACATATTCTGAACATAGCTCCTTATATGATGTTCTTTGTCTTAGAATTTGATGTCGTCTTTCTTTTTTACTTGTAATGTGGCTTGAGTTTTCTTTTAAATCTTTTGTAGTTTTTCGTTAATTTTTGCTTTAACCACATCTTCCTGTTCTTCCACAATCAGTCCATAGCCTAAGCAATCTCTGTTTTCCCTGGAGCCTTGCTCCCCAGTCTTCCGTTTTCTGGGTCCTGCCTGGACTGAGTGCCCTGAATGCTTCCTGCAGATCTTCAGTCCTGGAACTTCTATTGATTCCTTTCAAAGTTCGAGTTGTTATTTTTGAATATTCATCGTCCTTCTTGATTTGCCTTTTTGGTTTGTTGGATTAAATGCCTAAGTAACTTTCATAAGAAAGAGGGAGAGAGAACAGGAGAAGTGCTTCTTTTCCGAATATTTCAGTATCTGAAAAAATGCCTATATTTTGCCTTTCTATTTAATTAAAACCTTGGCTTGTGCAACAAAGGATATTAGTTGTCTACTGGTATACATTTTGCCTTTTTTCATAGTGATAAAGTATTTAGCTGGTCACAGTGCTGTCTAGAATAAAGACTGTCCAGCCTGTTTTGCAAATATTGATGGCTGATTGGATTCAAGAATCAGTATAATATGGTAGCATCCTGGAATGATCCACAGGAGACACCTCACTTGAACCATTTGCCCTCTTTTTTGTCAGTCCTTCTGCCAACTGTTGCCTGGAATATATTTTACATCACATGGTCAAGGTCACAAGTAACACTACAACAAAATAGAAAAATCCCCAAATATCACAGTAGCTAAGAAATACTTTGTGTTGTTCAAACCACTGTTATTCCAGGATATGTGACACAGCTATACATAAGTCTTGGGTGAAATAAGTTGGGTACAAAAATATATGATGAAATAATGGTCATTAATAATATAGAAAACACTATCCCAGTGATTGCTATTACCGTGTTGTGAATATGAATAACAGTTCTAAGTCACGCAAGTCTGTAATTCCTGATATCCAGAAGGCAAGAGGATCACAAGTTCAAGGCCACACTGGCCAACTTAGGAAGGTCTTGTCTCAAAATTTAAAAGGGATACAGATGTAGCTCAGTATCTAACATGCTCTGGGTTCATAAAGTTCTCATTTCTGATATATTATCTGGTATTTTTCTCTGTGAGAGCTGCAAGGATCTTATTTACAGCTAAGGTTCTAAAATCCATGGTGAATTTTTTTTCTTTCTTCCTGATTGGTACTTTCAATTTAACAATTCACTTTTAAATTTCAGCTTCTGGTTTTTTTAAGGGTATATGCTCAGAAGTATGACAATGGGTTCATGCCTATGGATAACATATTTGAACCATGTACAAAAATATTCATGAGCTTGTCAATGTATTTAAATATGCATGTAAATATTGGTAGACATACACAAGACTGGAGAAGGTAATAAAATGGATATCTATAGAAAGTTATCAGCCAGATCTAAATAAGTGCCATGATTTTCCAAGTTTGCTTATTCAGCTTCTTATTTTACTTCAAAGATCATGTCTTCTTGCGTGTTATAACTCACAATTTGAGCCTCTGAGTTTCATACTTATTTTGCAAGTCTTCTTGATTTATCCCTATGTCCAATTTTTCTAGCGAATTTAAAGTTATTTCCAAGAACTCCTTTTTTACTCATTGTTCCTAGGATTCCATTCTCATATAATTATGCACTGTATTATTTATTCATTCCATATCAGTTTTCTATAAATGAGTAGTAGTACCCCAAGCCTGGTGTTTGGACACAATATACCTTTTATTATCTCCCAGTGTTTGTGGACCAGGTGTGCAGGGGACACTCAGCTGGGTGCTTTGGTTTGGGGTCTTTCAGAAGCATACATTCAAGGTGATGGCCAAGTCTGCAATCGTTTCCATGTTGGGAGTGGAGGGGGCAGGGGATCCATTTCTAAAATCACACACATAACTGTCGCATGGAGTTAGAAGATCTGACCTGTGTGTTTGCTGAGAGGCATCAGTTACTCTCTGTATAGACCCTTTCTTATAATATGGTCACTGACTTCTTTCTTTTTAGGTTGCTTCAAAACACAGCAGCTGGTTTCTCAAGAGGGGTGAGGGTTGAGAAGGAGAAATTGAGGCAGGAGGAAAGTCCCATTATATCCTCCATAATTTTTGCTCACTAGAAATGATGACTAGTCTAGTTCACAGTCAAAAGATTTAAAGGGAAGAGTATCAAAAAGTTTTGTATGTGCCAGGCATGGTGGCACATACCTGTCATCCACGAAGCACTTGAGAGATTTGGGGTGAGCCTGGACTACATAATAGTGAGTTCAAGATCAGCCTGGTCTACAGCAAGACCCTGTCTCCAAAAAGCCTAACAACCAAAACAAGATTTATGGACGTATCTTTAAAATTACCACATTCTGTAAATTACTGATTAGTTTTTGTATGATGCTTATGATTTCCAAATCTCCTACTTTTTCTCAAGTCAGTTCTTTTGTTTTTACCTTTGTCTTTCTTGCCCATGCTACAAGCTTCCTTTAAATGTCTAGAAACACTAGTTCCTTGTTTAAATAATATAATAAGATGTGAGGGTTGACTAGGCTTGCATGGTAAAGGGATGGGGATCATCAGATTTTACCAGTATCTTTTCTTTTTTTCTTTTTTGGGATCAGGGATCGAACTCACAACCTCAAGCTTGCCAGGCAGGTGCTCACACCACTGAGCTAAATTCCTGGCCCCTGGGATCAGCAGATTGTATGGTGGGTGATATTCAGTGAAATGATTAGCCCCTAATTCCAATTTGAGGTCTTTATGCCGGGAACTAATCCATAAACTACCTCATTTTACTCTTCCCCCATCATTTGTTCAAACTTTTCAGGACCGTCCAACCCAGATCTTTAAAGACAAGGGCTTAACCATCATCTATATAAAGGTAGAGAAGAAGAGTGCAGGGATTCGTTCATGTAGCCACAGATTTTTAACCAATCCTACTCTTTTCAGCCTCACTGTAGCACCTACCGTTCACAGTTCTGGCCTCATGGAGACGGCAGTGCAGAGGTTTTGCAAGGATCCCATTTTCCTAGCAACAAACTGCTCTAGTGCTATAAAATCACTAAAATGAGAATTTACATCCTGCTGCTAATTCACTATAAAATCTTTTCCAAGAGTATTTCTACACTTGTTTCATCTATAAAATCTGGGAAATAGATTAAATGAAATTTAAATTTCCTTAAAACAATGGTAATCCAATTCAGCTAGGATTTGTAACTTTTCTTGCAGCTATATTTAATATATTATGAAATATAAAAGTCTACTATATGGTTAAAAAAATAAAATGAGTTCAAAGTGAGAATATTACCAGAAAGTTAAGATTAAGATTCCTAATTTGATAATTTTGTACTTTTGCCAGATGACAAATACTGTAAGAGCCTTTCTGCATTATTAGTAGAATTCTGGGTGATGGGCACAAATGGGAAATTTTCTTCTCCCACAGAAATACAGCATTTCTGTCATGTAGAAAAAAATATGGAGCAGGAGAACACCAGAATTTTTTCTTGGGAGTATGGCTTAGACGTCAAGGGATTCCTAAAGTAGTCATGGATAACCTACCTTGATGCTCCCTACTCTAAACCATTTTCTGAGAACATATATTTTGCATAATCATTCTAGTTTCTATTCTAGTGCTTTGATTGACTTTCCTTTTCCAAATGTGAAGTTCAAGAGAGAAAATTGATCCTGTAAATTAGGAGGAAAGGTCACTCAATCATTTTATAATTTTGTTTTCTAGCTATACCTCATCTTATTTTTACTTTACAGCAATACTAGTTTAATGATTTTAATTAATGGATGCAGCATGCTACATTTGGAAACAAATAGAAGAAAGGAGTAAAGTCAATGGTAAGTTATGAAAATTAAGAGGCATATTTTTAACTCAGGTACAATAAAGCACTTGAGAGTATGAGAGATGCCAAGATATGCGTACTGGCGTAAGCCATGTTCAAGACTCAGGAAAAAAATGACTTCAGGCAAACATATACCAGATCTAGTAGGTATATTGCACTGAATTTCATATAGAATTTCTGAATGATGTTTTTGCAATAAAATAATTCAAACAAAAATCAGATTAAATTTTGGAGCATAGACATTTGTGTTCTTCTCTACCAGGAAATTATCAGAAAATTTCAGACTTCATTCTGCTCTTTGGGGATATATATTTCCACTCTAGCCCTTTACCTACATAACAATTCTGAAACAACTACCATGTTTCTGTTGAATTTTTTCTTCTCCAGGTTAAGGAGGCCACCATTGTCTCCCTCCTCTAAATGGTCTCTCTTACTATAATTTTTTTTTTGATGTGAAGATACTAAGCCAGCACTGGTTTTGTTCTTGTCTCACTTCAGGAATAGAAGAAACCAGGAAGCACAACACAATGAACCATAAATATGTAATATAGGGGAACTTTGTAAGTCATTTTTTAACTCTGGAATTAACGTAGAGGACATAGCATTCCTTCATCAAAGGGACCTTTCACTGAGGGCCTACACTGTGTGATGGGACTTTAAAAATGAAAAATCAATCATAGCTGAAATCTATATTTTCATTTTCTCAATGTGAAAAATATCACAATACAAGGTTTGATAGAAAATAAAAAATTATTAAATGGAGGAAGCCCAAGATTCTTTAATGGCCTCCAATTGGTTTTAAATGCCAAAAAGATATCAGAGACATAGTTTAGGAGAATTCTTTTAATATAGCACAGAAATATAGGTATTGCAACCCCTCATTGCTATAGCAAAAGGATTGTAGGCACGGAGTCAGATGACTGTGTCCAAGTTCTAGCTCTACAACTGTGTGATCATGGGAATGTCATATTACTTCACCAGAAATAAGATTAATCATCTGAAAGTATTAATAAAGTTGTCTATTACTTATCTAAAGGCAAGGACCTAGAACACATGAAATTTTGAAATCTAGTCCACCTTGAAGAGACAGGTTTCTTTTATGATAATTCAGATAGAAATTGATTAGCATCTTCCCTAGGGAATGTTCCCTTTCCCTCAGTTCACTTCCTCTGAGATTTTTTTTTTGGGGGGGTATAGGGGAATTGAACCTGGGACCTTGAGCTTGCCAGGCAGTTGCTGTGCCACTGAGCTGTACTTCTGGCCCACTGAGATTTCAAGAACTCATAAGAGAGGCAGATACAGACAAAGGTAAAATGTCTTGGCAAGAACAAAATGAAAAAGTAGGTTGGTGACCATTTAAAGCGTACTAAAGGCTTAAACTCCGAAAAGACAGGAAAGGGATAGCACATGCCTCTTAAAGATTAGCCAGCTTGGTTCATTAGGAGAATTAAGAAAGCAAATGTTTCAAAGTAAAGCTTTATGCTGGGAAGAAAAATGCATCTTAACAGAGCTAGCTGGGCTAGCTAAAATTTCAATGGCAAAACAACATACCAAAATTTGTACATACAAAAGCCCAACCAACAAAACAAACACACAAAAAATAATAGTATACCATGTAGAGTGATTACATCAAGCTAATTAAAATATCCATCATCTCATTTAGCTAGTATTTTTATGATGACAGGTGAGCATTTGATTTACTGTCTTAGCTATTAGAAATATACAATACATTATAATTAAACATAGTCTCCCTGCTGTGTATTACATATGTATACATCAAAATATCACAGTGTACCTCATAAATGTACAATTACAATTTATCAATTAAAATAGTAATTACATTTTCTTTAAAAACAATACAGTAGTGTCCCCCCCACAAACATACAAATGTACAACATATCATGTTAGGAAATCAAGAGGAATATGTCCACCCCACTTTGTATAACTGGTGAACAAACACTTGACCTTCAAGGCCTGGTTTAAATTCAGTTTTCCTTCTGCAGTGTTCTCTAGCCATCGCACCCAGAGTTAATCGCATTTACTCTGTGGCACTAAAGCATTTGTGAATATCTTCATCAGGCCTTCACCTCGTGGTTGTGTTCCATTGTACACATCTGCCTCTCTTTTCCACTAGGCAATGTGATTTTCTTAGGCAATGCTTCATTTCACAGACCCTTGGATCTTTAGCTGTGTGGCGTGCAGAGTGGGTCATGAGCAAATTACTTTTTTGTTTGTTTGTTTTGTTTGGTGCCAGAGATTGAACTCAGGACCTCGAGTTTGCCAAGCAGGCACTTACACCGCTGAGCTAAACCCCCAGCCAGCAAATGACTTTTAATTTGATCATAGGCAAGGGTTAAATAATGAGTGTAACAATTTCCAAGGACTTCTCTTTGCAAGAAATTTGAATCCCAGCTTAGAAGGAAGGGCGTGCTCTATTCGGACATGATTAGTTGTAGCCCATTTTAGTTCACTCTTAGTTTACTAGAATACCAGCTAGAAATAGTTTTCAGCTGACGCTAATTTCTATTCTTGCCCTGGTAATCATGGGCTTCATGTAAATGGTGGGAATGAGCTGAGGGAAACGCACATCAACCCTCATGCACCAAGAACTTTAGGAGCATCCCAGTACTGACTTTCTGAACTAAGTGAAAACAATTTTCTGAGTAAGGGCGGTACCTGCCTTTATCATTTGGTTGCCTACTCACTTCATCCCTTGTAGGAGATTAAAAAATGCCTTTAAAGTATAGCCAAATGCTGAATCTATGACTAGACCGGGAATTAGCATGCTAGGCACTCTTTGGCTACAGAATGCTCTTCCTACACCATCCGGCCATAAAGTTCCCACCTTCATGGGCATACATTGCCTTTCCACAGCACAAGTATGTATATGCATGTCTGTAACCACTGTGGACAGTGTTTCATGAGACTTTGAATTTAAGTTTTGGCTGCTATAATAGACACTCATAAACTAGGTGGCTTAACAACACCCATTTATTTCCCATAGCTCTGGCTCAGGTAGATGCTAAGTCTGGATAAGGCTCTCTAGTTTTCAGGTGTCTATTTCTCAGTGTATCTTGTCATAGTAGGGAGAAGATAGGGAAAAGCAAGATCTCTCATTGTTCTTCTTCAGTTGTCCTGAATGTCTGGTTTGACCTGGATGACTTCTTTTTTTATTTTTATTTTTTGTACTTATTTTTGGGATCGAACTCGCAACCTCATGCTTGCCAGGCATTTATGCCACTGAGCTAAATTCCCAGCTCTCATTGTTCTTCTTATAATTGCATCAATTCCATGATGAGGGCCCCATCTCACAAGTTATTTCCCTGATTACTTCTCAAGGGCCTCATCTCCAAGTACCACTGCATTGGGGATTAGGGTTTTCACATAGCAGTTGGGATGCACTCAAACATTTAGTCTATAGAAACAAAGAAACTAAAGGTAGGAACTATGTGCCAATAATCTTCTGCTATGCCCCACAAAGATCAGAGAATGCTTTAGAGGTAACTGGATTAATTTATTTGTAGTAAGGTCCCAAATGTAGTCATCCCAAATCCGGCTCTTCCAGTAATAATATTTATTTTCCTAAAACTTCCGTGCTCCCCTTGTAAGTCCCTACCTTTCTACATGCTGGCTGGTAGAAGGATGCTAGGTTTAATTCAGTCCTGTAATGTCAAACCCACTCCATAATTTAACTTGAACTGGCTCTTTAGGCTCTCCCTTTTAAAGGCTAAGTTTAGTGTCTAGGCTTCCACAATTCAATCTGTTTTCAGCTACTCTGTGGCATTGTCTTAGTCTCTTAGGAAGCTATATCAAAATAACTTTGATTAGGCAACTTATAAACAACAAATATTTGTTTCTTATAGTTCTGGAGACTGGGCAGCCCAATATCAAAGTGCCAGCAGATTCTGTATCTGCTGATGTTCCATTCTTTATACATGCCCCAGAGAAGTCTAGAGACTGACACAAAAAAAAACAGAACAGCAAAGAGAGTACAAGAAATCCCGGACCATTAGTTCTAAGAAGTTTATGCTTAGGGAAAACTTTTCAAACATAGATGGCGTATTCCATATAGAAATAGCCTTAGACATCCTCTACCCTGGATGTTCTCAATGCTAGTACCTCATTAGAATCACTCAGCACTCAAGGAGTTGTCAGATCAGATTCATTCCCCAAACCCCACTCTAGATTCACCGATTCATAGTATCGTACATGAAGATGGAACCCACGTTTTTCTATTTTGTCAAACTGCTCAGATTACCATAATACTAGTCCAGATTCCTGTGTCTGAGAATCATTAATTTAGTCTGGATGTGTTCAAACTCTCCGAACTCAGGAACTTTTGATATTAAACAGGAAACAAACCTTCCTAACACTTAAAAGAAGTGAGTTCTTGTGGACACCAAAAGATACATGCTATAACACAAGATTATTCATAGTAATTTTCTGTGCAATAACCCAAAACTATAGGCCAAAAATTGTAACCCAAAGATCCATCCACAGTAAAGTGACTAGATAAACTGGGACATGTTCATAGAAACTTTGAAATACTATTTGGCAATGTGAGAGGGTGGACAACATCTATAGGCAATTGCTTACAGCTCACAGCTACTATGTGAAACCAAACAAGTCATAAACAAATGATCACAGGTTGATTGATTCTGTTTGTATTAAATTCAATAACAGATATCACAAAACTATTGTGATTCATGTTGTTTACCTCTAGGATAACAGATTGTGGAGGACGGAGGTGGAGTAGCATTGGAGTTTGATCCAGAAGAGGTAAAAAAGACTGAGGTAACTGGAAAGTTCTTTACCTTGACCTGAATAGCAATAACAAGGGCATGTTCATTTTGTAAAAATTCATTGAGGGGCTTCAGATGTAGATCAGTGGTACCTACCATATGCATGTTCCAGAACCACACACTACACCACACACACACACACACACACACACACACACACACACAGAGGCAAATTCACAGAGTATACATATGTAATTTGTAGTATTTATTTATACCATAAAAACTGAAAAACCAGCAAGCTGTACTCAGCCCTGGAGAAACCATAAGTGAGACCAGCAAGGAAAACTTCTGCTCTGGTGGGAACTAAAGTGCAGGGGCTCTGTCGGGGCCTCTGGTAGCAACATCTCCATTACACAAGGAAGAGCACTGCTGACCCAGCTGGTCTCTTCATCATCTTCAGATGAAAGATTTGACTTCCAGAGAAGGTTGTGTCAAAGAAGAAGGGAAGAGCAGGTACAGAAAAGAAAATGAAACCACCTAGAATAACTACCTTAGAAACCCATCATACATAAAATGCAACAAACAAACAAACAACAAACCCACTCATGTTTTTCCTGTGACATAAAACAAGGCAAAATGAAAATGAATACAAAGAAGACCAGGCCATAACATTTGCTTCTCACCATCTTTTTGTGCCGTGAGTAACCTTTGTCTTCATCAATCCTGCCTCCACACAATAAAGCCTCTTTTATCCAATCTCCACTAATTGGGAACTGATTACAATTTAGAAGTTACCTAGAATTCAGTCAAATCTTTCTTTAAAGATTGGGTGAATTAACACTAAAAACACAATTACAGGTAGCATGATTGTAATCCTCAGCTAATAATAATAAGCAACTTTAAGTAACACTAAGCATCTTTAGAAATGCTTCAAATTTTTTCCCTTAATTTCAATACTGATGCAAGTGTGTCCACTTTCATCACTCCTATTCAATGTAGTACTTGAAATTTTAGCCAGAGGAATTAGGCAAGAAAAACAAATGAAATGTATACGAGTAGGAAAAGGAGGCTTTAACTATTATTGCTCTTTGCACATGATACTACTCTATACTTAAAAGACCTAAAACATCTGTCTAGAATTCTTCTAAATATAAAAAATATATTCAGCCATAGAGCAATAACAACACCACTAAGAAATCAAGAAAACAATTTCATTCATAAAAGCTTCAAAAAATAAAATTAAGTACCTAAAAGTCAACCAAACTAAGGAAGTGAAAGACCTCTAAGATGAAATTTTCAGAACACTGAAGAAAGACATTGAAATGCATATTGGAGAATTGAAAGGCCACTCAGGCTCATAGTCAACAAAATTAAAATTATGAAAATGGCCATAGTGCTGAAAGTAATCTACAGATTCAATGCAATCTCCATCAAACTGTCAAACACATTCTTCACAAAACTAGGAAAAACAATCCTAAAATTCATATGGAAGCACAAAATACTCAGAATAGCTAAATCAATCCTAAACTAAAAGAACAGTGCTATGGTATCACCATATCCAATTTCAAAATATATTACAGGGCCATAGTAATAAAAACAGCATTATTCTAGCATAAAAACAAACACATGGGTGAAAAGAATAGAATACAGGTCTCAGACACAAACCACAAAGCTATTCCCATTTGATTCTGAACAAAAATGTCAAAATCATATAGTGGAGAAAAGACAGTCTCTTTTACAAATTGTTCTAAGAAAACCATATGTCCACATGTAGAAGACTGAAACATGACTCTGTTTTTCACCTTGTACAAAATGCTAACTCAAGGTGAATCAAAGCTCCACATATAAGACCTGGAATTTTGAAACTGCTAGGAGAAAATATATGGAAACATATAAGAACATAGGCACTACAACGACTTCCTGAATGAGATTGCAGTAGCTCCAGAAATAATGGTAAGAATCAAATCAAATTACATGACTTAAAAGCCTCTACAGAGCAAAAAATAATAATAGAAAATATACATACTGCAATACAAAATGGGAGAAATCTTTGCCAGCTCTTCTGAGATGTTAATATTGTGAATATATGAGGGACGCAAAAATGCAACATTAAAAAATAAATAACTCAATCAATATATTGTCAAATGAACTGAACATATAGTTCTCAAAGAAGATGTACAAATGGGCAATGAATAAATGAAAGAGATGTTCAACATCTTTATCCATCAGGAAATGGTAAATTGATGTTCCACCTTACCCCAACAGAATGTCATATGTTTAAAAACAAAACAAAACAAAAAAAAGTATTGGTGAAGATGTGGTAGGAGAAGAAATCTTTATACCTTGTTGCTAGAAATATAAATTAATGCATTAATTAAGGAAGTTGATATGGCGGTTCCTCAAATGATGAAAAACAGAATTACTACAGGACTCAGCTATACCACTCCTTGGTAGATACATAAAGGATTCAAGGTTGGTGTACTTTAGTAACTAACACCTACATGCCTCAGATTATCACAGTACAACTCACAGTAGCCAAAATATGAAACCAAACTAGGTGCCCATTAATGTGTGAATGTGTATATATATATATATATATATATATATATATATGTGAAAATACATTCAGCTATAACAGAGAATGAAATCATTTGATTTACAGGAAGATGGATGAAACTGCAGATCATCAGGAAGATGAATATTGATGTCTTCTCCCATATATAGAATCTAAAAAAATAAAAGAGGCCACATGAGAGTAGAAGAGACATTGTGAGAGGAAAAGAACAGAATCAAGTTTAGGGGAAGGGAAAAGAATGTTCATTAATGAGTAGAAATGACCAAAGTATATCATATCCATGTAAACCAAAATGAAACCCATTATTCTCTATAACTAATATGCACTAGTACAAACAAATCTAAGTGAAATGTCTAATATATTGCTCAATTCAGAGCTCACTTAGTATCAAGACTCATCCTTAAGTTATAGGAATTGGTACCTGATCAAAGTTGTACTCTATATCTCAAGATTTCTTTGCAGGCCAACATATCATAGTACTGGTAGGAGAATGCACTCTATAGGTGAGTGTGGCAGCAACCACACTCTGTGCGTGGAACCTCACTCTTTATTCTACCTCTCTACCCATGCCAAGTGTCATTAGACCTTTTTATACTCAATTCATGGTAGGCAAGATAGTCAACATAATAGAAAGCATTGGAGTTGGAGAATCCACAGTGAAGTCCTACTTTATCACTTATTAATAATAATTATAAATGGCAAATAACCACAAAAAATTATTCGTGTAACAGAAACTTCATTTCCTCATATGAATTTGAAAACAGGATTAGAAAACACATTGACTACTGGAAAGCATCATGTTTGTAAAGGAGTCATAACAAGGAGTGCAGATGGCATCCACCAGAATGATTTCTATCCCTGAATTGAGCCCATCAGTCAAAAGGGGGTGACTTTACTACATCCAACTCTGGCTGATTATCTGTAGCTGAAGTACGTACTGATATTCTTTGATTTGTTTGCCTAATGTTTAAGTCTATCCATCAAATCAATTATTGTGGTCAGAGGAACGGTTTTACTGATTTGGTGAGCCCTTCAACACAAGATCAACTCCTTAGTCTCCATGCAGCCTGCATGGAATCAAACTGGATTAAAAAAAAAAACTGGGTCAAAACTTAGTGCTGTTTTTTGAAGAAGAGCAAATGGATGGTGGGGAGGCAAACAATAAATATCGATTGCAGTACTCTACCTTGAAAAGATGTGAGTAAATAATGCTTTTTTGAAGATATCCACATCCTAATCCCTGGAACCTAGGAATGTGTTAACTTTATGTGGCCAAGAGGATTGTACAGTTATGATTAATGATACGAGCCTCCGAGATGGGAAATGATCCTGTAGTATTCAAATGGTCTCAGTGTAAGTGTTCTTCAAAGTGGAAGATAGAGGAAGAAGATGAAGATAGAGCTACAGTGTTAGAAGGACTTGACTCTCCATTGTGAGATTTAAAAGCAGTGGAAGGGGCCATGAGCCAAGGAATACATTCAGCCTCTGGAAGATGGAAAATGGAACAGCATTACCTTGAAAATACAATCATTTTATCCTTATGAAACTAGTGATCTCCAAGACTGTATGATAATAAATTTGCATTTGAAGCCACTACATTTGTGGTAATTTTTACAGCAGTGATAGGAAACAAAAACATCATCCTACATTAATTGATAACATGGAGAAGAAATTGCTAGCAGCCTGTGAAGCCAGGGGAGCTTAAAATACAGGATCACATTGTGAGATCACCACAGAATAAGGTCAGTCTCAGTCCTCAGAGTCTAAATCTGAAGCAGGGGAAAGGGACAGAATCTATAGATCAATTGAATCCCATGAATCCTGAGTCACCTTGACATTTCTCATGGGCTCCAATGTAAGTCACCTCTCACTAAGCAAGGAGGATGCTTTGAGGGTTTGTAAGTGAAGCCTCAGTTTCTGGTGGCAGCTCTCAGCTGACCTGTGCTAAAGTGAGGAGCGGGGTAAGGAGGGAGGTTTCTATACCCCAAAGAGCATTTATAACAAGACCGTCTGAAAGCCTGCAAAGTTCCACATGTCAGCATCACTAGACGGGGTGGGGAGGGTTTGGCTAAACCGCACATTTCCATCCCAGCCACAGATACAGGAAATTATGGAAGCCAAGAAAAGCCTTCACTTAGAACACAAAGTTTAAAAAGGAAGATAAAATAGAAAATATGCTCCAAAGGGGAAGGTAAAAATAAATTGAAGCAAACAAGAAAAATTTAATAAGCAAATTTAAGACCCACCAAGTATTCACTAATGTCATGGTGGAGTCTTGAAGTTGAGTGAATGAAACTATTTCTAAGTTTGGAGGGATCTAAGGTTTTCAAAATAATTAGGTTTGCATTGGCATACATTTTATTTTCCTCATAGATTTTTCAACTTCCTAAAAATATTCTCCATCAGGTAGAGAAAACCCTCAGGCTGAAGAGGATGAGAGGAAGGCTGCATGGCCCGCTGCACTGAAAGCCCGCCAGGGAAACAGGTCCTGCACTGCCTTCTGACTGCCGACTGAACCAGTGGGCAGAATGACACACTTGATTTCCACAGGGAGAGCGAAGCTGACTTCTTCCAAAAGCCCTCCCTGTCGGCCGGCTGTTGGGGAGGAGCCGCACACAGCATATCCAGCAGTGCCTTGCGACTCCGTAGGGAAAAATGGGTTTCAAGTCGACAGGCTGAGTGGAGTGCACAGCTCAAACCAGGGAATCCAGGGCATGGAGGAGGCTCGCAGTCATAGGCCTTTCAGGTCAGCTCCCCACTTCTCACCTCCAGAGCTTCACATACACAGCACTGAAGCCTTGCAAGCTCTCTACTCAGGGGACTTGAAATATGCTGGAGACAGAAAAGGGCAAGTGCAAGAAACAGTAATATAAAGGGGAGAAATTTCGCCGTCCAAAAAAAAAAAAAAACCAATAGTCACTGCTTGTGTGCCTAGAAATTGGGGATTTGCTGCACTACCTGGGCTGCAGACTTGTGGTCCCACCAGCAGCACTGTCCTGTCTGAGATATTCATGGAAATTGTGAATCTCCACGTGCAAGCTTTCTGTAGAATTTGCATTTTAACAACATCCTCAGGTGATTCATAGGCACGGGAAAGCTGGAGAAGAACTGAGCAAGTCTATTGGTCACTGGGTGTAAATGGAAAAACTGCACCCCAGGGAGCGAAAGGGACGAGATGGATTCCACAGGAACAGCTGTCAGCAGAATAAGGGTTCACACTCAGGCTCCAGGTTTCTAGTTTTCAAAAACTCTCACATAGTTTCGCTTATATGAGAAACTCAAAGTATAAACAAATTAAAGAACCAAGTAAAAGAGAGCTAATAGAAAATAGGGAGATGGATCTTTTGCAAAAGGGAGGAAGAGCAAGAGGTGGCGAGAGGAAAGGGGAGAAGAGTATAAAAAGAATGAAGATGTGTCATGTACACGTGCCAACTTCCCATAATAAATTAAGCATAGTGCATGACAAACATGGAGTAATAAAAATAAAAATTAAAAACTCAGGCTGGGGATTTAGCTCAGCTGGCTCAAGCGCTTGCCTGGTAAGTGTGGGGTCATGAGTTCGGTCTCTGGTACCAAAACAAAAAAAAAATTAAAAACATCCTTTGTATTCTTATTTCATTTGTAATGTTTCCTTCAATATTTGATCATTTTCTTTCTCTCTCTCTTTCTTATTCTTTTTTCTTTCGTTTGTTTTAGAAAGCTTCTTGCTCTGTAGTTCAGAGTGGTCTTGAACACACTATGTAGCCCAGGCTGGTCTCGAACTTGTGGCGATCCTCCTGCCTCATCCTCCTCAGCTCTGGGATTATAGGCATGCATCAGCACGCCTGGCCTGATCATTTTCAAAGGAAATTCTTCTAAAATGTATTACAATTTTCTTACCTTGGTAAGTGAAGTATCTTACAATGATCATTTCCTGGTGATTCAGCAACCCTATCTCTGCCTTTGTGGTTTTTCTTTTTTTCAGTACTGGGGACTGAACCCAGGGCCTTTGAACTGCAATGCATGCCCATCTCATTTTTTATTATTTTGAAACTGGATCTTGTTAAATCACTGAATTCCTCAGGCTGGGCTCCAACTTGCAAGTTTTCTGACTCAGCCTCCCAGAGTGCCAGGATCAAAAACCTGCAGCACCAAGGCCAGCTATCTCTGTAATGTTTTTAAAGTTCATTTGAGCAGAGTGTTGTGGTACAGGTTTGTAATCCCCAAACTTTGGGAGGCTAAAGCAGGGGGAGTGCAAATTCGAGCCCAGTTGGGCAATTTAGCAACTTAGTAGGGTTTTGTCACACTTTAAAAAAAAAAGAGTAGGGGAGATGTGATGACGATGTAGCTCAGTGTAAAGGCCTTGGGTTCGATCCTCAAAACCAAAACCAAATGAAGTCCTTTGGTCTTTCATTACTCCTGCCTGCAGTATGTGGATGAGTATAGTTAAACAGTTTCAGAGACCTGTGAGTTGCATTCAGCGAATTCTAGGTGGTACTACTTGGGTGAATCATTTAAATATTCAGTGCCAGACTTTATCCATGAAATGGGCCTGACAATACTGCACATATCTGTTAGGAGTCAGTGAAAGCACACATGGATGGCCCTTATCAGAGCATTTAAAAAAAGAAGACCACAAACTTTAACTCTTAGGACTGATACAATGAACAATAGTCAGGAGTAACCTTATGGAGAGTGACATGCCCCAGGACATCTCTTTTTCCTTCCAATCTCTCTACTGTTCAGATCTCAGCACTACCTTCCAGGCACCTGTCAGAGCTTTTCTCTCCTTACCAATAGACATTAATATCCACATCTCCTGTGTCTCAGACGGTGTAAGACCGAATACAAAGCCAGAGCCATGAAGGGACGATGTATATTTAATCACCAGAAACTCAGAAAGGCAGAAATGAGACAACTCTGTAAGAGTCCCTTCAACTTATATATTTTACAAATGAGAAAACTGAATCTAAGGGCATGGATTTAACATATTTACCCAAGGTTATGTGTTTGAGTCAAGAGTAGACAGTGAAAGTATTAATAAAAAATAGTTACAAGTTTACTGCCCACTTGTAAACCAGAGGCCTTAGATACCTAATTTCATTATATCCTCCTGGTTTGGGGAGAAGGTATTATTATTCTCTTCTATTTGTAAATCCAGAAATTGAGACTTATGGAGATTATATAACCAACTATAGACGATGCTACTAGCAAGGGTCAGGATGGAGATTTCACTTCCTGCCTTGTCTTTGCATTGGGTCCCCATTCTGCACACAATTTGCTCTTTGACCCAGAAACCCCTGATGCAGTAAGAGGAACCTTAGAGGTAGTGAAGCTACACTCTGCACAGTGGCACTAATCCATGGCTTTATGGAGCATTCCATTTTTGAGTTGCTGAGTTTCTGAGAGAGAATTGTTTTCCTCTACTCAGGCTCAGGGTTGGAGCTTTACTTCTTAGCTATCTGTGCCAGTACTTGGTCAAGCCTTAAAACTGTCAGCTCCTTGACATACTGCTTGAATCACAAGTATCCATTCCAAAGGAACCCAAGTGCCAGTAAAGCCCTGGTTGTCTTTAACTTGTTTGAATACAATTCCATAGTTATGCTAAGTGGTTTCCCCAAAAGGGCTACAAAATCGCAATATGCAGTTTCCTGTAATAATGCAGAATATCGCTAAGAAATCAGGAATGGGTGTCAAGAGACATGATACTCCATTAGCATGGGATGATGGGCTTTGAGCCTCAATTATCTGATATCATGTCCATCCCCATGCTGGTGAAAATCCCCTCCTCCAGACTGTGATTGACTCCACCATAGCACTTAGCCCTCCATGTTATCAATGCTCATTTGTTCCTCTTTCTCTACCCACCGGCCTGCGACTCCCAGTGGCATAGACTTTATTGTATTCATTCCTGCATCCTTGGGGCCTAGCAGGGTGTGCAGCATGGGACTACCAGATAAGGAGCTGTAAACTCCCTTTTGCCTCTCGCAGTTTCAGATGGCATTTTGCACTGAATAATGCAAAAAGGGAAAAGTGAACTGTTCAGTAGCAGAACAGAATTTGTTATGATTGGTTTTGTATATATTAAAGGTACTCACTTTTTTATAAGAGAAACCATAAAGTAAATAATATGCACCCTGTTGACAGGAGAACTTTTGTCTCAGAAAGATGGAATATAGGACAGGCCTGAGATTAACCTGTCATGATCAAAAACAATGAATCTTTCCTCATGGCCATAATTTCTCTCATTTAATGTCTTTTATTGCTTTAAGAGGCCAGACTACAAAATAGCATGATGACATTTTCTGGAAACTTCTGGTGAGGTACATGATTCTTGTTTCTAGTGATCCTTGTAGTTTCATGGCCAGTGTCAATAGTGAAAATTCCAGGGTCCAACTGAACTCTCCTGAGGCGTCTCCATGTTGGTTTTCCAGTTAGCGAGTCATGTGGCGGGTCTAGGATTCTGCTTTAGTCTCTCTCACTGTTCTGGTGTATGTGGAATCCAAAGATGAATAAAATAAGATCTGCACCTTTGGCAGCTTCACAATAAGTAATTTTTGGCATGGAAGAAGAAAAATTATAATGCTGCAGGAGCTGAGAGGAGACGGGAAAGAAAAGATCCGCAGCCTAAAAGGACAGGAAGGTCTGGAAGAATTAGAACCAATTTTCCAGGCAGAGGATCGGAGATGGTGGAAGAGCCTGTCTGGCGGAAGCAGCCTGATGAAGGCGGGGCAGCAAGGGGGCAGAGCACAGGCAAAGGACAATGGGAAGCGTGAAGGGAAGAGATTGAAGGAGCTGAGGCAGAAGATCTAGACTGCACTCAATCCTGCAAAGTGGAAGACAGAAGAATGCAGAGTACAGAGATAAGGGAGAAGAGAGAAGTCAGAAAGATTTGAGAAGCTGAATAAAACAGAAATAAAACAGAAAAAGCTGAATAAGATGGAAATGGGGTAGAGAGAAGAAAAAGAATATTCTTTTTTTTCAAATCTTGAAATGACTAACAATATCTGAAGTGTCTGGGGCTAGCTAGGATGTAAATATATTAAATAATTCACATTAGTTGACACCAATCAAATCCCAGCTGCAGGCTAGCGAATGTACAGGGCAATATTATGGATATTCTCTAAAGTAGGAATGAAATAGCACACAAACAACTTCTACTTGCTTCCTAGTTCCAGTGTAGTAAATACCAAATTCCTGCCTATCTGATGCACAATAACCCAATGTTGATCTTTTTCTCTGGATAATAGTAAACTATCTTCTTAGAAAAACTCCCAGGAAAGCTCTGGATTTACCTGTCACACTGTTTCTATTGGCTCCAAGTCCTACAGATACCATTTAGTTAGATCCTTTCCTTTAGGGTCTCCTCAGTTTGCCATCTAGGTGACTGTTGGATCTATCATCCTACTAGAGGCCCAACTGGTGAAGGGTCACCTCCAGGCTCCTTCATGTCATTGACAGAATTAGTTCCCTAGTTACTGTAGGATGAGCACATCCATTTAGTCTTCCAGTATGGTAGGAGATAGGGACTCGACACCCAATGGTCACCTGCAGCTTTGTCTCCTGTGGCCCTCTCCAAAGTATTGTGACAACACAGCAGTTTATGTCCTCAAGACCACCACAGAAGGCTTTCTCTGACCTCAGGGAAGGCCAAGTTCCTTTTTGAAGGGCTTTGGCTGATTTGAGAGTCACTTCCTCACAGTTAACTCAAAACTCAATGCATTAGTGACTTTACCACTGAAAATCCTTTCACCTTGCCACAGTGTATTAGTTGGCAGTGAGTTTTCATGCCCCAGACACACACAAGGGACGTGATTACAGGCAAGAGCGGCAGGAAGCAGAGATCACCAGGGGACACCTGTGATCAGTATACCACACCAAGTTTTGCTTCTGATCATATTTAATAACTACCCAAAGAAACACATCATACACTTGAACACAAAGAAGAATGTATGCAAATAACCACACTTTGATGCTGCTGTTGGATTTCCATTCATATAGGCCCCTAAGTCCCTGGACTCTAACAAAAACATGTTCCCCAGTTAAATATAAGATAAAAATGACCATGTGAGGTTATCAGAAGAAATTTCCTCCTTCAACTCCCGTCAGCAATTCCAACAATCCTCCCATACAAAATGGTGCTCCTTAGGGAGACACTGCTGGGCCTTCCCATTATGTACACCCAAAACTATGCCAAACCAATGGGTAGACTAATTCTGTAATCACACACGCTTGATCCCAGCATCACACACTGAAAATCTTCACCAATGACTGCAAGATGCTTTGGGGGACATCTAGATACAGTCATAGCAATGAGAAAATGAAAATGAAAACCATTCAATAGACTACTGCTGTATTGTCTAGCCAGGTGTCATGGCACGAGCATGTTTATTTCTGGCTGGTGAAGTAACCAAGTTCCCATAGCAAACAAATCAACAACAAGCATTGATATACTACCAGAATACCACCACCAACATAGAGATCCAGACCCTAAGACAAGCAGTGACAACCAGAGAGCATAGGCCAGGAGCACCTGAGGAGTGGGAAAGCTGACAAGTGGAAATGAAGCACCTAGAATCCAAGATCAGAATGGGTGTGGAGCCAGGTTGCCAAGAACAGGCAGGCAGCAGAGCTGGCAGTTAAAAACAGGTTCTGGAGAGGTATGCATATATATCCAAAACTTTGGTTTTCTTTAAATTACAGTGGCACCTTGGTTCACAAGTGCTTTTGTTTGAAAATGACTTGGTTTGCAAAGAGAAGTATTTGTCAAAATTATGTTTTTTTGTTTTCAAATCCTGTCTCCGGTGACAAACATGACCATGGGCATCTTTCCCACACAAGCATGAATATGGCCATCTTTTCCAAAGTTGTAGAACAAATTAAGTTTGTAATCTGAGGTACCAGAGTACAGTATTTGCATTTTGGGACTCTCATAGTAGAGATAGTAAGACACAGAGTTAGAATTTGTGGCTATGGTAAGGCAATCCAAGGCAGAGGGGAGGGTATCACAGACACACTCATGAAACAAATTTTTACAAACACTTTTTAGATTTACCGACTTTTAAACTTTGGTTAAAGCACTTCATTTAGTCTCTACATTTGAAGAGTCATGAGCAATCTTGACACCCAGAGTTCGTTCTGAGGAATAAATGAGAGGAGACAGATCTGAAGGTCCTGACACAGAATGTCCTAACAAACAGCTTGTTCACACTTTCCTTGCTCTAAAAGGCAGAAGCAGTGCAGGGCTGTAGAGGAAGATCAACTGACAGCGAGAGCCAGCAGAAGTCAAGACCAGGCACAGCACTGCCAGGAAGTTGCCCCTGCTAGGCTCAGCTCACTCACAAAGCCCCAGATACCCGGAAGTCCTCCTGCTATACAGCAGGCCCTGCACAGGTGTTCTTCAGGTATCGTTCTTAATTCAGCACCTACTATTTCATGAATTTTTGCATCTAGTGTAGTTGGGGGTACTTGAAACAAGTTTCTTTCATGCAGTATTATTCCTACTCAGATTATTTTTCTATGGAAATATACCTAACGAATTCTTTTTAACTGTTTGACTTAGAGAAAATCTCTATTAACTCATAAGTCATGGAGAACAGGACTAAAGAAAAGCAGAAAGGCTGCGCTCTCAGAGAGGTTTAAAAATAAATCTGGATTTGAGCATTCATTTGGCTCTAGGAAATCATTGCAATAAGCCAAATCAAATGCAAAGATGAGAAGTGAAGGCATTTGGAAGTGTTTGCATCTGCAGAAGGAAACTTACATCTGTTTGAAACACCCCTTTCAAATTTTCAGATACTTTCGTGGAATAGACAAATGATCTGTAATTCTTTATAGTAACCGTCTCATTAAATGTAAATTAAGTGCTTAAGATACTTAAAATGTGATCAATTTTGTGCTATGTCATGTTCTTCCTATGGCTCACCATCATGCAAAATGTGTTGATGGTGCATTTCTGCCCCAGTAAATCTGACAAAGAGAGCTTCTTATTTATGATATCCCACTCCTGAGCACGACAACTATGTGCTGTAGAAAGAGAAGTCTCAAGAGGCAGGCTTATAACTCAGAAGACAGATGTATCTTCCCACATATTTAAGAGGGAATTTGAATTAGAGTGGCCCACCAATTAATGTGGTTAGGATTAGTGCCAGGACATGATTCAAATAACAAATAAAACTTGCTTTTCATTTTTGCTTTTTATTCACATTAAGGTGTCTGCCACTCATGTATTCAAATTAAGACACAAGGAATTTGAGTGCTTATGTGTGCCCATGAGGTCATATAATAGTCATTGTATTTATGTCTGGGGAAATCATTTTTCTTTCACCACTAATGAAATTAAAGAATAACTAATGGCTTTATGAGAGAGCATTTAATCAGGCTATAGTTCCAAAACCTTACTTCTTAATTACAATATTAACACCACCTTTTATTTACGTGCCTTTTTAAAATGAACAATGCAAGCCAGGAAACTCTAGAACCAATGAAGATAATCCTTCCAAGACAAACTAAAGTGGCATATTCTTATTAGCCCATAATGCTTGCTAAAATCTGAGGGTATGTTTCTTTATTTTTATTTCCCTGTTTTCCTGAAAGGTCATCCTTTGTAAAGTGGTCCATTCCCTGCTTTGTGGCTGGCTCCAACTAAAGCTCGGTGGAGGAAGAATTTTCAAGTCCCAATCTAACTCAGAGGTCAGGATTTGTGACTTTTCCATTTTCTCCAGCACTTTGGTACAGTTAGAAAAGTGAGCTGGATTTTTAGGAAGAAAGATTGTCATAATTAAGCCAGGGATATTTTTTCAGGATAAAACTTCCACTGTAGATTTTCAGTGGAAGCCATTTAAGGCCACCCAATCTTGTGAAAATGTGGCAGTGTTTGAGTAACATTTTCTGTAAGCAGCACAACACAAATGGTTCCTTTATTCTCCTAAAAAATTTAGAGTAGGATTTCTTGGGCAGAATGTGTATTCCGTCCTCTTTAGTAAGCACTTACTACCTGTCAGAAACAGAGCTAAAAAGCTCTGCTTATATCACCTCACAGGACCTTTAACACTCCTGTTTGGGGGTGTGGCTGTGCCTGCTAGGTTCCTATCAAATATATATTCATTCCTGCTTCTAAAGAGAACTGATTTTATTAGAGAAAGCAGTGCCATCAGCCAAACACATTTCAGCTATATGTGATCACACTAAGTTCTGGACAAGCGCTTACAACTGTGATTATGCCAAACCTCAAAACAGAATATCTCAGTTTAGAAATTGGCCTTCTTTGCCCTTCTATAATTCTTTGTCTTTACTGCATGGAATGTAGTCCATGTGACTGGAACTTCAGTAGCCTTTTGCAACCATGAGGTGATTTGAAAATAAATCAATTGCTAGGGATGCTAGCAAATGAAGACAGAAAGAAAATGAGTCCTTGTTGATCTTGGAAATTCCACACTACTTGTCCACTTCCTACCTTTAGAATTCTTTCATATGAGAAATGCATTTCCAGTTTGAAAAGTGTTGTGATATTCCATTTTATATTTCATGAGTGAAATGCAATCCTAATTAATGCAAGAAGACCCTATTATCACCCTTATTTTGCACAGATATAAAAGAAATGTACATATCAAATTATAGAAAGGTTCATTAGTTTGCCCAAGGTCCTAGAGCTACTAAATGGTGAAGCATGAGTTTGAACCCAAGTATATACATGTGTGCACACACACACACACACACACACAACCACAGACAAGCATATGCATCCTAAATGCTGCTTAAAGTGACTACAAGGTACACATTCTGTACCTTCTTGTTTGTATGCCCTCATCTGAATTTCTGTTCCCTATACGTGTACTTTTTTTTCTTCCATTATTTTCACCATTGTCATAGTCAGGGGTTCTAAGGAGAACAATTAGAATTAGGACATGGAATTTATAATATTGGTTATGATGGTCACCCAGAGTTAACACAAGAAAGTACAGGAAATCTATCCACAACATTAAAGACATAGCATATTCAGCCAAGGGCCTGGATCTCAAAGCAATGTCCTGCATGAGTCCAGATGAAGACCCAGAACTCATGAAAACACCACCCATGAGTCTAGAGTCCAAAAGAAGGACTCATGCCAGTCTCTTTTATGGATTCATGCTGGGAAGGCCAAAAAGTCAGCGGTGGAAGCTAGAAAGTCTATGCTAGCAGGGTGAAGGTTCTGTGCTGGTAGGTTGAGAGTTCTACGCTGGAGCCGAGAAGTTACACTCACAACAAAGACCAGGGCTGTCCTGAAAAGTACCACAGCCATCCTCAGCAACATGGAAGCCCTGAGCTCCTATCACAATAAGCACAGTCGAGTACATGCCAGGAAACCAGCGTGAGGAGTTCATCCTGGAGACCAAGCAGCATACATTTTCCCCTCCAGAACCAGGAAGCAACACTCATGTAAGGACCAGAGCTTCTCCAGGAGAATCAGTGGCTCAAACAGCAACACATAGGAGAACCCACAATGTCTCAAAGCCTCAACACCCTTCTTCTTCTCCACGTCTCTATGCTGGTAACTTTCCTCAGGTGGGACATCTATGCTCAGCACCATGCTAATGTAATCCATCTGTAACCCAGTTAAGTTGACCACCAGTTTTTAATCCATAACAACCACTGTCTGCTAAATGCCACTTTCTCACAGAGGGATTCCATGAAAATTTAAATTACTTAACTGAAAACCTCATCATTCACTTTTTATCTGATAACTTCCGGTTTCATTCATTAACTTGCATATTGGTTATGTCAAGTCATCAGAATGTAAGCTCCATCATCTTTGCTCACTAGAAAAGCTGCTGCTTCTTTATCTAATTTTGTACCAAACAGCAATTAACACAGGGACATTTACTGAATGTTTTTTCTATGACTTGTCAACCAATTCTTTTGCATTTCGTCATTGTTTGACTTGGGAGATTAAGAGAAGGTCATTGCAATGGATATTATTTAGAAGACTCCTATAGTGCATGTTTACCTGGGAGGAACTCTTTTAGAATAAAAACAGTAGCCTGCACAAGTAAAAGCAAGAGTCCATGTGAAGTGAGGGGAAAAAACAAGAAGCTTCCTGATCCTCCAAGTTTGACACTGTTCTTTCTTCATTCCCCTATATTCTCTTATGATTAAAAGCATACATTTGCCAGAAAATTAATAAAGAAGGAGAGAGGATGGGGGAATCTGTGATTGGGAATTGGTATAGCCATAAATACCCCACTTGAAGCATAAATATATGACCTCAGTCTCCAGAAGCTAAAAAAAAATATTTGTCTAACCTTCATGGTTTCTAAAAAGATGCTCTTAAAATATGTTTCCATTTATAATACTCTATTATTATTTTATTATAGGTACAGTTCTAAAGTTACATGTCCTCCTAATCAGGGTACAGTATTTTTATTTGGGATGCTGAAAAAAAAGCCATCATTGCTATTGTCCTTGGATGCTACCATCTGCAAAAACCGAATAGAATTTTGAGGAGACAAAGGAAAATATCATTCTTGTTCCAGTTAAGAGCTTGTTGTTTTTAGAATTATTATTTTGAAATAACTGTATATTCATAGGCTCTTACATGAAATGACAGAGAGGCCCTGTGTACCTTGTATTCAGATTCTCCCAATAGGAACACATTTTAGGAGATGTACATTGTATCCTCATCCAACCAGGCATTGGTAAAAATCACACATTTCTTCTCTGTTCTGAAATTAAACTATTTCCCACACAGGCTGATCTCCATGAGGACAAGGACTACTTTTATCTTATTCACTGCTGCAGACCCTCCCAAAATGTTCAGCTCATGGCAATTGTTACACAAAGCTTAAAGACTTTCTTCTTCCTCCTCCTCCTCTTCCTCTTCCTCTTCTTCTCCTTGTTTTGCTTGTTCTTGTTTTTTTTTATTTTTCAAAACATGTTTAGCTCAGGCTAGTCTTGAACTCACAGTGATCCTCCAGCCTTGGCTTCCCAATGGCTGTGATTACAGGAATGCATGACACGCCCAAGTGAAGACTTCTTCGAATGAATAAACATCTCATATGCAAGTCACCGTTTTAATTTTAAGGGTAGTGAGTGTAGTAATTGCTAGAGAAGATTTACCAAGGTTTCTTTTTCATACTTAAAGGCAATAGTTTCCTGAAAAAAAAACTTATCACACTTTGCTATATTATAATAAGAAAACATGGGCAGTCTACCATAATGTGATTTCAAACATCCTGGTTAGATTACAGGAATAGTTGCTAATAAGTCTATATTAGACCTATAATACAATTTGAAAGACACACAATTTATGCTTTACTCAGTCCATTAGTAGGAAGAATGTTGATATATATCAACAGGCAAGCAGAAGGAAATGGGCTGTGTATATATAGTGCAATTCAAATTAGGATCAGCATATATAAGTTCTCCCAAGACAGAATTTGATGTATCAGCTTCAGCAGGTGTGTTTTTCTTTTTTTGCAATTAGCCAAGTCATGGAAGAATCCAATTTTCTAGACCAATTTTTCAATGACTTAAGAACCATAAATCTTCTGTATTTTCTGGAAACACACAGACCACTGGCAGTGGTTAAATCTGCTGGCCATATGATATGGCCATACTCATTGCATAGGAACAATTCCTTTTTCTAAGAAAACAATAGATTTTTAGATTTGGACCATTCTTTCCAGTTAATAAAATTCTATCTAAGACCTTAACTACCAATTCTGTATCTCCAAGTAGCAAAACAGATATCCAAAGACTCTGAATACTATCCTGATTACAAACATACTTTCTATTCTCTCATGCAAATGGCCCAAGTTTCCAGGGAAATATTGAAAAGTGAAACTAAAAATGTCAAGAGTAAAACAAAGGAAGTATTTACAAGCAAAATCTAAGAATGTTTAAAATAAAAAATTCTATCGTAGCTATTAATGCTATTGCTGATAATTCTTTTCTTCTGTATAGATGCCATGTACAGACAATATATCGTTTAACAACGATTAATAGGAATTTGTGCCTTTTTAAAAATCTGTAATTTATTAAGTAATTTTACCAATATTTGCTTTTAAATTACAATATAACCTTCATCCTATACATAATAAGAAATGCATCACATTCTGCGTGCTTTTTTGGGGAAATTAAAATACTTATCTTGCAATTGTGATATAAACTCAAACAAACACCTCATTGATTGAAGAGAAATTAGGTGAGTTATTTGCTTGACTGAGTTCAAACATTATCTTTTATTTTCTTTTATACTTTGTCAAGCATCTGAGAAGTGCTTCATACTAAAAGTGTCCATAAAATTTAACTTTACACAAGTGAACTGAGGTGCTATTGATAAATACACTAGAACAACAGATATATAGCAAGAGTGGCACAGGCAAATCCAGACATATGGTCACCCTATTTATAGTTTATAAAGCACCTCCTCTAAGTAGTATCCTAGGTCAGGCTCTCTCAGAAGCTGACTCTGAGCCAAAGATTTGAGTACTTATGATTTATTAAGGAAGCACTCCTAGGAGAAAAGAGAATAGGCAGTGAGGAAGCAGAATGTGATGGGAAAGTGAAATTTCATATGAAGTCTGAGCTCCAGCCCACTCCTAAAAGGAGCACTGGAGAATAAATTACACTGGGGTTTATCCCACCTTCAACAAAGAAGCTGTGCTTTTGTCCTCCTACACTAGTCAGCCATTGTCTTCAAACCACCCACAACAGAGAAGATAAACCTCCAGGCATTTCTAAGTTTTCAAACTGGCAAGGCAGTTCCAGTGCCCAAGGGCAATTGTCTGAAGGTTGCCAAGCATGCAGAAACTTGGAGATGGGCCAGGTACCAGTATGTCCATTAGTTATACAAATCAATTTACTTAATTTTCCCAGCAGTTATACAGAGGTACTGTTATGGCTTGTGTCTAGATGTCCCCTCAAAGTCTCATGTGAGTCATAGGTGTGACTTTTTCAGAAGTAGCTGGATCTGGAGTGTGTGGTGCTGGGATTGATTCATGTTGCAAATCTAGTATCAAGGGTACTAGGATTAAGGGTGTGAGTGCTATCCATCCTAAGTAGCCTGGATAAAATAAAAGGGACAGAAAGACATTGTTTATGGCCCTTGTTGCTTTTGCTACCATCTTCTCACCATGACTGTTTCTCTTCTGTGATGCCTATCTGCCATGCTACCCTGCCTTGGAGCCAGCTGACTATGGACTGAAACCTCTACAAACTGTGAACTAAATAAATCTTTTCTCCTTTTAACTTTGGGTGTAGGGTGTTTAGTCTCAGGAATGAGACAAAAGTAACTAAGATAGGAACATTTTTAAATCTCCATTTTTGAGATTTGGAAGCACTATGTATCGAAAGAGAGAGAGAGAGAGAGAGAGAGAGAGAGAGAGAGAGAGAAATTTATGAGATCATGGAGACCGACAAGTCTCAGAATCCACATGGTGAATTGATTATCTGTAGTTTCAGGAAGGCCAAGGGTATAGTTCCCATCTGAGTTCAAATAGCTCCCATCTGAGTTCAAAGACAAGTGAATAATATAAGTTCCAGTACAAAAACCCACAAGTCTGAGAGCCAAATGTATACAGTGTTTCTATTCCAGCCTAAAAGCAGCCGGGGGGGGGGGTAGTGCTTTCCCAATTCAAGGGCATCAGGCAGGAGGAGCCCTCCTTCACTGGGTAGAGAATCAGCTTTTTTTTTTCGCTTCAAGCCCATAAATATCAGAACGGGAACTTTACTTAATCTATAGATTGATATGTTAATCTTGTCCCAAAACACTCTCACACTAATACTCAGAATAATGACTGCTCAAATATCAGGGCACCCTTTCACACAGGGAATCTGACACATGACATTAATCATAACAGTTAGTCCTATGCACATCTATAAAGAAAAGCCTTGGGATTTGGGATGAAACTTAGTGGCAGTATATTTGCCTAGCATACTTGACTGAGGTCCGAGGTTTGATCTTCAACACCATAAGAAAGAAAAATATCAATCATTTTTAAAAATTGAGATCCAATTTAACATTTTAACACATTTTATGCAGCCTCTTATTACCTGTAAGGATTAGAGACTACTTATACATTGCTTAATAAAAATTACATGTGCCTTCTCAGAAACTATACTAATAGGATTTTTCTTTATCTTTTCTCAGTTGATGTATAGCCACTATGCATAGTCTTATAAATAAATGCAATAGATTTTGATTCTATCAGTTGCTTTCAGAGGGGAAGCAAAACTAAATTTCATCCACAAATTAATGCTTATTGTTGTTTTAATATGATAATATTTAAGGTATATTTTAAAAAAAATATCTAGATCAGCTTAAAGAAACCAGACTCTCTTTTTACAATGTGAAACCAAAACTGGATTATTTGGAATGAAGTCAGATTATTCCTGTGTATTGAATGATTAATTCAGTTGAATTACAAGGTCACAATACTAGCAGCACAGCTAACACTCAGGTTCATCTCTTAGTCCCTGAGATTCTACCTCCCAAACAGAATGTTCCTGCATGTTCATAACTCTCAAATGTTTATGTTATTATTCTCTTAGTTTAAAAATATCTCTTCTCTCCTCCTCTTGCTATTGAAATCTTACTCATTTTGCTGGCATCATACTTCATTAGGGGCTCTATCAAAGCATTTGTTTAACTTCACATCTGTCTCCCTTATGAGTTCATGTCATCTACCACAGTATCCCATATACAAGTGCTTAAAATCAATTGGGCAAATGCTTCTCATTCAAATTTACTTATGTGGCAGAAAAATAACAAACAGTAATTTAATGCTATGGCAATCAATGGGAAATAATAGACCTGGCTTATATCTCTCTGAAACTGCTTGCTAACTATGTGTATGGAACCTCAGAGAACCCATTTCAGTACTTTGAACTCACTTTAAAATATAAGAATTATATAGGATGATGTCCCCATTTGCTTCTTGTTCTAAATATATGCTGCATTACTTTGTTCTTTCTATACTCTTTTCTTTCTTCTACAAGATTTTACTGAATACTTATTTTGATCTAGGCACTCAGAAAACAATTCCACTGAAACATCTTTTTAATGGAAATATTCATATTCATTTATGACTCCAAGGTATATCACTCTCTGAATGAGGGAATGCTATGGTAGGGGTTCAAGAATCATTTTAGTTTTATGAATAGAAACTACAGCAATGATCTCCTTTAGAATCTGTAAAGTATTTCAGGAACTTATCTAACCTATATTTTTTTTTCACAGTAAGAAGAAATCAGTGAGGAGAGCAAAATAGAAAACATCTCAGAAAACTATGTAACAATGCAATTCTCTTACTGTTGCCCTCACATAGGTATTGAGATGTCACCTATATTAACAGATTCATCTCTATTATACTTCCAAAAGTTATTGTACTCAATAGTTTCTATCTACATCAAGTTAGAATCATGAAAACTACAGACATTAAGAAAAAGATTGAGAGCAGGATCAAAGATGGCTATTGATAGGTAGCACGATAGTGAACCTCTCTGAGAAAAACAACTCAGATGCTAGAATCTGACACCATAGAGAAGACCAGATGAAAGGAGAGGAATTCTCATGATCCAGGAAGAAACTGAGGAAAAATAAAAAAAAATAAAAAAAGAAGCATGGATAGAGGACTGGAGCTGGGCATGCTCCTGTAGCTCTGCTAGGTGCGTCTTAGAGTTGGGCAACTCACGATTGAGCTGAGGTCACATGCCCACCAAGAGCGGGGGTTGGTGAGCTCAAGACCCTTGGTGAGAGGAGGCACTGCAATGGGAGGTGGAGACAGCGAGCTGAGCTGCATGGACTTCGGTGAGTTCTGGGAATTGGATTCCCCAGAGCGAGGTGACTGGATAGACAACATATTGGATTTGGGCAGGACAGGCTTGAATCAACAGTTGAGGCAGCTTCAGTCAGTGGCTCCTGGCCCAAATTGGATTGGTGGGATCTGCTTGGGCTGGGCCATGACCCTGGTCGGGACCCAAAAGCCAGGGATGAGGCTATCCTGAACCTGTGACATCCAAAGTGCACAGACTAAGGTGCTGAAGACACTCACTGGTTGACTGGCTTAGAGGGGAGGGGCCGGCCCACACTGCCCCTGCGTGCACCTCACAGATCAACAACAAACAGGAGAGAGAAGTACTGCCCTAGACAGTAAGCTTCAGAGGGTATGTAAAAGTCTGGAGCGACTTCACCTGTCTGAAAGAAACCAGAAACATGACAAGGGAGAGAAACAACAAAAAGCCTCCAACCACTGACCCAGGGAAAATGAGCCCAAGAGAGGTAAATACACAGGAGATTAAGGGCATCAAACACGGAATATCAGACACGGCCTCATTGGAAATAAAGAAATACTTCTGTGACCGCAATGACAAATTTAAATCTGAAATTCTAACTCAGGTGAAGTAAGATATAAGATTAATAAAAGAAATGCTGGGCACCCCTAAAGAAGAAACAAATGGAAGAATGGAGGAACCCAGAGAAAGGAGAGAAGCCTTTGTTGAAGAATATAAACCAAACCTAGAATACATGAAACAGATCCAAAGAGAATATCAGGAAATTAAAAACTCCATTGAAAGCTGGCAAAACTTCTTAACAGAAACTAAAGACAGACTTTCAAAACTTGAAGCTAGATTTGCAATGTATGATCACGAAAGGAAGGATCTCTTAAAAATAACAAGGAACCAGGAAGTAACAAAGGCTAGAAGACAACAAGAGGATTTATAACTTAAGAATAAAAAATGAGATCGAGGAAGCAGGGGTAAATACAAATGAAATAAAAAGGCTATTCACATAAATAATTAAGGAAAACTTCCCAAGCATAGGAAGTGATGTTCAGATATATAAGGCATACATAACTCCAGCCAGCTGCAACCAAAACAGATCTACACCAAGACATATAATAGTCAGGATCCCAGAAATCCATCACAAGAACAAAATATTAAAAGTGGTCAGAGAAAAGAAACATATTACCTATAAAGGAAAACTTATCAAAATCACAGTGGACTTCTTGATGCAAACTATCAAATCAAGAAGAGGTTGGAGCAAATATCAAATCTGTGAATATAAGTGACATCTCAAACTATCAAATCAAGCAGGGCTTGGAGCCCTGAAAGAAAATAACCTCCAACCCAGATTGGTGTACCCTGCAAAACTGTCTCTCAAAATTAATGGAGAGACAAGATATTTCCATGACAAATAGGAACTGGGGGAGTTTGTGACCAACAATCCAACCCTGTAAAGAATACTGAAGGACATTCTAGAGAGAGAAGAAAACCAGGATTTTAGAACAATGGCAGAAAGGCCTCAATGAAAGGGGCAGACAGTGGAATGAAGGAGAAAAGTAAACAACAATGACAGAAAAATAGCATAGCAGAGATGAGGCAGAGAAGATTGGCTATATTGCTGTTTTGCCTTGACTGATTTTATTCGAATCTGGTATGCTTGAGTGTGTCAAGTCTGGGAGTAGGGGCAACTACTCTGTGGATGGCAGGATTCAATAGGATAACCATTCTGGTTTGATTGTTAACTGCCTTTGAAGTCCTATAATGTCTCCAATGTTTAGATTTTATTAATAGTGCTATGTACTGCTAAGTTTAATTATACTATGCCTGACGATTTAGACAACTTTATTGAAAATAACAGGAGACATCATGGTGACTACCATAGATCACATAGTATTATGCTTTTATATGTCCTTTTCATTTCAGGTTTGTCTAGAAATTTTTATTGTTGATATGTTTTGGTTTGTTTTTCCCTCTAATACAGAAAGGCTAGGTATGCATGTAGAGACTTATACATGTGTAGAACTTTAAACAATTTATGAGAATTGATTAGAGTTGTAAAAAAAGAGAGGAAATGAAAGTATTCTAAAGTATATATATATAACTGCATGTATGTTTGAGTGTGTAGGTTTGATGACCATATTACTGAGTTTTTGTTGGATAGATGAACAGAGCTGCTTCCAGTCCCAATGTTTAAATGTCTACTTTGTATGCTTTACTTTTGTAACTTGAACAACTACTTCTAGGATGAAAATATGTAATTGTCAACTAGTGATTTCTTATTGGTTTTTGTTTTTCTTGAAATTTTGTATTATTTCTACCCTCTTTTGTTTCATTTTTTTCTTTAAATAAAAAAGAAAAAGATTCAATGATATTGATAATGTTTGTTTGTTTGTTTGTTTGTTTTGGTGCTGGGAATCGAACTCACAACTTCACACATGCCAGGCAGGCGCTAGTGCCACTGAGCTAAATCCCCAGCTACAATATTGATAATGTTGAAGCTATCTTTTTACTAAAATTAATCATATTTTTATCCAACACAGATTTTGCCTGTCCCATTTGCAGGGATCTAAAGCACAGTAATGGCCAGATCCAGTGAGACACAATGTGGGAGCCCAGATGAGAACTGAGGCCTAACTGACCTCCTCTGTGAAGTGCAAAGCAAAATTTAATAGAGCTGAGATTAAGTTGTTTACATTAGCATGTACTAATGGATAGTATGGGGCAGGTGAATGGTGTGCTATTTAATTGCTTGCACCTGTGTTTGAATGACTAAAAGTAGGATAAGGATGATGTTTAGAGCTCCTTGCCCATTAGAGGCAAAAGCCCCCTGGCTGCCCTCATGCTGAGTTGACCCTGTGTCTCTTTCATCATCATTTGTCCCTGGGATCAAGGGAACAAACTAACAGGACCAAGTCCCTACACATGGCTGTGGCTAGGGAGACCAGATTGGACTGATTTCCCAAGGGTGGCATCTGGGCAGGAATTTGGGACCTGCATAGATTGGTTTCCTACAGTGCAACAAAACTAACACTCATAATACTCTGCTAATAAGACTACCAAGTAGCATTATTTTGGGGGGAGGAGTTTTACAAGATATATTAGTCATTTAAATATCCAAACTATTTTACCTGCTAATTTTATTTATCTTAAGAAAATAATCAAAAGTTTTCACAAAGACATATACATATAGTATAGATAGTCATCACATTGTTTTCTAATGCAAAATAACAAAAACAAGTGAAATGCCATATAATGGTAAAATGCTAATATATAGTATATTCATTCAATAGTATTTTAAGTACCTATATTACTGAACATAGGAAAGAATCTTCTACCACAATAAATTAACCTTGAAATCCCAGTGCCTTACCAAAACAAAGGTATAGTTCTCCAGACCAATGGAGCATGGCAGGAGTCACATCTCCATATGGCCACCCAGATGCAAAATTTGATGGAAAGTCCAAAGTACAACATGCACAACCACTCAGAAAAATAATCTAGAAGACAGAAGATTACAGAGTGAGGCTGACAGCAAAATATAGCTTCTCGTGGACCTGATATCAAGACACTGAGAAATAACAAATTGTTGAAAAAGGGGTAAAAAAGTAGATCTCCAGGAATTGGAAGGATTGAGACAGAGCTGACCAGAAACACTAGAATCAACAGAAAAGCTGGAGAACTGAAACACAGTGCAGAGAAAAGAGAAAACAAATCAAACTGGAAAGCTGACCCCAGTTCCCAGGGAGCTAGACCTGTCTTAGCTGACACAAGGTAAACCTGGAAAGGGTCTGCAGCTCCAGGGAGAAACAACAGACTGGGAGCACTAATTCCAGCAAGAGGCCACAGCTATTGTGAACTGCAAAAACAGCCTGGGGTTTTACTCTGAAAATTATTCCTTCCGCATAGCAACCTATGATTGATCTGTCATTATATCTGAGAAGGGCTAATAAGGGCCACATGGGAAAGGGGTTGACTATATGAGACTGAACCATAGAAGAACCATGATTTGGTATTTTTGGCGTCACCTTTCTGTAGTGACTATGTGGAAGACAGCCACACGTGACTGCTATGGAGAGGGTAGAGGCTAGACAGAAACCAACTTGAGAAGATTATACACAAGCCAAGATGGACATGGAGACCCTGCCTTCTGTGGCAAGAAGCCAGGATGGCCATATGTGGCTTTTAGAGGGGGCTGGGTTCGAAAGTGCTGGCAGTAAGTCCAGTAATCTGCTCGAACCCCTGCTTCACTGCCTTTATCCAGTCCCAAACTCAGTGATCTGTTTACTTTTCACATCTACCAACATGATAGGGTGACAGCTTGGACTGTGGCCATAGCTGGGGATATACAGACAGAGGGCCTTCTGGAGGGAGGGCACTTCACAGGCCATAAAACTAGGCAGAGAAAACCATGACATGAGGAGCACGAGGAATGCTGAAACCAGGAGCTGTTGGAGCGACTATAATCTTAAGTCAGACATCACTGACTGACCACACCTAGCAGGAAAGGTGCAACAGGATTCAGCATTCATGCACAAAAAACATGAACATGGAAAAAATAGATCTTCACACTGACTTGTTTACAATTATCACAATAATAAAAATGAAGTGTCATACAATAGGAAATTGTTGATACATATTATATTCATTCAATAGTATTTTATATACCAGCATTACTGAATATAGGACAAAATCCTTCCCCCCTACCTTCTGAATTCAAATACTGCAGACCATGGAAAGAAAATCTTCATTCAAAAACATGGATAAAATTTTTAAAATCTTTTTTTCTTTGTTTTCAGTGTTTTGAGGGTTGTTCCTTTTTTCTTTATTTTATTGTTTTTCATTTTTATTTATATTCTTTTAATTTTCAATGTTTATCAAGTTCTATTAATTTTGTTGTACTCTGTAATAAGATGCTTTAATCTCACTTTTCACTCCTTATCACCTTCATTTTCTTCATTTTTCAATATTTACTTCTTTCATTATCCAATATACCAAACCCTTCCACCATTATTTGTATAATTATTAAGTTTGTTAACCTTTAGTTAACTTTATGGTATTATTTTTGAACTATTTTCTGTCTATTAACTTGCTGAAAATTGGCCCATATCTCTTACCATACTAGGCCCATCTCTCACCATTCAGTAAACCACAATCAAAATGAATCAAATATTTAGATATTAGAACAGAAAAACTTAATCTGTTGAAAGACAAAACAGATAAAATACTAGAAGACATAGTGTCAGCAAAGACTTTTTGAAAAGAACCCAGGTTGCACAAAAAATAATACCAAGAATCAACAAATGAGATCACATCAATTTAAAAACCTTCACAGTAAAAGAAACAACTAACAGAGTGAAGACACAACCCACAGAATGGAAAAAAAGAATTTTCCAGTTACTACTCAAACACATATGTCATTTATATATCTTGAATATATAAAGAACTCAAAATAACTAAGCCCAGAAATTTAAAGACTGTATTAAAATGGGCATCTGAAATGAATAAACAATTCTCAGTTGATGAAGAACAAAGGGTTAATAAACAGATGAAAAAAAGATTCAACATGACTGGCTAATTAAATACAAATCAAAACAGTACTGAGATTTCATCTCACTCCAAAAAGAATAGCTTTCATCAAGAAAGCAACCATGGGGTGAAGATTTATCTTGGGCCAGGGATTTAGCTCAGCAGCTCAAGCACTTGCCTGGTAAGCATGAGGGCATGAGTTTGATCACTGGAACCAAAAAATAAAAAAAAAAGAAATCAACCAATCACAAATGCTGCTGGTAAGTCTTCAGGGCAAAAGGGACACTTCTTCACTGTTTGTGGGACTGTAAACGGGTACAAGCATTATGGAAATCAGTATGGACATTTCACAGAAAACTAAAGAAAAAAATTCCATTTGACCCAGGTATTTTCTGAATATCTTCCCAAAATAGTTAAAGGAATTATACTCATGTTTATAGCAACACAATTCATAGTGGTTAAATCCTGAAAACAGCATATATGTTCATCAACAGATGAGTGAAGGAAATGTGGTGTTTATATAAAATGGAGCATAGTACTCTGCCATAAATAAGGGTAATAGTGAGCCATTTGTAGGAAAATAAATGCACCCTAGATCCTGATTTCTCTTTCTTTCTTTCTTTCTTTCTTTCTTTCTTTCTTTCTTTCTTTCTTTCTTTTTCTTCCTTCCTTTCTTTCTTTTATATTTTTGGAGACACAGTCTCATTAGATACTTTACACTTACTATTTGCAATGTACTTAAAAGTGTGCCTAGATTTAATATAATTGTCTAAAATGTTTTATATGTTTTGTCCTATTTATCATACTGTTAACATGTATGTATGATTAACTACTAAGGACCATTTATGTAAATAAATGATCTGATGCTGACAAAACCGGAGGTGAACAGGAAAGTGGAAAAAAGCATTGAGATGCGTTATGTATATGTACCTATTCTTCATAGTCAAAACAGTCATAATGTACTGAAAACTGGTGCTACTAAAGTTTTTAAAAATCTTTGCTTCCCCTGAAAAAATTAACATCAAAGCAGAAATTAATTAAATTGAGACAAAAATGAAAAGAATTAATGAACAGAAGAGCTAGGTCATTGAAAAACAAGCAACACAGACAAATCCTTAACCAATTTCAATAAAAACGTTAAAAATACCCCTCAAATCAATGAAATTAGAAATGAAAAAGGTGAAATCATGATGTACACTACAACAATTTAGGGGATTATTAGTAACATTTTAAAAAATCTGTACTCCAAGAAAATAAAGAATTCAAAAGAAGTAGACACTTAAATGCATATGAATTACCAAAACAGAACCAAAGAGATATAAAAACTCTCAGAAGTTCAATAATAGTCTGAAATAAAAGCAATAATAAACACAAAACGTACTAAGTTAAACCTAACACCCAGCGAATTTGCTGATGAAATCATTAAGAACTTCATGAAAAATAAATCACTGGTATCCCTAAAACTTTTTAATGGAATTGAAAGGGAAGAGTACTCCTAAAGTCATTCCTGGAAGCAAGCATTACTCTTATTCCAAAATCATAGTAGGACCCAAATGAAAAAGAGAACTATAGGTCAATATTTTTAATAAACATAGATGAAAAAGTCTTCAGGAGGACCCTGGCAAGCAACAAATCTTGAAAAAATTGATACACCGTGACCAAGTCAGTTTCATCCCAGGGATGCAAGGATGGCTCAATATATGCAAATCAATCAATCCAACACATCTCATAAATAGAAGCAAGGACAAAAGTTACATGTTCACTTCAATGAATACAGAAAAGCCCTTTTACAAAGTCTAGCACCCATTCATGATAAAGACACTGGAGAAAGTAAGTATAGATCTTTGTCTCTATTTGATAAAAATCATCTCTGACAAGCAAATGCCCAACATCATACTAAATGGAGTGAAGCTGAAAGCATTCTCTCAAAAATCAGGAACAAGAAAAGGATGTCTGCTATCACCACTCCTGCTCAAGATATTTCTCAAAACATTGGCCACAACAATTAGAAAAAACAAAGAAATAAAAAGGACGTGCATAGGAAAGGAAGAAGTTAAATTATCATTATTTACAGATGACATGATTCTCTATACAGAAGACCCCAGAGAACGCATCAAAATACTCACAAAATTAAAAACTGAATCCAATAGCATAGCAAAATAAAAAGTCAGCAGTCAATCTAGATGTGGTGGTGCATGCCTATAATCCTACTGCTCTAGAGGCTGAGGTAGGAGGATTGCCTAGAGTTCAAGACCAACCTGGGATACCTAGTGAATTGAAGGGCAGCCTGAACTGCATAGCAAGACCTTGTCTCAAAACAAATGTCAACACTCAAAAATCAGTAGTGTTGGCCAGGGATATAGCTCAGCAGCACTGTACTTGCCTGGGAAGCATGAGGTCATGAGTTTGATTACCAATACCAAAAATAAATAAATAAACAAATAAATTTGCATTCAGGGACATAGCTTAGTGGCACAATTGCATGCTTGGCAAACATGAGATTCCCTAGTAACAAAAATAAATAAATCAATAAATAAATGTCAGTAGTGTTCCTCTACATCAATAACAAACTCATTGTTAGAGAAATTAGCAAAATGATATCTTTAACAATAGTATAAAAATGGAATACTTAAAAATTAACCTAATCAAGAAACTTAAAGATCTCTACAAGGAAAACTATAGTACTTTCAATAAGAAAATCAAGGAGGACATCGCAAATGGAAAGATATGTCCTGTTATTGGGTAGGCAGAATCAACATGGCCAAAATGACCATACTTCCAAGCTGATATACAGAATTAATGCAATCATCTCAATTTCCCAGCAGCAAACCTCACAGAACTAAAGAAAACAGCCTTAAAATTCATATGGAATCACATGATTCCCAGATTAGCAAACGTGATCTGGGGAAACAAGATCAAAGCAAGAGGCATCACAATTCCAGATTTCAAGTTACACTATAAAGCTACTATGATAAAAACAGCATGGTATTGACACAAAAACAAACATGTGCATCAGTGGAACATAATAGTTGATGCAGAAACAATGACAGGTGCATGCAGCCATCTGATTTTGACAAAGGTGACAAAAATACATTAGAGAAAGAATAATCTGTTTAACAAATGTTGCTGGGATAAATGACTACACACATGCAGAAGATTTAAATTAGACTATATATCTCACCATATATTAAACTGAAAGCAAAATGGATCAAAGGTCTAATTTTCGTTTTTGGTCTTGCTTTTTGAGACAGGATTTGGATTGGCAGTTCAGGTTGCCCTTGAACTAGCTACATATCCCCTGCTAGCCTCAAATTTTCAATGATTTTTCTGCCTCAGCTTCCTGAGTGCTGAGATACAAACATAAGCCATCACACTTGGACAAAGATCTAAATATTAAAGTAGAACACAACCTCAAATGCACAAAGAATAACATCAAGAATCAAAGGTTCTGTAAAGTTAATCACCAACAGAGTGAAAAGGCAACCCTTAGAATGGGAAAAAATTTACCAGCTATTCCTCAGACAAAGAACTCATATCTAGAATATACAATACCTCAAAAAATTAACCCCCCAGATTTAAAGATCTAATCAAGAAATAGACACCTGAAACACCTCTTATAAGGTACCAATAAATACATCCAAATGTTCAACATTTCTGGCCATTGGAAAAGTGCAAATTAAAATAACACTGAGATTCCATCTTACTCCAAAATGAATAGCTGTCATCACAAAATCAAATAATAACACGTGCTAGCCAGACTGTGAGATGGGGGCAAGGAATCCTTGTACATTCTCCATGAGGCTGTAAGCTTGTATGACCAGCACGCAAATCAGTATAGAAATTCCCCAACAAACTAAAAATAGAAATTCTATTCAACCCAGCTATTTCTCTTTAGGAAGCTTCCCAAAAGAGTTAAAGACATTATATTAGAATGATACATGTATACCCATATTTACAGCAGCACAACTCATAGTAGTTAAATGTTGGAAGCATCAACAGATGAATAGACAAAATGTAGCATCTCTACACCCTGGACTACTGCTCTGAAATAAAGCAGGGTAAATGTGAGTCATATATAGGAAAATAGATGCATCTTGAGAACACAAGATTAACTGAAATAAACAGACACACAACTTTAAATATCACATAGTTTCTCTTATGTGAAAAACTGAAAGGATAAATAATGATCAAAAGGAAAGATAAATAATGGGAAACATGGAGACAAAACTTTTGCAAAAGGGAAGGTGACAAAAAATGAGGGAGAGAGGGAGGCAAAGTGGATGCTAAAAGAATTATGAGTTGTTTTGCATATTTACCAACTTCCCACTGCAAATGTAATCATTGTGCACTGCAAACATGTACTGATAGAAATTTTGAAATAAAAAAGGACACTAAAAAATGAAACAAATTCATGTAGACACCTGCCAGTTCTTGATACATCAGTTGATATATGACTCTTCCCCTTTCTGCCTTTATCTATTGGCAAGAATTAATTATGAAGCTCTTCCTAACCAGAAAAATGCAGAGACTAAAATGGAATATTTAGTGAGCTCAGTATGTTTAAACAAAATGATTTGAGACCAATATCTCTACCACAGATTTTTCAAAAAACATTCTTCAGAGTTATAATATTGGAAAATAATCATGATTTGTAACAGAGAAAGCAAGCTGAAATGGTGTGTTGAATGCAATTTAGATAAAATGAAATATGGCTTTTAGTCAATGTATATTGAAAATACTCTTCAATTAAATGGTTAACTGTATAATAAAATTGTTTTCAAATAACTTTTATTTGGCTTGGAACATTCGATTCAAATATCCTTTGGTCTTTATTGGCACCTAACCTATTAAAGCCATTGTGCTAATACTCAGGATGAACAAGATACTTTTATCCTAAAGGAATTTACAGTGAAATCGGATAGAAAAATAGATAACCTCAATTGCAAGACTACATGTGTGCTGTGGAAGAGCAAAGGTAAGAAGACAAAAAGAAAGAGAAATGAAGAGCACTAACAATGAGATACACACTCTGAGCCACAAAGGAGTTTTGAAAGCTTGCAACATAAAAAGGCGCCAAAAATTTCTTGCCTTGGTTTTGAAACCTGGCCTACATTCCTGTGCCATATTGCTTTTCCCCAGCCTGATAAGATAGAAGAAGCCCCATGCCCACAAGGAACTGGAGATAATAATAATTATGTGTCCTGAAGCTAGTATCTAAAACAGTGAGGTCAGGGTCCTAGTAACTATATAATTACCATTATGTGATCTTTACCATATAACATGCATGACATTCCTAGTCTCTAATGATACATACTTCTTCAATGGAAAAATTTAAACCATAATATACAAGGCTTAGACTTTTAGAAGGCTGTGATCCTTCTCTCTTGGTCCTCATACAACAAATCACCGACTTGGTTGCTGTCCCACCTTTCTGCTATCAAAGTAAACGTGGCACTGATGCACGTGGCTATAAAAATCTCCTTTGCCCACACAACTTCTCCCTAATTACCTCCACCAAAATGTATATGTCTCAGTGTCAGCCCCAACAGAAATGCACGCGTCCTCTGTGGAAACAGTGACTTGGACCAGTGGCTGCCTTTGGGCATTATGGGTAGATAATGACAATTCATTTGGAAGATCCCATAGGGTGAGGTCTCAGCATGCTCTTGAGCCAAAGTTATTTTGTTACAGCACTCTTCTCTGCTCTTTCTTACTGGGGCACAGGTATGACTTCTTACCAGTGTTCCATTAAGGCCTGTCATCTTTAATAAGCGTATTTATCACCATTTCATTGTGATGGTTTGCTAAAATGGCGTGATAATGATTTTTGAATGCAGAGTGTGTTTATAAAGGATGTGCAATCATTTGCATCTGTAAAACTTGATTATCTTCAGATTGTTCATTTCGGAGAAAAACATTCTGTGCTTAGCACAATGAGGGATTACTCTATAACTCCTCAGAATTTCTAATGGTTAATGATGCAAACTAACAATGTCCCAACATGCCATTCAGCATTTCAAGATAGATAGCATAACTGGAAAAGTGTCACCCACTTAATAAAATGTATACAAAAAGATTAGTCCAGGCAACTTTTGTGAAAAGCTACAAAAAGAGAAATGCAAAGCTGGATTAGTCAAGACTGATTACACGCATCTTTTCCTATGTCAAAAACAGGGCACGTTTCAAGAGAAAACAACCCTGCTACTGCAACCACTGAGTTGAGAAGTTAGTATTTCAAAAATATTTACTGAAGAATGGTGCACAGAACCTGTTTACATTATATGAATGGTGGAGCTGTAAACATTGCAAGATTCAAAAAGTACACAAAATGTATGCAAATGTAGAACAGCTATCCAGTAGATACTGGTAATGAAAATTTATGAGTAATAATTCTGTACAATAATATATAAATTCAGGTTTTAATTTTTAAAAGACAATTTGCTTATAGAATTTTATGGAATAAAAGCAAACCTCATATTTCAAGCAGTTTAGGTTTATGTTTTAAAAAGACATTTATTTTAGTCTGAAGAATATGCTTCAGGTTATATTTTAATCTTTCTTTTTACATTACCAAATTGCACTTCAAGTCAGAGGTCTGCAAACACAGGCCACAGGCCAAAGCTAGTTGACCTGCTTTTATCAATTGAGTCTTAGTAAAATACAGCCATACTCACTCACTCACTCACTCACTCACTCACTTACGAATTGTATATGGGTTTTTTATGCCTTCATATTTCAATGGTAGATTTGATTACTTATGTCTGAGTCCATATAGCCCACAAAGCCAAATATGCTATTCGGACCTTTACATAAAAAAATGTTTACCGATTGATTCATACTCTAGAAATGCACTGTATATTGCTATATATTTAAATTAATTAGTTTGCCATTAAAAATCAGTTTTTGTCCAGGCATAGTGGCACGTGCCTGTAATTCCAGACTAGGGAGGCTGAGGCAAGAGGATTGGTGCAACTTTGAGGCTAGCCTTGGCTATAAAGTGAGTTCAAGTCTAACCTGAACTGCATAGTGAAACTCTGTCTCAAAAAGAAAAACAATCAAGTTTTTTAATCACCCTATCCACATTTCAAGTGCTCAGTACTCACATAGCTCATGTGTGGCTAGTGGATATCATACTGGGCAGTGCGCCTTATAGAACATTTCTTTCATTGTGATAAGAAAGCATTACACAGCCAGAGAACCTTGCTACTCAAAGTGTGGTCTATGTACCCACAGCAGTGTCATTACTGGAGAGTTTTTTAGAAATGCAGGATGGAGGCCCGTACTAAATCAGAGCCTACAATTTAAGCTCCCCGCGTGATCCCCATACACATAAATGTTAGAAAGGCCTGCTCTGGGTGATGTGAAAGAGGTCACAAAGATGTGGAATTAATGATTGAGTAATGAAGGCAAAGTGTCATCACAGGGGGAATGAAAAGCAGAAAAGTTCCCTACAATGGAGACTCCATTAGTTGACAACAGATCTTTCCCAGAGCACCTCCTGGCAAATTCCTTTAGATTTCGTATTGTTGCCACTGTTATTATCACTATTATTAAGTTTCCTGCTGGTGCCTTGGCTTGAGGACAGCTACACAAAATGAATGCCTGGGGAGTCTTGAGCCTCAGGAAGAGATGGCAATCTTGACTTCACTGAGCTGATGAACTGTCCACACGTATGCGGGCATAAGGCAGATCAGGGAGCTATTTCTTGGTGATAGATTCAACTTCAGGCTCAAATTCCTTTTGTTTGGCCTTCAACTTCATGAAGATCAATTGATCTGTATAATAAAGTAATGGAAATGCCTTCTGCTTTGGGAGTTTATGTTCATTTAGTTGACTTTTTATTGTTGTTTTTGTTTTGCTCTGGGTTGAAAGAATTGAAAAACTATGGAGTCAAGGAGAAATGCCTTCATGTCAACCTATCTGAAAAAATGGGAGCTTATGTAGGCTTCCTCTCTCCATGAGCTTAGACTTTGACATAAGAGTTAGGAAAGAACAGATGTTGGCCAGTTATGAAGATGAAGGTGTTGTTAGGACATGGAGACCTGGTTGTAGGGAGATCACTAGGGTGTGACCTGATAGGGTGCATTTTTGTCTCTGGTTCTTCCCTTATCTCTGCCCCTGGCTGCCATGGGGTGAGCAGCATTCCTCTGCAGAGCCCTTCTACCATGCTTTTTCTGTTTTGGAATCAGCCAGCTGTGAACTGAAAGTCTGAGTCAAAATAAGCTTTCACTTGTTTAAGTTGTGGGGGGTGTTGGGAATTTTGTTCCACCCAGAAGCAACTAACTAATACGCTATCACAGGTGAAGGCCACAGAAAATGTCAACCCTATAACCGTGCTAGTAGAGGGCTCCCTTTACAGCAGTGGTTTTTCAATCAAAAGGACAAACCAGAATCATCTAAATTGGGAAGGAGGGCAGTTTATGTATGCCGAAAAGAAATTTAACAAGTGAATTTCACATAGATATAGAAATTTTAAAAAAAACTATAGTCAAGGACAGTACAGTATTTCATTGTTATTAAACATGGCGTACATTAAAAGGATTTTGTGAGTCTCCTTTAGGTAGAGGTAGAAACAGCTTTACAGGGTGGGCCTTGCAACCCTTGTGAATTTGCTGAGGTCTGAACTCTCCAAAGTGCACATTTCCTGCACTGCTCAAAAGTGTACTGATGTTAATGAGCTCACAGAATAATGCATAAAACCTAAATGCTAATTTATAAATGCACAATGAAAAACATATCACAAGAATCCAAGGTTTGGCACAACTAGTTTATTTTCTTCCTACAGGAACTTTTAAATGGCAATTGAATGTGTAATCTGAATGCCAATCCCATAATGTGCAGGCAGACTTCCTGCTGTTTTAAGTATAGTATATTCTTTCTCTCCTAAAGCAAGCACATGCTTGAATCAATACTATAATCAATTGATTACTGTATAATGTCTTATGGACTCTAATAAAAATAATTTTTTGCATAATTTTTGCAGTAGGGATTATTGGTTAAAACTAGTAACACTTGCTTCTGTGATTCCTCTTGTTTATCTATTCATTTATTTTTAATTTAAAACAAATCAAAAAAGACAAACACAATGGTACAGAATTTCAATTTGACATAATAGGAGATTAACAATAGTTACTATATTGTGTATTGTTATCTTCAAAGTAGTTGCTCAGATTAGGAGATGTCTATTCATTGTTTTATTGCTTATTCATTCATTATATACTGTCTGCTCCATATCTTGTGCTGGACTCTAATAGACATAGTAGTAGTAGTGAATAGAATAGGCAAATAATTTTTTACAATTTAAAAAATGTTATTGGTACATGTTTGCAGTAGCCATTATGATTCCATTCAGCGTGGGGATCTGGTGAATGTATGCAACACATCTTAACTCATTTCACTTCCTCTTTACTGCTCCTACCCCGTCCCTCTATCTCTCAGTCCCCTTGCCATTTGCAAAAGACCCATCTCCCTAAACAGAGAAATAAGTCTCCACCATTCTCCTGGTGCTTATAATTTTCAATAGAAAATAAAATAAAGGGAGACAGCTCAGGGAAGGGACAAGTTTTGCAGGAGGGAGGTGTAGAGTGAAATTTGAAAATGAGTGATCAGAGCAGTCCTCAAAGCCGTACTTCCCACCCACAAGCTGCCTTAGCTAACCACAACTTTCCCTGTCCTGAAAGATGTTTTCTTTAGAAGTGTTCTGTGAGTGAAGGCCTGAAGCCTATAAGCTACTATGTCTCTTTAAGGCAGGGATTCTCAACCATGCCAGCAACAGGGACTCTCTTAGAGAGCCTTGAATAAAATTCCCCCTCCCCGACCCCATTAAATAACCCTCTTCTGCAGAGGGCCTGGAGCAGCAGGGTGTTTAAGAAGCCCTCCAGGTGATTCTAATATGGAGCCAGGATTGACAGAGCACCACATCCAGGTGACTTTGCTTCACTCCAGTATCTATTGAGCTTAGTGTGTCATTCTTCAAGGGCAACTTTATTTCTTATTTTGGGGGCAACATATCTTAGTCCTCCAATTCTCCTGTAGGAAAGCAAAATGTACTCTTTTTACACTGCTATGCACAGAGAAAATACTTTTATTGGGCATGATTCAATATTCCTTATCATTTCTAAAACAGGATCAGGAAATAAATAACAATTCTAATTTAAAATAAGTTAGTAAAATATAAGACTAAAAACCATCTCCAAGACCAGGATTCCTGCTTCCTGGTAGATTTCTTCTTACCAATAACAAAACTCCCACTGTTGCTCAGCAGCTTCCTCGGTATTAAAGGTTGCCCCTTTCCCCCTTGGAGAACAGAAGATTGAGTTAGTAATCTAGCTGCAGTCACATTTAGTTATTGATTTGTTTCAGCTCTGAGTCAGGTGTGCTGCAAATTACAGCACTTGGTTGCTGGGTACTGAGGTGATTTCAACATATCTACTACAGGGGAGGCTGTTTACAGGAAATTCAAAATTGTAATGTGTGCTGCTCACCATTAATCGGGCAATTAATACACAGTAGGCCAGACCTGTACAATAGCAGTACAATACAAAGGGACAGTGTAGCCCAGTGCTTCTTTGGCAAGGAGATTTAGCTATTACACATACAAAAACAATGGGAAATGAGCTTGTCACACACCTGGCCAATTTGAAAATTGCCAGCAGTGGTTTCTGATAGGAGACTCCAGATGTGATTCACCTCAAAGATAACACCTATCCAGAAATTTGGTTCCTGTGTCACTTTCTCTTGAGATATACATGCATTTCATAGGAAAGGAAAACCTCTCCTTCAGGGTTATCACAGAAAGCACTGGCCTGTAGAAGTTTTGCTGAGAACATTACTCCTCTCCCCAGGCAGGTGCAGCAGCAGTGGAGAAGAAAGAATGAGCACGTCAATACAACCACTGCACCACATGGCTCTTCTGGCCTATGGCTCATTTCCTTTCATTTGTCTGTTCCTTTGCTTTGGAGAAACTTTTGCTCCAAAATGTAGAAGGGAAAAATGAACTGATTTAGCAGCAGGATGCATGTCAGGAAAGCAACGTCTACTGTGGGTGGTAGTGAAATAGGTGCTCTTCTCTGAAACTGGGGAAGATGCCCTTTGAAATTCCCATAATTCCTCACTCTGCTCTTTGCCCTTGAGTCATTTGGAGAAAAGGAAGAAACACGGTAGAGGACTCAGGTTTTAAATGCCCACAGTGTGCCAGACATTTGATCTATACTGATGTGACTTGTGGTGGGCTAAATCTCTGCCAAATCCATGTACGGCCAGACCCTCCAAATGCGGTTTCATTTAGAAATAGTATCTTTTCAGGTGTAGTTAGTAAAGGATCTTAGACCACACTGGACTTACAAGGCTCTCTAACTCCTATGCCTGGTGTCCTTATAAGAGGGGGAGACACCACACAGAGACACAGAGGCTGGCCATGTGGAGACAGAGGTAGAGGCTGAAGAAATGTGGGCCCAGCCAAAGAACACCTGGGGCACAACAGACCCTGAAGAGGCTGAGAATGGTTCTCTCCTGGAGCCTTCACAGTGAGAACGGGCCCACAGCTTTTGATGTCAAACTTCTCCAACCTTCAGAGCTGAAAGAGAATCCATTTCTGCTGTTTTATGTGATCGGTTCTGCGGTAATTTTTTAGGACAGCATTAGGAGATAACTACACTGTCCAATCTAGAGGAAATTCATGAGGAAAGCATCCTCATGCTCACTCTACAGGTGATGAAACTGAGGGCTACTCTGCAGAAGAAACAGAACTTTTACTTCTTACCTGTGTGACTCCAAGCCCTGCTTCCTTTCCAGTGAACCCCACACTGCGTGTCTAGTAGGGGAAAGTCCTCGTCGGCTGTCTTCTGAACTTGAGCTTTACAAACCTTCCTTTGCATATGAATCATTAGGGGCTTTTATTAAAATGCAGCTGCTGAGTTCTAGGTCTGAGTGCCTGGAAGGCAGCAGAGATTCTGCATTGCTAACACGAGCCCTAGTGACGAGCTGCTGGTGCATGAGCTGACTGTGCTTTAGGTAGCAAAGGATAAATCAGTGGTCAGAAAAGTGGCCCTTCAAGGGGCAACAAGGTAAGTACCTTCAACTTGTCGGCCATATGGCCTCTATCTGTATGAATGTATGAAAGCCATGGTTCAACTCTGCCATTTTAATGTGAAAGTCACCACAGACAATATACAAGTGGACATGGCTGAGTTTCTGTGAAAAGCTATAAAAACTAAGTTTTGAATTTCATATCAGTCATGTGCACCAAGAAATATTATTCGTTCAACATTTTAACTGTTAATTTTTTTAAAGCCTACACAAATAGGTAGCAGGCTGGATTTGGGCCACAAGTCATAGTTTGCTCACCCCCTTATCTCAAGTATTAAGATCCGAATGTTTGTTGAATGATACGTAAGTGATAAGGTTGTTTTTCTTTATTGGTTTTGAGACAGGGTCATGCTGTGTATTTGAGGCTGGCTTTGATCTCACTATGTTGCCCAGAATGGTCTCCAATTGGTGATGATTCTTCTGCCTCAGCCTCCCGAGTGCTGGATTACAAGCATGTGCCAGCACGCCAGCAAATTTGTTTCTCTTTAGAGGTACCATATTAGAGAATTATCCAGGAGGAAAGGAAAAAGCGTCGATTAAAAATTAGAGGATCTTGGATTCAAAACCTACCCCTTGCTCCTTAAATAGCAAATTACTTACTTTGCTGGCTTCTTTGCAGGTAAATGGTGACAGATATTCCTCAGTTCCCTGTTCCTCCTGCCCCTCCCGTCCCTTTTTTTCTCTTTGCTTTAATTTACCGCCTCCAGGTAAACGAGATGAGAACACTAATTGAAGTGGATGTGTGTTAACATCAATTTTAGCAGGCCTTCATTTCACAAAACTGAAAACACTGGAGATGGAAATACACATGACTGCAACAAACCCCAGTGCCACACAGTCATTGAGGACAGGGGATGGAGGCTGTGAAGCAGAAGGGTGTGGTAAAGTGGGGAATAGATAGTTTAAGGAAAAGAAGCCAAGAACAGCGATTAAGGCTGAAGATTTAATCCCTTAGCTAATCCCCATGAGGGCCCATATCATTGTGGAGACAACCCTGGGTATACACCATTCCGCGTGAAGCATAGACACCCGAACCCAACAATCCCACTCCAAAGCCGTCTCTTACAGCTCAAAGGGCTTACCTGGAAACAACACTTGCCCGTGTGAATTAACCTTGATTGAAATCCTCCTCCACTTGTGAGCCACTACAATGACCCAGGAGAAAACCTTGTCAGTAGGCATCTGATCCCCACTTATTAAGTGCTTGAAGATAGCCTCTCATTTGGAATTTGAAATTTTATTTTGCTTTTTTGGAAGAAAAAAAGACATGCCAGCAGGATCAAAGAAAAACGTCCCGTGCCCAAGTTTGTGCGGCAGGTAGCATGGGCTAATTCGGAGGACAACATGGAGTTCCTGCCACAGGCCTTCCATTCAGCGGAGCAATTACTATCATCCACCCGTTTCTGGCACAATTACCATCCATTGGGCACTGCCCACGGCTCCATATCCAGTGATCGGTTCAAAGAGAGAAAGACACGGCTCTCACACCTGCCCAAGGGGCTTTCAGTCTAGACAGAGAGACAGGCATGGCAAGGAATAACCGCAAAATAACAGGGGACTTGAAATATGAAAACAGAAACATGATCAAAGTCCAGCAGCAAGGGTGGTAAAGAAGTGATTCATTCTCTCTGCGGCCAAAAGAATAGAAGTGACTGGGTGTAACCTGGACAGGTAACACCCAGGTAAAGTTTTTTTTTTAATAACAATAAAAACGACAATAATTACTATATTGAGAATGCTTCTTATATCTATGGATTGGTCTCATTTAATCATTACAGAAACTCAATCTCATTTTTTCCTAAAAGTTGGAGCTGGGATTGTGAAGCAATAGTCATCTTCTGCCAGTGACCTGGCCTGAAGACACATAAATTCAAGAAGTATGAGTCAGTCACGTGGCATATGTACACTGAAGCCCTTGAAACTCACCTGTAGAGAACAGCAGAGCCAGGTGGAGGATGAGAGTTGATGGAGTGGTACACAAACAGAAGCACAGCTAAAGAGGCAGGGTGGGTGACCAGGAGAAAATGAGAAAGACTGCCTGTTTACATGTATATTGATGAAGTTTCCTCCCAAACCAGCATAGTTTTGGCTCCAGCAGCCCATATATGCTACTTGTGTTTTTCTGGAAGAGAACCTCATTGGCTCAGTGGAGGTCCGTTTCCCACTCAGTCCTCCTACTCACATCTTATTGGGCCAGGGTTGATCATGTGACCTACCAATAGAGCAGCAAGCTTTTACTTTGGAGGTGCCATTCAGAGAAAGCCAGTTTGAAAAGTGAACCTGAAGTGAAGCAGAAGTCCAGAAAAAAGCAGCAATGAAATGACAGTAGTTAATTAGATCTCTTCAGAGTTTTTTGGTTACTTGATCCTCTAACCTTGGACTCCAAAAGATGCCTCAGAATCTCACCAATCACCATGGAGATTGCTCAAAATAGTAAAACAGAAGTTTCATGTGACTTAGTTGTACCTCTTCTAGGCATTTTCCCTAAAAGAGCTAAAGACATCGTATTATTGGGTTACAATGCATAGCCATGTTAAGCACAACTTGCAACAGCTATGCATAACCATAGAAGAACAACTCATAATAATTAAATCTGGGAAGCAGCCTATATGCCCATCAACAGGTGAACGGATAAAGAAAATATGGTATATATACATGCTGGAGCGTGATTCAGCCATAAAAGAAGGATAAATTTGAGTCTCTCATAGGAAAATGAATGGATCTTCAGACCATAGTGCTATGTGAAATAAGTCACATAAGGGTTAAATATTGCATGATTTTTCTAATATGAGAAAACCAAATAATATAAATCATTTAAGAACAAAATAAAAGAAAGATGGTATAAAGCATCGAGGTACGTGTTATGGAGATAGAAAGGGGTTCTAGACAATAATGGAGAAGAAAGTGGGCGGGGGGGATAACCTGGACGGAATATGCGTGTGTACCAATTCCACAAGATGAATGTAATTATCTTGCATACACTAATAAAAGAAGACCCTTAAAAGACCCTGGTTCTTGCCTGTGATATATAAAGCACAAGTTTCAGTTAATTCTACCCCCCTCCAAAAAAACCCTGACTTGAACCACAAAGAGTGTAGGCAGTGATTTATCAGGAGAATGACTTCTCAGTGTACCAGCATGACCCAGAGTGACTTTGCAAAAGTGAGCAGACAATAAAGTTATTTCTCAGAATATTAAAATATTACAGAATAAGAATGTAAGTGCTTTGGGGAATATAATGTAACATTTCTCTCTCTGTACTATGCTCGCTACTTTTAGATCCTCTATTATAGGTCTGCCAGATTCCATGTTTAGAATTTTAAAGATGAAGAGAGATTGAGGTGAATAAGATGTAATCATGTATTAAATACTCCTTCATGTGTAAAACTCTATCGAACCGGAGAAATTCAACCAAGTAAAGGAGTCCTTTCCCATGTTGTTGCCCAACAAGGAAAAAAACACTCAGCTGCTACTTGATATAAATCTTCCCCAGATACTAGCGGGATTTTCAAATGTGGTCAGTTTCTCCAACAGTCCCTCGTTGTCTTGTTCATAGAATGGACAATGGGGACAGAAAAGTACTGAGATTAGATTTGAAATTCATATCAAGGCATGAAAAAGTATATCCAGGTCTGCTGAAAGCTGAGGCCCTTTATTCATCTTTATGCTGCTTACCATGCTGGACAATTTTGAGGATCAGATGAGCTTGGAAATGAAAGCACTTTGTAATCTCAACACCACCTACATGTGAAGAACTAGGAAAAGAGGGCAAAAATGTATACCTGCTGATTTATATGTCATCTCATTTACCCTGTAGGACAACCCTACAGCTAGGTATTATTTTCACCTTTCATTTCACAAATGAGGATGGAGGCTCATTGAGTTTTTTAAATTATAATAGGAAAACAGCTTTTCTATACTAAAATTTTCTTTTCTATGACTCGATACTCAAATTAGTTTATCATCATATTTCAAGAGTAGCTACGAGAACCCTGGAATATTCGATTCAGTGAGTTGCATATATTCTCCGTGATGAAATTTGCTGAGACGGGTCCATGCCACTTTGCTGCGTCCAGTAACCCTTTCTCTGCTACTGTGTTCCAACCCTAAGCCCGACTCCAAATAACCCATTTGGATGTGATTCTTCACCTCACTGGGAGGGCAAATAATGGAACAGGGCTTTTTGGACTTTAAAGGAGAGGACAGAGAAAGAGAGTGTCCTCCTCTGCCAGTACATTCACCTATAGATAAGCCCCACACCCATCAACTATGCCATCTGGGCTAGTTGTACTGTGTTAGCCAAACTGTAACAGCACAAAGGGTGGCCAACAGAGGTTGTCCGTGTGAACTGAAATCCAGCCATCTATCTGTCTTAGCCTGGCACAAATGTGTGGAGCTACTTCTTCCCTGAGGGAATGTTTCTTTGTCCATCTGTTCACGAGCTCTCATCAAGATCTGTGCCTCTGGGGCTGCCTAAACCCAGGAAGGGTAGTTTTTACTGATTCACAAAAGGACTGTACCAGCTAGTGGCTCTGTTCTCCTCCCTAAGGCACATCATAACAGTGGGGGGAAAGCAGGTCTTGAGTAGTGGGGAAAACATATTTGCTTCAATTCCATACTTTTTCTGGGTCTCAAAAATAAAATACTGGCCTTAGGGATACATATTTGGCAAATTTGTCTTGTAAGTGACTTATATTTGCCTCCAGAAAAATCACTGGAAAACAAACTGCAAAGACAGAGATAGTCCTCTCTTTGTGGCACCTCATAAAGGGCCAATCAACCCGGACCTGGATCAGAGAGGACAGGTGGTATAGAAAATATCCTGCCCTTCTTTGTACAAGGCTCTGTGAGACAAATCTCTATCCGAACCATGCATCACACCTTAAAACTCTGGCACTGGTCTTTCATTAGCAGCCCTGGTTCTGGTGGGGAAAAACAGAAAGAAGTCTTGGAGAAGCAGAGGCAGCACTCCAGACCCAGATGATCTTGAAGCAGCATCAAGAGCATCAATCCCCAACACAGACTTGCTCTTCATGACCAATTCTTATCTAACTCGACAAGACCTTAAATTAACATTTGCTAATGATTGACTTAAATATAATAAATAAAGCTCACTTTCACATATGCATGTTCTGCACTCTGTATGAGAGACAAGGTATAGCTAGGGTACAAGCATTGTATATAACTGCAGGGCAACCTTGGGACAGAGTACTTAGGTGACAGATGTGCAGAAATTTTTGTCAGAGCAGTTTCAGACCTAATGATTTAAAAAGGTCTACTTCAGAGCTGGCTATGAGCTAGACCCTTGGCCCTTGAAAAGAGGGACTCACTATGCTTAAAATATTTGTACAAACAATATGAATTATGCTAAACACTGGCTTTTCTTCTAGGAGTTTGAAATTCTGGTCCATGGGAGCAAAGGATGCCTGCATGACCATCCCCAATAGAAATCTTAAACACTGAGTCACTAAAGAGCCATCTTGGTAGATATCACATCACTTGTGTTATTGCAAGTCCATTCTGCAGGAATTAAATGTTTCCCACATGGTTCCACTGGGAAAGCAATCTCACAATGAGTTTCCCCCATGTGACTTTTCCATGTCACATGGGACTTGGCTGTGTTTCCATTTCTATTTTTTCACTGCTATAAATTATGATATGAATGACTCCATGCTGACTCTTGTGAAGCCCCCTAAGAAATTATCGGACTTGTGGTGGGCTTGGGGACCTTTAACACAGTGTTATGTGAGCAACAGGAAGCAAGCAAACAGAAAAGATGATATCTGCTGACCTAAACAGCCAGCTGCTCAGAGAAAATACCTCCAAATCACTGAATGCATACTAACTTCTATCCTGTTTATTTTTTCGCAAAGATTTTGGGACAGAAAAAAATGTGCATAATAATACAGTATGATCTCATTATATAAAATTATGCATATGGACATCGTGAAAAAGACTGGAAAGAATGCAAGAAAACATTAACAGTTGTTTTCTCCAGACGAAGTGCTAGAATTCTAATGCTTCATTTTTCTTCTTGTGTCTAAGTGTATTTACCACACTTTCTACAATGAGCACGTATTGCTTTTAAAATGTGACTCAAAAAGATGAATGTTAAAACACAATTAATGATAGAATAGTCAGGCAAAATAGCGAAAAGTGAAGAAATCTATAATTAAGAGAGAAATATTGAAAATATATATACAGATTGTAAAGACCACATATTGGCCACAGGATTTGACTCTGAGTTTCCTGATATTGTAGGCAAAACAGACAAGCAGTTAATTCAGTGATAAAAGGGGCCTTGAATTTCTACTGCCACATGACAAATTGCCACAAACATAATGGCTAAAAACAAAACAAAATGAAAACTTCTCAGTTCTGCAGGTCCAAAGTCCACCACCCAGGACTGTTTTCATCTGGAGTCTCTTAGGAAAAATATACTTTCCATTTTATTCTCCTATTGGTAAAATTCAGTTCCTCATGGTTGTTGGACTAAAGTCCCAGCTCATCATATGTGAGCCCTTGCATCTTCTGGCAAGCCAAGGCATATATATCAAATATGCCTTGTGCTTCAAATCTGACTTCCATCTCTGTGACCTTAGAATTAGACAGCTCATGAGATTATGTCAAGATGACCAACTTAATCACCCTCTCTTAAAATCAGCCTTGCTGTATTATAACAATGAAGTATGGGAATAAAATCTATCATATTCATAGTCCTTAGGGTAATATAGAATATATACTCCAGGATATAAGACGTCTTGGGAACTATCTTACAATACTACTTACCACAAATAGAATGTGCAATTCTGTATATTTGGAAACAATGGAATTTAGACATTGCCTGCTTTTATATACAGTCTATCTACCAGTTTTCCTTTTAGAAATAGCTCTAAGCGACTACAAATAATTGCCTATGTGGATACTTACCATGATTCAATGTTCATTTCAATTCTAATGTTCACCCTTTGAAGAAATATGCTGAAAACAAGCTGAAAAGGAGAGAGGACAGTAACTATCTGGGCGCCGGAGGAGGAGAGGTACTTTGGGCAGAATGGAAGGTGATTGACTTAGGAGACAGCCACAAGTTGGGGAATGAAGGCTTCTCAAATTCTAAGACCAGAATTTCTGACGCAGCTCTCTTTTGGGCTTTTTCTTACCCCTTTATTGGCCTGGCTTGGTTTTCTTTTCCTTGCCGTGCTTTGCCATTCTACTTCCTTCCTGCCTGCCTTCCCTCCTTCCTTTCTTCCTTTTTACAAGATAATCTGAATAATTCTAAGTGCTATCTCCATGTCTCAGCCTCTCTTCTCGGACTGCTAACATGATACTATCAATTGTCCCTTGATTCCCAAAGTGTGGCTCAGGGAATGACAGCACTGGAATCACCCAGGAAGCTTTTACAAATGTGGCTCAGTGGTGCAGGGCTTTCCTACTATGTGTGAGGCCTTGGATTTTATTTACAGACCTGTAGAAAACAAGATAAATCTTTAAAAAGTTTAAAAGTGAAATGTCTGGCGTGATGGCACACACCAGTAGGCCCAGTACTTAGGAGGCAAAGGCAAGTGGATCGCCATGAGTTTGAGGCCAGCCTGGACTACACAGTGAGTACAAGGCCAGCCTGAGCTACACAGTGAGACCCTATTTCAAAAAACAAACGAGTATAAAGTTTCAGATGCTATCCTTAAGCTACTAAATAAAAACCTGTTTTCAATCCAACTGCTGCCTAAGTTACATACACACGAAAGCTTTGAAGCATTGTTCTCTTAATGAAATTTGCTGCCAAAACTCACCACAGATCTAAGGGCCAGGGATTTGCATCTTTCCAGTCTGTTCTATCATTCCTCACCCCTACCTCCTCAAAAATGAAAATATTTTTAACTGAAAATGGACTGAGCTTAGGCTTTTAGTTCAACTCACTTTAAGAAGCTATAGTCAATCTGATCCTGAAATTCGTACAAAAATACGAGATAGCCAGAATTGTCAAAATAGAAGAACAAGAAAGTGGGAGGACCTGTGCTTCCCAAAGTGAAAGCTCAGAACTTAGTATAAAGAACAATGTCAGAGAACTTCTCAAAATGTAAGTTCAAAACTAAGTACAAAGCTACAGTAATCAAGATACTTTAATACCAGCATAAGGGTAGACATATGCAGCTGTGCTGGTTTAAGCCTGTAATCCCAGCAATCAGGACCCTGAGGCAGGAGGATTGCTGTCAGTTGGAGGCCAGATTGGGCTAAATAGTGAGTTCAAGATCAGCCTAAACTATAAAGTGAAACTTTGTCTCAAAAAACAAACACAAACAGACAATCACAAAAAATAGACATGAATACCAATAAATTGAATTGAGAGTATAGAAATGAATCAATTTATCTACACGTAATTAATTTTTGGCACACAGACAAAAATAATTGAGTGAGGGGAGAAATTGACTTTTTATGATGTAATAACTAAATATCCAAGTATAAGAGAATGAGTTTGCACCCTTACCACACCTTAATAAAAAGTTAACATGAATCAAAGATCTAAGTAGCAGAAGTAAAACTATTAAATTTCTTACAAATAAGCATAGAAACAAATCTGCAAGATCTATGGTTGGGCAGTTGTTCCATAAATATTATATCATAACTACAAGCAAAAAATGATAAATTCATCAGATTTGATCAACATATTCCATAAATATGCCATAAATGAGAGAAATAGTTAAAAATAGTATATTTGATAAGAGTTTAATGTTCAGAATATATAATAAACTCCTGTAATTCAAAAACCAAAAAGACAAACAACCAGATTTGAAAAAAATGAGCAAAAAGCTTAAGTATACAATGCCTCTTAGAATTGAAATAGTCAATAATCTAGTGAAGATACACCCAGTATCATTACTTATTAAGGAGACAAAAACCACAATGAAATATAACGTCATACCCACTAGGATGCAGCGATAAAACACGAAATAAAAAATTAGAAGCGATTGCTAGGACATAGAAAAACTGGAACACTTTTGCATTATTTGCATATTGTAAACTGCTGCAGGCCCTGAGCAAAATAGTTAGACAGTTACTCCAAGTGTTAATTATAAGATTTCCCATATGAAATAGTAATTTTAGCTAAGTATAGACCCCAAATAATTGATAGCATATTTTCACACAAAACATGTCTACAAGTGTTCGTGGAAGCTTTATTTATGACAGTACGAAGTAGAGGCACCATAAGTGTCTACCAATGTATCCATGGATGAATATGTAGCCATATGTTCCTATAATGGTATATTATTTAGCTATAAAGGACAATAACTAAGTGATAGATGTTGTGACTTGAATGAACCTTGCAAACACAAGTGAAAATAGCCAGAAGTAAGGTCACATATTGTCTAATTCCATTTATCTGAACCATCCAGCAATGGCCATTATGTCAGGACAGAAAGCTGATTAATGACTGCCAGCTGGGCAGTTAGGAGGTTGGACACTACGTGGGAACTCCTTAGATCTTAGTAGATCATTATGGATTCTGACACTAGAAGGAGATGTATAAGATCAGAGAGAGACTAGTGATGATTAAATAGATGACAGTGAAAGAAAAGATTTAAGTACACATGATTCAAAGGCCTCAGGACTAAGAAATGCATTATGGTTTATATCTGGATATCCCTCCAAACTTCATACCCTCAGATTGGGGTTTAGGGGAGATAACTGGACCATGGAAACATGATACTCATCAGTGAATTAGTTCACAGATGAGTTTATTTTAAATGTGTTTTCAGAGGTGTCTGGAGGAAATGGATCACTGTGGGCATGGCCTGGAAGGATCTTTCTCTCTCTCTGTCTCTCTCTCTGCCTCTCTCTCTCTCTGTTTCTGTCTATCTCTGTCTCTCTCTGTCTCTGTCTGTCTCTCTCTCCTATTCTCACTCTCTCTCCTTCACAATAATGCCCTGACTAAGCCTTCTCTGTCATGCCTGTCTGCCATGCCACCCTGCCTAGAAGCCAGTCTATTAGAGAATGAAACTTCTACAAACTGTAAGCCAGAACAAAACTGTCCTTCTTTATGTTGTGGATGTACAGTATCATGTCTCAGCAATAAGACAGTATCTAAGATGCATGGGGACAAAGGTTGGGGCTTTAAAAAAACATGGAAATGAAGGTGTGCTTCTCTGAGGGAGGAGCTACCTGATAAAAGCCTTGTTTTGGGATATTCTGGTTTTGAGGTGAATTCCAGAGAAACTGCTTGTATTCTGGTGAGGTGGGTGAAAGTAAGCCTAGAAACCAAGGGTGACACTGACCAGAGACCTAAATCTGTGTCCTGGAGATAGATTACATCTCCAAGAGGAAGTGTGACAACCAAGTGTGCCCACAGTTCTAACCCAAGAGGAAGCTGAGCAGCTGTGGGCAGGAAGAAGGATGAGCTGGGTGTGTGATGTGTCCAGGAGACAAATCTGTGGGGGAAACGGTCAAAAATGAGGGGCTGAAGGGAACAAGGAACACAGAACCTGAGAGTGGTCCGCTTCTCCCCAGACCTCCACAGGCCAGAGGGTGCGAGTGGGATGCTGCAGCGTCATTCAGCACACATCCCTTTCCAGGGGTGAGGGGTTGTCCCTACAGCCTAATGTTGGGCCCAGGGAGGGGCTTTCTTCAGCCCACAGGGCAGGAGTGCAAGAGAGCTGAGCAATGCTCCCCTTGCTTTGCTTGGGATACTAATCAGCTTTCCTACTGCCCGGACACAAGACTAAACACCTACAATTTAACAGAGCAGTGGCTTATTGGGACCCATGCTTAGCTGGGTTCAAGGCCAGAACATCATGGTGACAGGGTATGGTAAAGCAAAGCTGCTCACTCTGTGTTGGTCTGAAAGCAGAGCCAGCGTGAAAATGACCAAGGACCTGGTAAAGTCTCCAAGGTCCCTGCTCTGTGACCTAACCAGACATGCTCAGAAATGTGCTTCACTAACCTTTTAGGTGGCTTACTAGCCACTTAAATTGACAATTTAGTTTAACTGTCACACTTGGTCTCTTGCAATCTTGTCTTCAGTCATGAAAAGATTCTTCCTCAGTCCCCATCTTATACCACAGAAGAATCTGCTTTCTCTCTGCTCAGGTTGGAAGGGTGAGTATATTGCTCCTACTTGAGTTGTCACCATGATTTGAGACTATATAGCTTCTACCCTCACTAGCTAAGCCCATGTAGGCACCATGACCTTGAAACTCTCAAACTGTGTGCTCAACAAACCTTCTTTCTTCATAAGTTAAGTGCCTCAAGTATTTCACTGCAGTAACTTGAAACTAATACACCAGATAAAGGGAAAGAGACCACTGGAATTGGGATTGAGTGTTAAGAAATATAAGGTTGGAAGGGGGAATAGAAAAGCTCTAGAATTAAATGGTGGTGGTGATACAATATAGTGAATGTACTGAAAACCACTGAATTGTGTAGCTCAATATTGTCTAATATTATAAGAAATATATCTCATAATCAAAGAATGATATAAACCAGGCATGGCAGTGCATATCTGTCATCCCAGCATCCTGGGAAGCTGAGGCAGGAGGAGGGCAAACTCTAGCCCCCTTTGGGTGAAGTAGTGAAACCTTGGCTCAAAAATAAAAAAAAAATGAAAAAGTTTAGGGATATAGCCCAATATGAAGGTTCTGGGTACAAACCTCAGCATCATGAAAGGAAAGAAGAAAGGGATGGAGGGAAGATTGAAAGTGAGAGTGAGAGTGAAAGTGAGAGTGAGAGTGAAAGTGAGAGAAAGAGAATTCTAGAGTCCACTTCTGGATTCAAACTATCTCACCTTAGGCATTAGAGGCTAATCTAGTATTTTCTCTCACTATCCCCTTAGAGGGAGGCAGAAAGAAGGAAGCACTTAATTATTTTAAGAAAAGTGGAATTAAGTCACAACATGAAGTGTTTCCATGCCTCTCCACTCAGAGGAAATATATCAACTGTAAAAATATAACTCTTTTCTTCTCTAGAGGGGGGAGGTAATGCTGTTCTCTCAATTAATATGTCAGTGGTCCCATCCTAAGGGGAAAAATTCAATCACCTAGTTATTCGGTCTCCAAGTCAGTTGACAGAAAAAAAAATTTTTTCCTCTCCCCACTGAATAGACTCTTTTCAAATTTCCATTGAAAATTATTTCACTGCCATCTGCAAAAAACCTAAAAGCTGTTAGGGTCAATAACATGTACTCTGGGACTCCCTCATCTGATGTTCTGCCAAAAAAGCCTTAATAGTCAATAGAAGGGTTTTTCCTTTCCTTCTTTCTTGAAAATATGGTAAGCCTTAAATGTTCTGAAAGCATTTTGTGATGTCTCAAGTCAGCATGAGGCACTTTCTCCCCTTCACCACCAGCCCTCTGCCCATATTACATAATGTCTAATCCTGAAACATGCAAATTGTTCTTTGCTGAGATAACTTTCTCATCTTCCTGTCTCAGGTTAGCCTTGCCAGACTGCTCCAGGCAACAACCCAGAATTCCTAGAACGGAAGACAGTCTTGCGCAGGGTTGTTATGGTTTGAAGGTCCCCCCCCCAAAAAAAAAAAAACTCACATTGAAATTTAATTGCCACTGTAACTTCACTAAGAGTTAGGACCTCTGGGAAGTAATCATACCGTCAGATGCCAGCATCTTAATACTGGATTCCCAGGCTGCAAAACAATGAGAAAATAAATTTGTATTCTTTATGAATTGTTCAGTCTCAGGTAATTTGTTATAGCAACACAAAACACACTAAGACAAGAGTATTTGATATTTTAACCACAGACAAGATAAGGACCTTATGTTAGTTCTTTATTTTTACATAATATATGACCACTCACTTAGCATTTTCAAACAACTCACTTTTATTACTTTGCAGTTTCCATGGCTCAGAAGTCCTGCTCCAGCTAAACTGGATCCTCTCTGCTTAAGGTTTTATAAACTTTTGACTGCAGGTATCACCTTTGGAAATCTGGAGCCTGAGAGTCTCTTCTAAGCCCATTTAGGATGTTGGCAGGTTTCACTTCCTTGCTTTATAGGACTTATGCCCTCACCTGGTAGTTTCCCCTCTCTGAAAGTACTTCACAATACAGTTTATTTCTTCAAGGACAGGAGAGAATCACACTTGCTTTTACACTCCGACTTTAGGTAAGGCCTGGGACATCTTTCAAAGGGCTCATCTGATTAGTTGAGGTCCCCCAGAACTTTATCTATTTTGATGAACTCATAGTGATTAGCCTACACATGTGTAGGGGATTATACAGGACACATCCACCAGGGAGAAGGGACTTTGGAACCATCTTATAATTCTTAGAACCTGTTATATATAGACTCCTAAGACCTCTTAGACTCCTATAACCATATTATAATTATAGGCTCCTTCGATTTTATTTTGGGCATCACACTTGTCCCTTGGACTGTGAGGTTAAGGCGGTGGTGACCCCAACCTTCACCATTCTCTGACATATTTTTATTGAAAATTGAATAATAATCAGTTCTTTATCAAGTATGACACACTATGGCAGCTCAGTCACCTAAGAGCTTTGATACCACCTAGCACTGACAAAAGTCCACTTATCTTGGAGCCAAACAATCTGAGTTGGAGTCTCTCTCCCTGTCATTTATTTTCTGTGTGACTTTGCATTAAATCATGTAATCTGTTTGATCTTGAGTTGCATAATGTGCACAAGTGTTATTGTGAATATCAAAAAGTGCAGTTGAGAAAATAAATGCTAACAGCAAATGTTAGCTATCAGTACTTATGTTTGCAATGAAATTACAGTTAAAATATTTTAATAGGAGACATTTGGTTTCAAGTTCCACATGAAGGGAGCTTAGAAGTTGCCACTGCATCTTAACAACAGAAAAAGTTGCACAAACTGAAAAATCAACACATGATTTTAGGTCTAGAAGAGAAACAAGTTCCCAGGGCAAACCACTACTCTGAAAACTAAAGAGACAGACAGATCAGAGACTCCCAACATACCAGAACAGAACTTCCCATGGAATTCAGTAAAGGAGAAGAAAGTTCCTGAGTCTAATAAATACATTGTGCTAGGTGTGAACAGTTCTCAGAGTTACAAAATTCCACAGAGGCCAGCTTTGGGGGAAGGGGTACATTTTTGTGAGTTTTACCTCCGGGACCTCAAGCGTGTTCTAACACCAAAGATCATAGACAAAACCCATCATATCCCTAGCAGGGGAAGAGCAATAGGCCAGTAACTGTTCTTCTAACAAAGTCATTCCTCAGGAAAAATTAATTCAACAAAACTAGAGTCTTATCATGCTCTAGAATTGCTCATGAGAGTAGAATAACTCCAGCACACTGGGTCTCAACTGAGTAAGGGAGAAAAAGAGTGAGAGAAAAAGATTAAATTCACAGTCCAGAAGCAAAGACCTGCTAACAGACCAGAGAAACAACCACTGGATTGCAGAAGAGTTACTAAAGGCCTCTCTGCAGCAGTTCCTTTTCCCCAGTGCATTCTATCACACTATCAAGAAAGGGAGTGGAGTGAAATATTTGCAGAGGTGAGAAAAAGAATTACTAATCTAGAATTCAATACTCCGTGTAATCATCCTTCAAACACGAAGGAGAAACAAAGACTTATTTTGACTAACAAAAATTTGAAAAATCCATTCCCAGGTGACCTGTGTAAGAGTTTGGATGTAGATTAAATGTATGCACCAAGGCTCCACTGTCACTGAGGGCTTCTGTCCAGGAAGGAGTGAGGGGCTGCATCCCGACAAAGTTGCAACTGCATTTGGTGCACGTAACCTATCCAACATCACAGTTCAGCAACCTAGCATGCATAGATTACCATTTGCTTCACTTTGACAGTGTGTGGCTGATTGGGGGCTGCAGCTCACTGATGTTGATAAGCAACAGGAGAGTATGATATCGCATATCATTACCCTGGGCAATGCAAAATTTGACATCTGTTTGATATTTAATGCATAGTACTTTCACACCGTGGTAAAGTTGAATTTAGTCTACAGCTCATTCCTGGAAAATGCTCAAATATGTGGAGATTAAATTACACACTTCAAAATAACTTATGGAGCCAGTTGTGGTGGCCCTCTCCTGTATTCACAGCACAAGGGAGGCTGAGGCAAGAAGATAACCATGAGTTCAAGGCCAACCTGACTTACTAGTGAGGTCAAAGCCAAACTTAACTATATAGTGAGACCCTGTCTCAAAAAATTATAATAACAAAACATAATTATAACAAAAAATAACATATGGATTAAGGAAGAAATCACATGAGCCATTTTAAACTAAAATGTTTGTGATGCAGTGAAAGAAGAAGCATATAGAGAGAAATGTCTAGCACAGAATACACATATTTGAAAAGAGGAAATATATAAAACTAGTAATCTAAGCTTCCATTTCAGGCACCTCCAATAAGAACAGATTAAATTAAATGTAAATGAATGTCAATAAACAACTGAGAATGAATCAGTGAAATAAAAAATGCAAATTCAATGGAGAATACCAGTGAAGTGAGAAGTTGATTCTTTGCAATAACTATTAAAAAGTGATAGGACATAAATTTCTAATAGTCAAAATGAAAGAAGGGATACAATTATAGATACCATTGGTATACAAAGATTAATAAGGGAATATAATAAACTCAAGGCCAGCCTGAACTGCATAGCAAGACCCTGCCTCAAACGAACAAACAAACCCCCCCAAAAATATAATAAACAATTCTAGCTTATAAGTGTGATGACCTGGATGAAATACACCAATTCCCTGAAAGACACAATTTGGCAAAACTCACAGAAGAAGAAATATACCATGTCGATAGATTACATATATTCAAGAATTTATAATTAATAGCCTTCCCAAAAGAAAACATGTGACTCAGACAGGGTGACTGGCAAATTTTGCCAGTGATTTACAAAAAGAATTATACTGATTATCCACAAGCTCTTTCAGAACATAGAAGCAGAGAAAATACTTTCTAATTCATTCCATGAGACTAAAATCACCTCAATACTAAAATCAGACTAAGACATTACTAAAAGAAGAAAACTGTACAGCAATAATTCTCATACATATATTTAAAAGAAGCTCAATAAAATATTAGAGAATTGAAGACAGTGATGTATTAGATAATTGAAGGCCTTTATGTGGAAAGGGAACTATACAACATGAGCATGTAGGACTTATCCTAGGTATATACTGCAGGGCTGGTTCAATACTAGAAAATGAATTAATGTTATCTATCATACTAACATGTCGAAGCAGAAAAATCACATGATTGCATTTCACATCAGTAAATGCAGAAAAATATGTGGCAAATCCACTCATGATACAAGCTCTCAGTAAGCTAAAAAGAGAGTGAAGCTTCCTCAGCTTGATAAAGAATATCTACAAAATCAAATAACCTCATACTTAACAGTGAGAAACTAGAAGCTTTTCTTCTAGCATCAAGAATATGGTAAAGACAGCTGGTCTTACCATTCCTTGGGAAGTTTACAGAATGCAATCAGACAAGCGATCCCACCCATTTCATGATTAAAGCTGTAAAAGTGTAATCTCGTATCAAGCACTTTCATTTGAGAGGAGACCCCCAGATCATTTTGCTCACTCAAGGCTGCCCCCATGATTGTTTCCCTGGGATTTACTTTCCTATGTTTGGTCATCAAGCCACTCACAGGCTGCGGCAGCTGTGATTAAACTGGATATAGGTGAAACTCACCCCAGCAGCAGACTTCAGTGCTGCCCACATGATACTGGCTTTGCAGGCATGCAGAATACAAGAGTTATGGGATTTTGAGGCTTCCCCCAAGATATCAAAGGAAAGGGAGAGACGTCAGCCAAGATATACAAGGATCAAATTCTGGGCCAGCAGCATTTGACAAAGCCAGGCACAGAGAAGCTGTGACAGTGATACTATATTGGAGACCCCAGGGATTTAGAGTTGCCAAGCACGAGGAACATCTATGAAAGAGAACCCACGGACAGTGAGTGTGGAAGCCACAGCAGGTAGTAGACCCAGCCTGATCTACAGTCCTTATGGGCTGCACCTTGCAAAGCCATAGGAGTGAAAATCCCTAAGTACTTGGGAGGCCACATTCATGTCTCAGATGCCAGACATGGAGTTAGAGAATATAGTATTTGCTCTTCTGGGCTTTTGTGTTGGCCTGGCCCAATGACTCCTTGGTAGTCTTTCCTTTTGGAATGGGAGTGCTTACTTTGTACCACTGTATACTGAATGTAGATTTTGTAATGATTTTTTTTAGCTGGAGCTCACAGTTGAGTTTGTCTTGAATCTCAGTATATATACTGTTAATGCAATCTTTTGAGCAATTCTTTAACAGTTAAGACTTCAGGTATGTTTGCAGATGGACTAAGTGCAACTTGTGTTATGAGGTAGATATAAGCCTTTGGTGATCCGATCTAGATTTTTGGTAAGTGTACCTCAAAGGCCTGTGTGTTGAATGCTTAGTGCTCATCCTGTAGCACTACTGGGAAGTGGAAGAACCTTTAGGATATGGGAGCAAGTTGGAAGTCTTCTAGTCACATGCAAGCATGCCCTTGAGGGGAGCACTGGGACCCTGGCCCTTCATTGTATTGTCTTTCCTTTGCTGGCCACTGTGAAATGAGTAACTTCCTTGACTGTGTGCTCCTGCCATGTCATAGTGCCTTGCCACAGTGCCAAAGTGATCAGTGCAAACTGTCATTGGCAGAAACCTCTAAACTATGAGACAAAATTTAACTCGAGTGTTCTTAAATTGATTATCTTGGGAATATTGATAGAGTAATGCAAGCATGACTGACTCACACACACACACACACACAGACACACACACACACACTCTCACACACATGCAATAAATGACTCTCATCACACATCTCACAGCCTGCACAAAGAAGTCAGTTTAAAATGAATCATAAAAATAAATAAAATGACTCATAGATCTAAGTGTACACCATCGAAAAACTATGATACTCTTAGCAATAATATAAAATACAAATGAACTTTTATTTGGTGATAACTTTTTAGACACAATACCACAGGCTTATCCATGAGAGAATTATTAGGATGCAAACAAATCTCTTTTAAAAATGGTGCTGGGAGAACTTGATATTCATGTGCAAAAGAAGGAAACTAAACTTCAGGATCTCACTATACATTAAAATGTGCTGAAAATGAATTGAAGACTTAAATGTAGGACACACATTTTGAAACTGCTAGAAGAAAATACAGGGGAATTGGTCTGAGAGACTTTTTGGATATGACTTAAAAGCATAAGCAATAAAAATGAAAATTGACAAAAGCGATTACGTCAAACTAAGAATCTTCTGTAAGGTGAAGAAAATAATTAACAGAGTGAAGAGATAACAAAGATAAGAAAAATATTAAAAACCATTAATTAGTCTTAAAAATAAACAAGGAGCTCAACAGCAAGAGCAAAATAAATAATCTAATTAAAATTGGGTGAATGAAAACAAAAATAGGTGAATGACCTGAATTGGAATTTCTCCAAAAAGACCAAAAATATAGGAAATGCCCAAAAATATAGGAAACATCACTTATCATTAGGGAAATGAAAATCAAAACCACAATGAGAATCCGACTCACACCTTTTGGGATGAATGACTGAGGTGGGAAATATGCAGAGAAAGGGAAACTCTCATTACTGCTGGTGGGAAGACAGACTAGTATTGCCAGTATAAAGAATGATAAGAAAACTAGAAATAGAACCATGGGATGATTCATCTCACTACTGGGTCCATATCAAAGGAAATGAAATTAGCCTGTTGAAAGGACACCTGCATTTGCATATTTATTGCAGCCAAGATACAGAAAGTGCTTATGAACTCATGGAATATTATTCAGCTATCAAAAATAATATTCTGTCATTTATAGCAACATTGATGGAACTCTAGGAAATAATCTTAACTGGAATAAGATAAGCAAAGAAAGACAAATACTATACTGCATATTCTCACTTATATGTGGAAGCTGAAGTTGGTCTCAGTGCAGTACAGCATGGAATATTAATTACCTGAGCCAAGTAAGGGTGCGGACAAGGGTGAGATGGAGTCAGGATTTTTAATGAGTACAAGGGTATACCTGGATAAAAGGAATAACTTCTAATGTTGTATAACACAGTACTCTATCTACGGTTGACAATGGATGATAAATACTTCAATGATCTTAGAAAGGATTTGGACTGTTTCAAACACAAAGAACGATTAAATGTCTGAGTTAGTGAGTACTTCAGCTACCCTGTTATGATTACTACATATGACATACAGGTATTGGAAAGCCAAACTGTAACCAATACACATGTTCAATTACTGTGTCTATGAAAGCACATGTGTACAAGAGTGCTGGGATTACAGACAAATGCTATCTTCTCTCTAGAAACTTGTCTTGCTCCTGACCACAAATCTTGTGGCCTGCCTGGGCCCCTGCTGCAGTGCCTTGTCTGCAATGCTCAGGAGACACAGGGACCAGGCCTTGGCTCCTACTTTTACATCACAGAGGAAGAGCAGGGGAATGCAGGCCATCCACATCTTTGTGGGGATCATGAACCTCATCAAGGGGGTCTCCCTACATAGTTCTGATTGGCTTTGACTTAATTATGTAGCCCAAGCTGGCTTTGTACTCTAGATTCCTCCTGCCTCAACCTCCCAAAGTGATGGAATTACAGGCACACACCACCATGGCCAGCTGACAATTTTTCTTAAATGTGTTTTCACAAATAACTGAGATTGTATTATTAACACATTCAATGGCAAGTCATAGAATAATGATGATTTTGAAGTTGTACTGAGTGTATATTTCAAGGTGCTTATGAAAATTGTAATGATGTGGCGGGAAACACAGTGGCAAAGTTCATGCATACACACATTCTCACAACTAAATTTTATCCTGCATAGAAATTAGGTCTTGGCTCTGAAGTGTCTGCGGGTCCTCCTGTTGCTTACCAATTCTTTCCTCTTCGGTTTCACCAGGAAAAACTTTTTTCCCTAGTGTTTTTCTAGAATGACCTGGTCTTCAATATCATAAGGCTTCATTCATTCTTTAAATAAACTTCAAATCTCTTGTTTTCCTTCATTTCTCACCCACCTGTCACCTGTTCAATGTGGATGGATTTTGAATTCTCTAAGTCCCTTTTTAAGTCTGTCCCTAGTTGCCCATTCCCACAGTTACCATTCAGGTCTAATAACTTCATCTGGTCATTCTAGCTCTAAGTGCTGCATCCTCCAGTCTATCCTGCAGCTATACTCTTATCAGAGTGTTTTCTCTCAATGAGCATAGAAATATTTGTGTAACTATGCTCATAACAGCCTTCTTCATAATAGCCAAAAGTTGGAAGCAATTTAACTGTCCATCCCCAGAAAAACTGACAAAGAAAATATAGCAAATGCATAGATGCTAGTTTTCTGTCGCTCTGGGAAAATATATATATGATAATCTGTTAAAAGGAGGAAAGGTGGATTTTGGCTCACAGTTTTAGATATTTCAGTACATGTTCAGCTAGTTCTGTAACTTTCGGACTTGTGGCAACGCAGAGCATTATGGTGGGGTGTGTGTGCTGGAGCAAAGTTGCTCACCTCATGGCAACCAGAAAACAGAAAGAAACAGGAAAGGGCCAGGGCCCCAGTATTCCCTTCAAAGGCACATCTCCAGTGACCTAACTTCCTTCCACTAAGGTTACCTGCTAAAGCCTCTGCATCTCTCAGTATTGCTGCCAGCTGGAGACCAAGCCTTGAACACATGACTCTGTAGGGGTCAGTCAATCCCCAAACCATAACATATACCAGGACATTAGTCAGCCTTAGAAACGAAGGGAGTTCTATCATCCTTGGGGATATTATGTTAAAGGAAATAAGCCAATCGCAAAAAGTCATATACTATATGACTTCCCCTAGATGAAGTCTCTAAAGTAGCCCAACTCATAGAAACAGAAGGCAGCACGAGTGCAAAAGAGTTTCAGATTTGCAACATAAAAAGTGTTTTGGAGATTTGCTTCAAAATAATGTGACTGTAACTAACACTACTGAGGTGTATATCTCACCATGGCATATGTGTTACATAGTTTTCACCACATGTACACACAGAAAGACACACAGAAACACACACACAGATGCACACTGAGCACACCAATAAGCACAGAAAGAAAATAAGCCACTCAAATAACAGAATGAAGCAAAGACGTTAACCACCAAAAATGATGTGCCAATGAGTATATTCACAGTATGTTTGCAACAAATGTCAGCAGAGAAATGGAAATTAAAACAAAAGCAAGCACTACACACCTATTGGAATGGTCAAAATCCAGAATTACAACACCATCCAATGCTGACAATTATTGGGAGTGCCAGGAGCTCTAGCACTGTGGTGGCAGTGGAGAGGGAGGGGTATGGCCACTTTGGTAGATAGTTTGGCAGGTTTTACAAACCTAAACGTACTCTTACTATATCATCCAACAAACACTCCACTTGGCTTTTACCCAAAGGTGTTGAAAATTCCTGTCCACACTAAAACCCACACACAGATGTTTATAGTAATTTTATTCGTATTTGCCAAAACTTAGAGACAACCAAGATGTCCTTTCGTAAGCAGATGGATAAATAAAGTGTGGTACATTCCGACAATGGAATATTATGCAGTGCTAAAAATAAGCGAGCTGTCACACCATGAAGATATGTAGGAGACTTCATTGCACATTACTACATGAGAGGAGCTAATCCAAGAAGCCAGCGGATTATGATTCTGTTTATATGATGTTCTACAAAAGACAAAACTAGACAGACAATAAGAAGATCAGTGATCACAAGAAAGGGAGGTATGTTCGTCACTTTCCATTTCTCTGAGATACAATACCTGACATCTACAATTTAAAAGAGGAGACATTTTGTAATGCTCAGACCATTGACTAACCAAATGCGCCACCATCTTGTTCTGTATGCGCCATTTTAAAATTAAGTTTCTGTTTCCTACTTAAGTTTGTTTCATAAGATAAGTTTCCTTTTCCCCGAACTGATGCTTCGCTTGCCACCCTCAATAACCAACCAACTTTCTCCCCATGTTCTTACCAGCCCGAATTCACCAATCATTGCTAATCTCGTCCTCCCCATACCCACTATAAAGGTAACCACCCTTAGTTGTTAGGCACACAGTCTCGAGATCCATCAACAGAGACTGCGTCGTCAGGCTTGGCAATAAAACTCCTTCACTCTTGATTGATTGGCTTTCATTTCTAAATCATTATTGCACCATTACACATTTATTTTGGTTCACATTTCAGTCATAGTTGACTGACTCAAGGCAGCGGGATATGGTGGGGGAGAGTAGCTCATCGCATGTTGGATTGGAAACTGAGCATGGAAAGAAAGAAACCAAGGAGATAAACCCTCCAGGCCATGCCCCCAGAAAACTATCTCTTCCAACCACACCCTACCTCCTAATACCAAATCCACCATAAAACCGAATCATCCAATCACCTTCCAAAAGCCTCGCCTGTGAGCACATGAGACTGGGGGAGGGGTGCAATCTAGATAGAATCCATCGTAGGAGGGATGAGTGGGTAGAACACAGGGCATGTTTAGAACGCTAAAAATGCATTCTGTGTGACACTATAACAGTGGATTCTTGTCACTCTATAGTTGTCTAAACCAGCAGACTTTATCAGCAAGGATGAACCCTAATGTAAACTATGGGCTTCGGGTGATAATCATACTAATGAAACTTCTCACCTTGTAACCAGTGTTGCACTCTGGTAGAGGATGTTGGTAATAGCAGAAGTATGTTAGCATGAAGGCAGAGAGCCCTTGAGATAGCGTTGTGCCGTCCTCTCAATTTTGTTAGGAATTCAAAAGATTGTGTTCAAAACACAGTCTTTTCAGAATTGCAACAAACACACATATCTTCCTAAGGCTTTTGTCTCACTGATTTTAGGGTGAGAGTCTGGAATAGGGCCACCAGGTGCTAAGGGGCTTGGCATGTTTATCAGTGACTTTCATGACATGCAGAGGGCACTTGGGAAAAATATGTGAATATGTACATAGAGCTTTCAGTCGGAGGAGACCTCTTTACCCTGGAATCCCAAAACATTCGAGTCCCCCCATAATACAAGATGGCATGTTCTCTATTGATGTTCCTCACTTAATGCCTCGGTTTAGCTCCCTGGGTCATAGATTATAGTACCAGTGCTTGGGACCATTTCTCTTTTCTTTTCTTTTCTTTTTTTCTTTCTTTTCTCTTTCTTTCTTTCTTTTTCTTTTCTTTTCTTTTTTTTGAAACAGGGTCTTGTTATACAGTTCAAGTTGGCCTTGAATTCACTGTGGAAACCAAGCTGACCTCAAACTTGGGGGTGACCCTCCTGGCTCAGCCTTTCTAGTGCTGGGATTACAGGTGTACACCACCATGCCTGCCTTTCCTGTTATTTATTTATTTAGGATTTTTGTTTGTTTGTTTTGTGTTGCTTTTTGATACAGGATCTCAGTAAATTGCAAAATTGTTTAGGGTGCGCTCAAACTTGCCATCCACCTGCCTCAGCATCCCAGAGTACTAAGATTTTAGATGTATGTGCCACCATACCTGGCATAATGTCCTTTCTTTCCAGAAGCAACACACACAGACAGGCGTGCATACACACACACACACACACACACACAGAAGAGAAATCAGAACAGCCTTTCCCTGTCTCTCCGTATCTCTGTCTCTGTCTCTCTTTCTCAGAATTGAACCCAAGACCTTTTGTATTGAGCTACCTCACTAGCCATCCCTCCCTTCGGCTCACACTTTTGAGAACCAGTGTTGCTAAATCACTAAGTTACCCGGGCTATGCTTGAAACGCTCCTCCTCCTGCCTCAGCCTGCCAGAGGACTGGGATTACAGGAGTGTGTCATTGCACCAGAGCAGTCTCTTAAATGTATAGGCAAACCCAGCATTCTCAAACAGCAACTTCAATTAGTCACTCTGCATCTCCACAATTCTTGTTTTTATTTTACACCTAGACAAACACAGGCATGTGCACACATAAATTCTAACACCAACTGTGAAATAGATACTCCTACCATTAATTATATTAACAATATAGATTTTCCATTATTAACATTGCCACAGCATATTTGTCCTCTGAGAGGTTGGGAAGAGAGAAACCATTTTCTCCCTGAGTCTTCCTTCTTTGAATGAATTCCATCATTTATTTACCTAAAATCATGTGTCCAGTACATGGGAGTTGCCACTGCCCCTGCCTCCCCTTCTGTGTTAGTTACTTTTCTCTCATTGCTGAGAAAAAATATCCAATGTACAAAGTGAAAGGGGAAAAGATTTATTTAGTCCAGAGTTTGTAGATGGTTCAGTTCTGGCTTCAAAGCAAGGTGAGCTGGCAGACAGGTATTGCAGAGGAAAACAATTCATGGCAGACAGAAGGTAGAAAAGGAAACAAGAGGAGTGAGACAAGCCTCTTTCTGTCCTTTATATTGTAACCAGGCTACTGCGAACAAGATTGTGTCAATCTAATCAGTGGACTGATTTAATAATCACACACCCTTAATCCTAGCATCTGTAATCCCAGCTTTGCATCATGAATCACTCTAGATCTAGCCACCTTCCAAAAAGCCCCACATATGGATGCATGAGGCTTTTGGGAGACATCTAGAAACAAGCCATACACACTCTCCTTACCTCCATAGTCAGTGCATTACTAACTCCTATCTGTTCTAGCACTAAAATACATACCCCCAATCCGTCCACTTCTCCATGACTCCACCACCTACCAGTCTAACCAAAGCCTTCATCAACTCTTGCCAATAATTGTTTTAGTCCCCTGATTGGTTCTTTGACATTTCTTTTTTTATTTTTTTAACATTTGCTCTTGCCAAACATTCTACATTTCACTTTCCACAGAATAGCCAAAACTGTTTTTCTAATGCTTAAAAGCTTAAATTGTCTTGGAGCTAAACCCCAAATCCTTGATACAACTTGGCAGTACCAACATGATCAGGTTCTACCACTGTCCAATCTCATCTTGCCCTACTGTGATATTAACTGAAGTACTTCCCTCAGTAAGCAACATACATAGGAAAGCAGGGTGTGTAGCTAAGAGTGTGAAGCCAAAGGTGCATTGGAAGTCCGGGAAGTTTGAAGGATCCAGGACCATGGATCATCTGAGGAAAGGTGCGAGGATGGAGCAAAGCTGGCACAGGAGAGAAGCCATGAGAGCTACAATCGTTGGCTGTACTATAGGGGCAGAGGTACTCAAGCCCTTTGTAGTTCACATGTTGCCACATATTACTTGGGATGCTGCACATAGATATATGGGACTTAATGTTTGTCCTGCTGGATTTTGGAATTCCTTTGGTTCCATTCCTTTGTATTCCCATTTGTACCCTTTGGAATGGCAATGTTTATCTTGTACCACTGCATGTTGGAAGTGTTTAACTTTCTGTTCATTTGTACAGGGGCTTGCAGCTAGAGTTTGCCTTAAATCTCAGAGGAGACATTGAACTTGGACTTTTCAGGAGTGCTTGAATTTGTTAGGACTTCAGCAACTCTTGGAGATGGACTAAATGCTTTTGCATAAAGGGATGTGCATGAGATTTTGTTGGGCCAAGGTTGAAATGTTATGGCTTACACCTAGATATTCCCCCAAAGCCTCATGTAATGATAAGTGAGGTTTCAGAGAGTGAATGAACCATGGCTGTGCAATAGTGCATTAGTTCACTGACTGGTTTAGCACAGTTCTGGTTGTAGGTGACAGACTTACTGAAGATGGGAGGCACACTCTAGGTGTGATTGGCATCAACGAATAGTATTGTAGCCTGGATGGAATAAAAACAGAAAGAAGGAAGCCACGTGACTTCCTGCCTGCACACCATGGACTTTCTCCTGTGTTATGCTCTACTACCTTAAAAGGAGTCAACTATAGATCGAAATCTCTACAAGCTGTAAATAAAAATAAACCTTTCTACCTTTAACTTGTGGGTATTGGGTATTTTGTACCAGAAACTGCAAAGTAACTAACACACTCTTTATCTTCATTCATCAATCACTTTTGGTAAATTGCTGTGTTCGGGCATATGCCGTGTTTATTTTTTCCTCAGATCTTATGTGTTGGTTGTTCCCTCTGCCTGGACCATTTATCCCCTTGACTTTTGCACATGTTACTGACTAGTTTATGGCATTCATATCTTAGTTCAAGTGTCATATGCTCAATAATAAATTCTGGTCACTGGATCCAAATTAGTTCTAATCCTCTGCACTCTATTATCAAGTTTCCCTGTTCACATTCTTCAGAGAATTATTTGTTTAAGTACTAGGGGTTGAACCAAGGGTCTTTTCACTGAGCTTCATTCCCAGACCTATTTTATTTAATTAAAAAATTATTAGGTCATGTTCGTAGTACATAGGATTCACATTCATCACTTTGTCCTTCTCTCCCTCCCCCTCCCTCCATCTCTTGGTCTCTTTCCCATTTGAGAAAGACCTATCTCCCTATTTCCTATTCTCTTTTATTTTACTCTTTATTTATACTTTGGTTGTTGTAGCCAGGAGTTGCAAGGAAAACAATTAGAATCAGAACACAGAATTTATAATATTATTTTATGATGCTCACCCAGAGTTAAATATAAGAAAGTGAAGGAGATCTGTCCCCAATACTAAAGACCAACAAAATCCAGCCGAGGGCCTGGATCGCATAGCAATGTCCTGTATGAGTCCAGGTGAAGACCTAGAGCCCATGACAGTGACTTATGCAAGTCTATTTCATGGATCTGCACTGGGAAAGCCCAAAGTTCAGTGGTGAAAGTAAGAAAATCTGTGCCAGTGGGGTGAAGGATCTGTGCCAGCAGACTGAGGGTTCTACAGTGGAGCCAAGAAGCTGTGCTCAAAATAGAGGCCGGGACTCTCCCCAAAACTACCACAGCCATCCTCAGTGACAATGAAGTCCTGAGCTCTTCTGACAATGAAAATGGCCAAGTACATATCAGGAAGCCAGCATGACAAACCTCTGGGGATTGAAAAGCACATGTCTTCTCTTCCTGAGCCAGGAAGTGATGCTCACAGTAAAGACCAGAGCCCCCCAAAGCGAAGTGCAGCCATTCTCAGCAACAAGGTCTCCTGAGCTCCTCCAATGATAATAGCTGAGTTCTTATCAGGGAAGTCAGCATGACAAGCTCCTCCAACAGCTCCAAAAGAACCAACAGCTCCCAACAACACTTGGGCGAACACACAGTGCTATGCTCTTCCTGTCCAGCTCTCCTTTTTATGCTGGCAACAGTCCTTGGATGGACACTCTACACTCAGCATCACACTGATTAAGTTCAGCTGGTGTTTCAGTTGACCACCAGTTACCAGTCCACTACATTGGGTTTTCATGTAAGAGAAACCATAGGATATCTGGTTTATTTCACTTCGCATTGTGGTCTCAATTTGCATTCATTTACCTGTGAATTCGTCAAGTTTATCTTTCTTTTTGGCAGAATCATACTGAACTGTGTATATAAACTGCATTTTCTTTATCCAGTCAAGTGTTGATGGATATGGAAGTTGCTTCCAAGATTTAGCTATTATGAAATGTACTGCTACAATCAATTTGTATGTGTGCATCAACGTTATATGATGTCCTTAACTCTTTTGTGAAGATTCTATAGGAGAATAGCTGGCTCAAATGAAATTTCTAGTTTCAGTTTCTTGAGAATTCTTAAATTGCTAGATTTCCCAGGCTGGACTCTGGCTTGAGATCTTCCTGTGTCAGCCTCTCAAAGTAATTGGATTATGGGCCTGCACCATCACCCTTGGCATTCATATACTTTTTGTATTATTTGTCCTTCTATAATTATTTTTTAAAAGTTTATTTTATAGAAACAGGTAAAACACACTTTCATAACAATAGAAGAATAACAACAGTTAATACATTGCATATTTTTATCCTTAAAGTAGTTATGCAGATATGGGCATTAAAATGTTCTCCAACCGATATTAGCACAAATCTTCCTTCCAATGAACTAGGAGACACTAACAGTATAATTTACTCACTTTTCCCCCCTTATCCCTTCCACCCTCTGTGCTCTCTGCCATCCTAGTTTCCTTTCCCTTTGAACAATTTCTTCCCTTGAATTTCTTCCCATCACACAATATCAACTGCACATTTTAGAACTTATTCACCCTTTCAGTTTCTTTCACCATGAGACAATTTGATGTTTACATATGTGAATATGACTTTTCATTTATGAATATGACCTCAGGTTGCATCCATTTACCTATAAAAATCTCAAGTTTATCCTTGTTTATGGCTGAGCAGTACTTCATTGTATCAAAAGACCACATCTTTTTTATGCATTCTTTGGTTGATGGGCATTTGGTTTATTTCCAAGCTTTAGCTAATACAAATTGTACTGCTATAAACATGAGTGCACATATACTGATGTTGCTATAATATGATGTTTTTAATTCTTCTCAGACAATACCCAGAAGGGGAATAGCTGGATCAAATGGGACCTGTAGTCCTAGCTTACAGAGAAATCTCCACACTGATTTCCACAGTGATTGCATCAATATGCATTACCACCAATGGTGAAGAAGCATTCCTTTTTCCCTGCAGACCCTCCAGGATTTCATACTAAATGGTGAAAAACTGAAAGCTTTCACTCTAAAAACAAGAACAAGACAAGGATGTCCACAATCACCACTCTCATTTGATACAGTTCTGGAAACATTAGCCAGAGCAATTAGACAAGAGAAAGAAAAGGAAAAGAATAAAGATAGGAAAGAAAAAGTTAAATTGTTATTTGCAGATGACATGTAATAATTTTTGTAACTTCTTTCTGTACTAGAATGTAAGGACCATGAAATCAGGGACTTCGTAGATCCTTAAACCTGAGAAATAACTCTTCAAAACAAACTAATAGCAACTATTTCGTAACAGCAAGTGCCAAGCATTAATTTTATTTTACCTTAAAAACAACTTTCTAAGTGGCAGTGTATTAATGGTGTAGGGGGAGCGTAAACAAGGATTACTTTATTGCATAGTGCACAGTTCAATGCAATGAGTCAGGTTTGTGCCTTCAAGCTTGTGGTTGCAACAGGTATTCATTCATGGGGTTGCAAATCAGCTATGTGTCTTCAGTCATGCAAGTTCCTAGAGTCAGGTATTGAGTCATGCAGGTAGCAAGAACAGTCAGGTATTCAGTCATGCAGGTAGTAAGAGTCAGGTATTCAATCACATGGTTGTAAGAGTCACGTATTCAGTCACGCGCTTGCAAGTTCTGGAGATGACTCTTCAATCAAGTGGTTCTGCTTGTTTCTTGGGTCTCGGAATCTTAATTTTTTTTTTGTATTATGATTTGCAAGCAAGTGGGGAGAAAAGGTCAAATCACAGCTGGTGAAGTTTCCATTTTTCAGGTCAGCCAGGAAAGAGAATGGGTAAAGTCCTTTCCTAATTTGGGTAGAAAGCAAGTGTGCTCACACGCGGGCCATGTGGGCCAGGCTTCCCCAGGAAGCACCCAGAGTCCTCCACTGCCCTTGGCCCGTGCTCCACTCCCCTGACCCAATGGAAGGGAAGCAGAGGCGGGGCCACGAGGATTTTCCTGTGATCCCATTGGAAGCCTCGGTTCTTCACACGGTTCTCAGTCTTTGGAGGACGTCAGAGGTTCTCATAAAGAGACCGCTGATCCTTGTGAGCGCATTGCTGGTCTTGAGGAGAGACTGAAGGCTCTGTAATGTGAGTTCTGGCAGTCCCGACCACGTGTGGGAAGAAGTTCCTCAGAGGTAACAAAGCAAAAAGAGCTTGTTTCTTTTCTCTTTCTCTTTGTTTTCTTTTTTCTTTTTTTTTGCTGGAATTTAGAATTCTCCTGCCTCAGCCACCCAGAGTGCTGGGATTACAGGCTTGCACTGCCACGCCCTGAAGTTTGTGTCTCCATAAACCTGCTATTATTTTCTTTGTTATTCCTAATTAAAATTTAAAAAATGTTAATGTTTGCAGTTCATATAGTTTCTTATTACAGGGAGGTTTTTGTTTTTTTTGTTTGTTTGTTTTATCTTTTCCCTTTTCTTTATCAGTTACATGAAATCTATGTGTCCTTTAAAGCAGAGCTGTACCATTCTTTAGACCGCCCTACCTGATTTCCCAGAAAATCCTGTTCTGCATTTCTCCCCTGGAATATCCCACTCTCCCCAGCTTTAAAATTAAGCTGTTCAAGATCTCAGGCTTTGAGACTGAAACCATGTTATTTCTAAATTTCAGACTTTCATCAGGAGGCTGACTCAAGAGGATCACCTTATGTTTGAGCTCAGTGTGGCCTACACAGTAAGTTCATCCTGAAACACATACCTAGAAACAACCCAAACTTTCTTAAAATATATTTCAATGTTCTTTTTTGTTGTATTATGGAGTGTTAAGTTAAGTAACAAATGTTCAGTCTCATAGAAAATGGGAAAACTGGCCACACGTGTTGGCGCAGGCCTGTAATCCCAGCATCAGGCCTGTAATCCCAGCATTTGGGAGGGTGAGGCAGGAGGATCGCCATGAGTTCAAGGCCCTGGGCTAAATAGTGAGTTCCCTGCCAGCCTGAACTGCGTATGTAGAACCTGTCTCAAAAAAAAGGGACAATTGAAAAGGAAAAATTTTACATATTTACAAAAACATTTAAACATTGTATGTAAGTTTTCAGGCAAAGTAAAACATAACCAGGGAAAATTCAACTATATTTAATGACATAAAGGTAAACTGGAAAATTGCAAATCTTCAGCTAGTTTTCTTTTTTGAATATCAAAGATGTTAATTTTTAAAAAGGAAATCTTTTCTATAGTGATCATTTCCTTTTTCTTTTTAATCTGTTTCTTTGGAAATAACTTCAAGCATACCAAGAGCTGCAAGATATAAAAAGGAAACAAATGAACCGTATGCTCGTTATAGATTTATACTTTTTTTTTTCTGATCATGTTGGAAACCCCACGCAAGCCAGGCACATGGCAGGTGCCTGCGAGTTTTTTTCTTCCTAATTACAACATTGCTTAATCATGGAAGGAATGCATAATCAATTCTCTTTGCATGACAAATACGAATATATGTTGTTTTTATTAACAATTTGCAGTTTAACTACTTCGTGATTAAAGAAGTTAAGTTTGGGGTCTTTCTCTTTTTGAATGTGGATGCATTCTTGATTTGATATGTAAAGTTTCTCAAGGGCGCATGCTGCTATGTGCCTGGAATCCCAGCATTCTTACAGGTTGAGGCGGGAAAATTACAAGTTTGAGTTCAGCCTCGGCCGTTTCTCAGTTCAGTGTGACTGTCTCAAAAAAGGGGCTTTGAGATGTAACTCAATGCAGAGGCCCTAGGTTTAATCCCCAGCACTGAAGACAAAAATGACCCATTTTCTATTATCAACATTTATTTTATTTTATTTTTGTTTTAAAAAAAAAAGATAGAATTGCAATGCAAGATAGTAAGAGAGTAACAATCATTAATATATTGCATATTGTTATCTTCAGAGTAGTTACTCAGGGTACAAGATATAGACGTAAAAATGTATCCAAACAATACCTGCAAAAACCTTTCTTTTCAATGCACTAAGAGAGACTCGATGTGTAACTATCTTAGCTATCGTGTTTGGATTAGATTTCCACATAAGTTAGTCAGTTAAACTTTGATTTGCTTGTTCAGGTATTTTCTCTACTCGCCCCTCCCTTAATAGCCTTACCCATTAACCTTCCCCGGCTCTTAAATAATTAATTAATTAATTAATTAAAAGCCAGGCAAGGTGGTGCCCACCTGTACTCCCAGCATTCCGGGAGGCTGAGGCAAAAGGGTAGAAGGGAGGAGAGGATGTTTGAGCCCAGCCTCAGCAATTTAGTGATTTATGGAAATCCTGTCTCAAAATAAAAACAAAAATTAAAAATAAAAGGGCCAGGTGTATAGTTCAGTATGCAGGCTCTGGGTTCAGCCCTCGGTACCGCGAAAGATAACATCATGTTTTTTTGAGATAGGGGCTGGATGAGTCACTAAATTGCCCAGGCTGCGCTCTAACCTGAAAACCCTCTTGCCTCACCTTTGCAGAATGCTGGGATTGTAGACCTATACCATCAAGGTCGGCCTCTTACTGGTTTTGGTCTGCTGGATCTGTCTCCTACTGAGAGTGCAGGTGGAAAGTCTACTTAACTATTTCTGTTTCCGTGTGCCTTTTGTAGATTTTATTGCATAAAAGTTATTATTATTTGATAATATTCGTACGTGCTCCAGTTTCATGCTGCATTGTGTTCTTAACCTTAAAAACTTGTCTTTCATTTGGCTTTTTAGTTTGCTGCTTGAATTTCACATTGCTGATACCAGGATGTTCTGCAGTCTTTTCACTTTTTTCTAATTCTTTTCATTTGTATACCTCTCTCCTTCTATATTTAGGGTTTTTTTTCTGCATGTGTACAGGGGGCGGTACAGGGGGATGGAAGCCAGGACCTGTGCTTAGCTGCATCTCCAACCCTTCTTTATAAATTTTATTTTGAAACAGGATCTCTGTGTTGCCCTGACTGGCTTTGAATTTGTGGTCTTCCCCCTCAGCCTTGAAACACCTGGGATTATAGGCATGCACTTTCCTATCTGGCTATCTTTGGCTTTTCTGAGTTACCCTAGGTGTTTTTTTGTATGCAAGAATTAGATATTTCTCAGTAAATTATGCCCTTTCCCATTTATATATGGAAATTACATGCTTTCCATTTTTTCAGTTTTCATAGTAGTGACATTTTATTACATTTGATATGTCAATCTGTAAGATGTGGTATTTTTTTTCTTTATGCACAAATACATGATATTTAGGAAAGATTTTATTTTTGTTTCAGTAGTTACATCTCAATTTTTACCACTGTAAACCTCCATAGTCTCCTGTTTTCTTATTTCTTTTTTTTATTTAAGAAGAAAAAAAACAGATAAAGGGTAGAAATATTACATAATTTCAAAAAAAAGATAAAGAGTAAGAAATCACTAGTTGATAAATTATATATTGTTCTTTTAGAAATAGTTGTTCAACTTACAAAATTCAAGCATACAACGAAGTGGACACTCAAGCAGTGAGACTGCAAACAGATCTGTTCAACAATCCAACAAGAACTTAGAAATATGGTTATCAATCCTACACACTTAAATATATATGCAGTTATATCTTTTATAACACTTCCTATTTCCTCTTTTTTACAATAGCAATTACACATTTTTAAAATTTTATTTAAAGAGAAGAAAAAAGCAAAACAGAAAAAAGAGTAGCAACAATACAGAATTCTAAAAGAAAGAAAAAAAGGAAAAAGAAAAAAACCCACTAAGAAATCACTAGTTGATAAATTACATATTGTCATCTTGGATGTAGTTGTTCAAGTTACAAAGTTAAAGGATACATAGTAGATATTCAAACAGTGAGACTGCAAACAGTTCTGCTCAAAGATCCAACAAAGAATTAGCAATATGGTCATCTGTTTTACACACTCAAACATACATGTAGTTATATCCCTTAGAGCACTTTCTTTTCCTCTCTTTTTTACAATAGCATTTACACATTTTGGTTTTATTACACTTATTTCCTTTGGATTTTTCATCAGTACCCTTTACCTTCTACCTTTCACTTATTCTACTGTATTTCCCTCTCTTCGCTTCATTATACTATTTTTAGTTTGTCAAGATATATGTCATTTATGGATTAGTCTTTCTCCTTTTCCCCAAATTTGGTTTGTTCTTTAAACCTTTGTTATCCATTATCGACTCTTCTGTGCTTAAATGCTTAACCGTAATCCTTTCACTGAAGTGTTTCAGATAACTCTTGCTGGAAGAATTTTATCTTGGAAGAGTCCTGGGGTTGGCAAACAGAGTCCCTAACAAATAACTGCTGAGTTCTGGCATTGAATCAGAAAAGCTGCCATAGACAATAAACGAAGGAGTAAAGCTGTGTTCCCCCGACATTTTACCAGTGAATGCCAAAATTTGAATTGTATATAATTTCCATAGTTCATGAAATATTATATCAAAGGAATAATATTTTGGGGCTGGGGATTTAGCTCAGTGGCATAAGCATCTGCCTTGCAAGTGTGTGGTCATGAGTTCGATCCCCGGTACCTATAAATAAATAAATAAATAATAAATTTAAAAAAGGAATAATATTTCATACATGCGGGACAAGTTTGTTGCCAAGAAAATGCTTAATTCACACTTTCTTTGACTATTTTTAAGATGTTCCATTTAGCCTTACTTTATATATTTGTTCTGAATATCTGTTACTAGTCCTATTGTTTTGTCTTTATATATCACAAGATTTTTTTGCCAGGGGGCCATGAAGAATTTGTCTTTGCTTTTCAAATTAATAGTTGAATAAACCACACCTTGGGGTTGACCATACATTTTTGACGCACAGGTAGACTTAGGTCTTTTTGATTTGTGCAGATTTTCCTTGGATTATAATTTCACGTAGTAATTTTCTTCTATTGATTATCTTTTCACAGAAACAGCAGTAATATGCATGTTAGTCCATCTTTGTTAATTTCCATACTTTTGGCTTTTCTTTTTCATACTAGGGATCAAACTCACATCCTCGCGCTTGCCAGGCAGGGGCTTGTGCCTCTGAGCTAAATCTCTGGCATACTTTTGTGATTTGAAATTTGTTATTTTTCGAGCATGACATCTTGCCCAGCCCCTTCCTTAAAAAAGCAGAAAATAGAAAACAACAAAACTAAAAAGCCCATTTCTGTCTCCTTGAGGCTGTAAGTTTTGAAAAACTTTATATTGCACATATTTGGTTTGTGGGGGGAAGGGCGACCCAGTATTGAAATATTTACCTGTCCTACACAAGGATATGCAAGGATTTGATTCCCCAGTACCAAACACAGAGACAAACAAATATGAAATAGAAGGAAGTCAGATGTACTTTTAAAGGCTTTTCTCTGACATGGAGACATAGGTGGTTTTGGCTGCCTTCAGCTACCTTAAAGACCTTCAGTTCCTAAAGAGGGATATACTTTGAAAGGAAGGCTTTTTAATGTTCCTTTTTAAAAAACAATCTTTTATTTATTTATTTTTATTTAATTTATTCATTGTTTGAGCCAGAGTCTCACTATGTAGTATGGAGTGGCCTGAAACTCACAGCGATCTTTCTGTCTCAGCCTCCCGAGTGCTGGGATTACAGGTAAGCGTCACCATGCCCAGCAATGCTACTATTACAGGAGAGGAAAAACTGTTCAAATGACAACTCCTACTTCTTCAACAACTACCACTAAAATGCATCCAAGGTCCAGTACACTTTAATTGTTGCAGTCTGTGGGAGGTCAAACCCCACAATATGTGAGAAACCTTGAGCAGCCTTTAATAGATATTTGATGACTTCAGCTAGACTCTTGAAATTCTGGCTATTTGTCAACAGTTACCTCAGCCTTTTGGCGGCTATGGAGAAATTTGGGGTAATGACAGTGTGAGTAACATGTGGCGTTGTGCCATGTTCGGTTATTGTAGATTTTTTTAAACATCCTGATAATGCGAAATGTTATGCAACTCACTTAGCTTGTCAATCACTTGATAACAGGTCATTTAATTATTTTAGTCACACTGGGCATGTAACAAGAAAGAAAGGTTTACATTCTCCATATATGGAAAATATTGTAAGTTGAATTCTTTTTTTTGTTCTTAAATGTAGCAAGTAACATGCTTCTGTTGTCAGATATGAAATCAAATAAATTATCTCATGACCTTGACATTGATGGTTCATTGATGATGTATAGTAAATGAGCAGCTTAAACTCTCATAGCTCATTGGAAAAAGATGAAGCCCTCCTCGATTAGAGGAGAAATTCCAAGAAAGCAGTATAGTTAATACACGGCTACAATTTACATATGATTATATTTTAAAGGAATATTTTGAGCTATCTTTTGCAAAAGTAAGACATAGCTGACAATTATGTGTCTTTGAAACTTCTGTGTTTGATAGATCCCTAGAGTAGAAACACAGTAAATTAAATCAAGATTCTGTTGCTGAACAAATTACTAAGAAATTCCTTTTGGGAAGCTATAGTAATATTTTGCTCACCTAATTGATGACTCATTTAATAGTACTGTCTTTTTTATTTTTTCATTACTGTGACTTGAACCTGAGCCCTTCACAATGAGCTACATCCCCAGCTCTTATTTTTGGAGACAAGATATTGATAGATTGCCCCGAGTGGGCTTGAACTTGAAATCTTCCTATCTCAGCCTTCCAGAGTGCTGGGATTCCAGGTATGTGCCACTGTTCCCAGCTCAACCTGTTAGCTCTGCTTCAACTTGAATGGCAGTTATCCGAGACAGATTTTTCTCCTGACTCATAGGCTTCTCAACTGGTTTCACTTATAACCCGACTAACATCAGTAAGGCCTCCTTTTGTGTCTGTTGTTTGTTGTCTTGCTTTCCAGTCCAACATACCTTCTCTACATCTCTCCCCTCTTCAAGCCTCCTAATCTACAACCTTATGGTCCGTAATTTTCTTAGCACTTCTGTATCAGCCAAACCTAACATTTAACCAACCTCGGTACATTTCCTGTTTGCCTGTCTCCATGATTTTCTTCTTGCTATTTGCTCAGCTTGTCTCATCATCTCCTTCAAGGTAGAGCTGAAAGATCCCTACTTCATAAAGTCTCACCCGGACTCCTCACTCAGAGTTCTTTGCATTTCTATAAAACTTTGTACTTTTCATGTGGTATTTCTGTTACTGGACTTTACAGTGGATACTTTCCATTGTGATCCCCCAAGGATGCTACTATGATTTTTGTCTCCTTGACACTATTTAATTCCTGACACATGCTACATTTTAATGAAGAGAATAAAGTGACAAATCTTGGTCTTTCTGAAGGCTGTTGCATTCATCCAGCTAGCAGATGAAGGCGACCTGGACACGGGATTGGTGATAAGTGTTTGACCCATTGTGAGTAAAAAATACAACTCTGTGTTGATGAGCACAGAGCTTCTAGCAACACTAAAGAAAAATACTATTTGATATGATCTATAAAGCCCCACATGTATTGAGTCTTTTCAAAAAAGGAAGGAGATAAAAAGATAGATGGAGGTGGGAAGGAGGGAAAAGAAAGGGGAATAAAAAGGATTTAAAATAGGTTGTGTACATGTACCTACTCCCTTTGATGAGTGGAAGCATCTGTTGGAACAACCAAGTGCCAATACAGGTACCCTTGTGTCCATTCATTCTTCCCCTGCCATTCGAACCTTGCCCTCAGCCATCCTTTCTCTTGCTGTCTCGTTTGAGCTACACTGACCTGTTTTTCAGCCTTTACTTATTCATCCTTTTGTTGTTGAGCATGCACTGTATTCCAAGCATTTGATCTGTACTAGTCAAATAGAACATAAAAGCTATTTCCTATAATGGCAGTTTCTATGCTAGTTGGGAAAAACAGGAAAAAATGGAGATAATAATAAATTGTTAATAAGTAAATAAACTGTGAATAATTTCCAATCAGAAGTACTAAGAAAAAGAAAAAAGTATCCTGTGTTGGAAAGCAATGATGTGGAAGGCAAGCTTATTTATGTTTGCCAGGGAATATTTCTCTGAGGAGATGATACTTGAGCTGAGATTTGAGAATCCCAAAGAAACAGACTTAGGGAAATCATAAGGAAGCATTTTTCAGACTAAAGGATGAGCATGTGCAAAGGCCCTGAGGCTAATACAAGTTTGAAGTGATCATGGGACTTGTGCTTGCCAAAACTGTTCTGGAAACTGAGGATGTTGTGGTAAGAAGATAGGTAAGGGGCTCTGCTCTGGAAGAGTGGAAGTGAAATGAGGATTGGGCAATAGATATATAGCAGGAAGGCAAATGAAGACGTCTATGTTAGATAAGTATAAGTGCTATTAATAGAGTGGGATGAAGGCATATAGAGTATTTCAGTCCTATAAAGAAAAAATTAGCATTCATGGTACACAAATGAAGAAACTGGGAATCAGAAAATTGAAATTTTCATGGGTCATGGATAAGTGTCAGAATCTTTGGCGTCAGGTCTCTTTGATCCAGTGCTGCTCTGTGAACTGTCTATGTCAGCGCTGCCCTCTCTGATCTTCCCGTCTTTCTTTGAAGAAAATCTCCTCTTGCATGTATCTATATCTGTCTTGGGGCTCTTTCACCTTTTACAAATGTGTAACCACTGCCCTCAATTTCCTTTCTAAAGGGACCTCAGCTTGTACAAGTTTAGCGTTAATCTATCTGGAACATTTCCCATATGCTGAGCTATTTAGAAAAGGTACTATTCTTTTGTATGGCTTTATTTCACATAAATGTTACTGTGTGCCTCAGATTTTGTGAAACTCGACGAATATGTTTTTTTTTCAAATCCATCCACCTAGTAATGAACATTTATATTATAGACAAGATTTTGCTAATATGCAAATACTGATTTTTAAAATCATAGATATGTGCTGTCTCTAGGTTGGAAACTAAGAAGTAGAATTGACACATATACTAACTGTAAACTGCTGGGTAAGAGCAGTTATTTTTGGGTAACCTGAGCATAGCGCAGAGCCTGGGAGAAGAACTAGTATATTGAACTAAATGAATGAAAAATCCTAGAATCATAGTATTCCACCCCCTGTAAAATTTCTATTATGAACTGTCACATACGGATTTACTCGGTCCCTTGAGCAAAACAGAAACTTGGGGCCTCCTGTTGTTCTCTACCGCTAGGTTTTCTACCTTTTGTTTTTCTCTTCTTTTTTCCATACTCCTACCCAATCCCTGCTTCTGCTAGCTCTCTTGTATATTCCACTTCGATTTTGCTTAGGCTGGGAATAGCTGAAAGCAAACAGCTGACCTTAACTGCAAATGTTCATGCATTTAACAGATACATTTACGTATTTGTCTATCATGGAAATATTTGTGTATTGCCCTAACTTTTTAAGATAGACTTGGATCATTTCATGTGCTGAGTTGTCCCCACTTCCATTATGTTCACATTATAATGAGATTGATGATTGGAAAACAGTATGTTAGTAATAATAATGGCAGTGAGTGCACTCGATAGAGGGTAAATCTTCAGATTTTTTTAAATGTAACTTTATATGTTTTATAAGACTCTGAGAAGGAAGCTTAGCACTATAGAGGTTCATTTATGTTTTTCAAAGTTTCACAGCTTAGAAGCATAAGAACTACATTTGACCCAGTGTTGAGTTAAAAGCTGATGTCTAGCCCATCATATTGCTTTTCCTTTCCTGCTTTTTCTACAGGTAGAAACAGCTAATTTCATATTTACCTGAATTTACCTAGCAATAAACCTCCTGAAGATAGTGCAAGATCCGTATGGTGAAAATCATGGAACCTTGAAGAAATTGTAGAAGACAATAAATATGGTAAGGAAACACCCCCCCCACAGTGTCATGGATTTGCAGAATTAATATTGTTAAAATGGGCATGTTATTAAAAGCAGTTTAAGGTTTTTTTTATTTTACTTATTGAGCATTTCATTTCCAAGATTTCTGTGGGTTATTTTTCCAGTGTCTCTTTCTCTTTATTGAATTGCTCTTTCATATCCTCCTATCTTCCTTAATTCATTCAGTGGTTAATTGTGACCTTTTTTGATTCATTGATCCTTTATAACACTGTTCTTTTGAGTTCTATAGGCAGCATTTCATGCACTTGAGTATATTTGGAACCCGTTACCAGGGAGCTAGGGATTTGGAGGAGTCATATTACCTTGTTTTTCATCTTTCTTCTATTTCTCTGTTGAGATTTGCACATCTGTTGTGATGTAAATCTTTTGAGGGCCTTCTTAGGAAATAGCCTTGTTTTGACAGTGTGTCCCTGTTTACCATGTAATGCAGGATTTAATTCCAAATATGCTTGGTAGTCTAGTTTTCCTGCGGCTTCTCTGGCTGGGCTTGGTGGCTTTTGAAAGTGTGTACTGTGTCAGAGCCTGAGGGACCTGCTTCCTGCTAGCTCTCACACAAATGAGCGACCGCTACTTCAGGCAGGTTTGTCACAGCCAGCAGAGTGCATGGGCTGTGACTTTTGTGGCTACTCATTCTTCCCATCTTGCCAACGATGCGCTAGCTGTCTGCAGTGGTATGGACAGGCTGTGGCTGGGGTAAGGTACCGTGTCTCTCACTGGCTCTGGATGGAGCTCAGCCACAGAGCTCTCAGCCTACATGCGTGAGGTGTTGAGTGGATCCCCAAGTCTCCTAGGAACAAAGGGAACAGCAGTAACAACTGCAGCGTACAAATAAACCAGATAATGAAATGCGGTAGCAAGCAATTAAAAATACCCACAAGCGCAGGAATAGAAAAGGCCAAAAATGTGGAGCAAACGGCAAAGTACTGAAAAGTAAAATTAATTTTAGCTTTTTCAATTCCTATTTGGTGGTTTGGGCTTGATTTCCTCCATTCCCGTTTTTCTCCCCTATTCCTTTCCCCACCTCCAACAAGCCTACCTTTTTGTTTCCTGCCATCTCTCCTTTGTTATAGTCTTTTATTTATGTTTCTCATACAAGAGAAACCATGTGATAATGAACTCTATGTGTTTGTTATTTCACTTAACATAATAGTCTCAAGTTCCATCTCATTCTTGTCAATGACCAGATTTCGTGGCTGAATAAAATTCCACTGTGTATACATGCCACGGTTTCTTTATCCCTTTGTCTGCTAGTGAACATCTAGTCTGTTTCCAGAGCTTATCTCTTATGAGTTATGCTACTATAAACTTGGGTACTCATGTATAGCAAGGTGTCTTTAACTCTTTTAGGAATTTATATCCAGGAGAAGACTGCCTGGGCCAAGTGAAATTCATAATTTTAGGGGTTTTTGTTTTGTTTTGTTTTGTTGAGACAGGATCTTGCTGCATAGTTTGGGCTAGACTAGAATTCACTGTGTAGCCCAGGAAGGCCGTGAACTCACTGCAATCCTTCTGCCTCATCCCAAATGCTGAGATCAGAGGTGTGTGTACTCATGCCTCGCTTGCTTTTAGTTTTTTGAGAAATCACCATGCTGATTTCCATAGTGGTTGTACTAGTTTACATGCCCACTAACAATATAGGAGGGTTCTTTTCCCTCACATTTTTTACCTGCATTCGTTCATTTGTTCATTTGTTGCTCTTTTTTTTTTCTTAATTTTTTGGAAACATAGTCTTGTTATATAATTCAGGCTCACCTTGAACGCACTGTGTAGCCAGGCTGTTCTCAGAGTCAGGAGAACCCTTCTGCTTCAGCTTTGCAGGTGTTGGGCTTTAGCTCCATTTTGCTTTCTTGATGATAGGTATCCTGATAGTCATTCAGATGGAATGAAGAATTGTTTTTGATTTGCATTTCCCTAAAGGTTAAAAATGATTTAAAAAAAGATTAAGATCATTTTTAAAAGAGGGGGAATGAGACAGGAGAGAAAAGTCATATTAAAAGGTAGTAAAAAAGGAAAACATAAAGAGAAAAGTAAGAAGAAAGGTAACAGAAACACACACAATCAAAATATCAAAGGACAGACAGAAGAAGCGAAAACCGTGTCAGCAGTTCCTCTGAGCTGAGGTGTTTGCATTGTCGACACTTCCTGAGAGTACACACCGTGTTCCGGGTGGCAGTGTTAGTGCCTGGCCCAGCTTTGGCACTTTGTGGGTGACACTGGGCAATTGTATTCAGCCCCGGGGCATACTAGACACCAAGTGCCCAAGTTACCGCATTGAAGAATTTTCCCTTTTGTATACGTTGTTCGTAGACTGAGTTTGATTTAAAAACAAAGGACACAGGCAACCAGAAAGTACGGAATTTTACTTTCTATTCAGGTCATCTGAGTGACCTCATAACCTTTAAGGAAGGGCAGGCAAACTGGCCACGGGCCAAATTACCACCTTCACCCTGGTTTTGTAAATAACATTTTCCTGAAAGTCCAAATACTCGTTTGTTTATAGTATTATGTGTGACTGCTTTCTTACTACAGTGGCAAGATTGAGTAGTTAAATAGACACTTTATGGGTTCCAAAGCTTGAAGTATTTACTCTCTGGCCTTTTATAGCTAGTATGCTGATCCCTGCCCTGTAGATGGCAAGCAGAAATCCAATAACTGTGAAGAAGGCATGGATTAGCGTATGTCCTTTGGATAGCATAGCCAGGCCCCTTGCTCTCCTCTCTCTCTCGCCTCTAATGCATCATTTATATCACTGTCAGAAAAATCGTTGAAAAAAGGAAATACTGCATGTGGTTCATTTTTTTAGCCTCTGTATGTTTGTATGACTTTCAGTCCTCCCTGTTGTTACACTTCTAAGCAAGCTGATTCCTCAGAACAGTGTCTGCTTCAGGAATGTTAGTAATTGAATATTCCTGACATGTTCTATGGTGAAGTCCCCTCTCTGACCATTCACCTAAACTGCTTTTCCACTCAGACTGTCCTTGCTGTCCAGGTGATATATTTTGAAATCTTACCCATTTCCTGAGATCCAACTCCAGAATCCCACTTCTGTGTACCTTTCCTTAACAATCTCTCGATTCTGAAGACCATTTTTTGAGGGGGGGTAACCAGGACTAAGGATCATTCTTATGACATGGCTTCTACTAGCCCTGCAGATGCTAACCAGTAGTTTTTCCTTGGGAGATTCTCTTGTTTTCCTTTATAGTTGTGTTTTTAGTAGATGAAAACAGTGTATCATTCTGTCTATTCTGTCACTGCCCTAAACAAATGGAAAAAGAATGTTTGTTTTCACTTGGAGATATTTTAGTGACAATAACTAGTTAGTATTTTTCTAGAAAAGCAGAACACACTGTGAGGGGGAAAAATCTTGTCAGCCTAGGAACTTCCTTCTGCCACTATAAAAATTCATTCCCCCAGTTCATACTTAAGGCAGAATTGCTAAGAAGAAAAATGTCACTTTAATGAGCAAATTGAATGAACCATGAGCATTAACATTTTCAGAATTAAATATATAGTAAAGAACATCAATTCTATTGAGCATAGTTTTCGAAAAATCACGATTTCCTAGGTCTAAATATGACCAGAATATCTTGAAAAACAAATTGGTACATAAATGTGCTGTCAGTAAGATTCTATTTTTTCCTCACTTCCACAGTACTGTTTCTTAAGCCCTAGTTGAATATTTCACTATGGCAACATGAAGTAAATTACCCAGCATCTGACTGAAATGGAAAAATTCTAATGTATATATGGTACAGTAAGCAAAGATGTCACTGAGTACTCAAGAGAAAGATCTTTTGTTGACTAGCTCAGCTCAAGGCTAGCTCTGCCTCTCCATCTTCTCTGCTATCTCATTAAGTACAAGACACCACAACCTCTCTTTATTGTGTGTGACACATATTGCATAGTAAAAATGTATTCACTGTATATCTCAAAGTTAAATTGAACTGGGGAGAGGTTCTGTATTTTTCCTGACGAATCTACCCTTAACAGAGCACCTTTAGCCATTTCCACTGCAGAAAGTAACATGGTACACAGCCAATCACACAAGCCCGGAACCTGGAAGACAGGGTAGGACCTAGGTCACTTCCTGTTCTCTGTACTTGATTCCACTAATCCATTAGCATCTTTCTGTTCCTAATGTCCACATCTCTGTGCAGCAGCATCCTCAGTGCTGGGATCCTCATGCTTCTCAGCCTTGGGTCCTTTACATTCTTCTCCGAGCTTTCCTTGCCTGTCTCCAGCCTCTCCTCCCATGCCTCTCTCAACTCCCTGCACGCTGTTTCCTAGCCGTGCTTGTGGTCTGAATGCACCATCATCTTATCTCTGCCTTGATTGCAGGGGCCTAAAATTAACGCCCCCCTCTCCCCTCCCTGAAGCTGTGCTCAATCTGCTTCACCCAAGCACTTAACCTTTTGACGCATTTATGCCAAAGGTGGCGTGTTTTTGGATTCTTGCATGAAATTCGTATAGATTACTAGAAAAATTCAAGGGACAAGCATTTGAAGTGAAAACAATTTTATTCTGTTCTGTCATTATGTGCCACTGCAAAAATGAAACGCAAGGCATAAGATGATTAGGACTTGATCTGATGGTCTCCACCACTGAATGCTGTTCCCTAGTGCTAATGAATGAGGGAGGCTTGAGCACAGGTCTTCTCTCACAGGCTGAGCCTTCCTGAGAATGCCACACTGCGGGTGGGTGAGTGTTAAATTTACAGAGAAAATCACTGTGCTGGAAGGCTTTAGAGTGGAACATGCTGTTTCCTCCATGTAATAAAGTCCTCACTGCTAAAGGCAGAATGCCCCTTAGCAAGGGCTTCATTTGGGAGCCCCAGCTGATTCCAAGGTGGGGTCCAAGAGACAAGCTGATACAGCAGGAGGGATGGGATGAGAAATTGGGGGAAAGAATCCCTCTCACATATGTTCTGGTTTCTGATATCTAGCTACCTCTCTGGATATGTATATATATGCTGATAAATTATGAAAATTGAGGTAGAGAGCAAATTTTGTGTTAATAACTGTCAGTGTGAAGAGCAGGGGAATGAAATTCATCTTTTAGGGAAAATGGTTACAAAATTCTATAGGAAGCAGTATAAAAAGAAGTGGGCCAATTTATGGAGGTCAAAGGAAAGAGACTCCTAAGATTTTATATGTAGCTGCCTTTAGTTGGAAGTGTAGCTTGCTTTAAAAAAGAACCCTTGAAAAAATTTTGCTTTTTTGTAAGTCCTCCCATAAGCACCTTTAAATGTCAGTTTCCCTAGACAACGTTTTTAAGAATCAGGCTATAGGGGTATGCTCTGTTCCCCTTAATAAGGCTTCTGGGTGCCATCTAAAACAGTAGTATTCAACTCTGGCTGCACATTACAGTCACAAAGGGAATGTTTAAAAAATATTTAAACCTGGGACCCATCCCAGAGACTCTCGTTTAATCAGTCTGGGGTGAGACCTCGGGCATAGCCACTTTTTCCCAAGCCCCTCAGATGATTTTTTCAATGCAGTCAGGTAGAGAATTACTTATCTAATTTAATAATTGACCTGTCCAACCGAGCTTCACTTTCTACTTTATAAAGTGTACCCTCCTAAATCAAATCAGGCCTAGTCCCAGCTGCCTGACTGCAAACTGATTGGTTATAGGAGAAGCTGGTTTTCAGAGCATTCTTCAGGTTCTTAGATTCTGTAGTGCACAGTCCAGATAGCTGATGGCTCTGTGTTGTACCCGTAGAGAACATGGTGCTTATCTATCTTCAGTCTCCTAAGGGAAAATCAGACAGTGATTCCCTATAAGACCTGACATTAGCTTAAGACCTGACGTTAGCTGGGAGTGGTGGTATGTGCCTATAAACCCAGCCCCTGGGAGGCTGAAGCAAGAGGATTGCCTAGAGTTTTAGACCAACCTGGGCTACATAGTGAGTGAGCTCAAAGCCAGTCTTTTGGACTACATAGAGAGAGACTGTCTCAAAAAAAAAAAGACCTGACCTAATAGTTGGTGCTGAAAAGTGTTCACTCTTTATAATCCCAAAGAGGGAGATTCTAGGAACAAATAGACTTGAAATCAACCATGCTGCTCTTATTTAGGTATATAACCTATTTCCAATGGATGAAAGGATTGCAGAGTTATTGAATAATTATAATAATCCTATATTGGGTCACACCTACTGAATTTACAGTAATGTAAATTGTTGCTAACTAAATCATTTCTAGGTATATATTTTCCTTCAGCTTTGTGTGAATGATGATCACAAGTTCAGGTGAAGGATTTTCGCAGTCTGTCACGTGGCATTACATAGTGGCAGTCAGATAGGAATTTGATCTCTTGGGATTTTGCATGCGGTAACTTAGAGCCTCAGGCCATCCAGCACAGGAGTACAGTGAAGATGTCTCTATCTTTAGTAAAAAGTATGAAGGAATGAAGGGAGATTCTAATGACACCAAAACACCTTGTCTGTGAGAAAGTGTACTTCATGATTCAGCAATTGACCAATAAGCAGCAGTCAGAAAAAGTCTTGCAGCACACATAAAAATGATAGCATAAATAAAGGCGTTAGTATTTCCAAAACATAGGAACTTCCTTTTATAGCTGCAGGAGATGAGTGCTTTTGCTATGATCCCAGTTCTTGTCTGGTTTTCTCTAGTTTGCAAAGTCATGTTGGCTTTGTCCTGCAAATAGGCTTCCTGAGAGTGAGAGAGTGGGCCCGTATACAGTGGGGTCCCTCTCTTATTCTTAGGGCTCTTGGTGAACAAAAGAAACCTCCTATCCAAATAATATGCTGCTGTGGGCATCTTGTGCAATTCTGGAAGATCTTATCTAGTCTCATAATGATTCTTTTACTGGTCATGATTTTTTTTTCTGTCTGTGGATTTATAGAAACTTCAGGTGCATAGAACATTGTATTCCCTGGGCCAACATCAGAAAGTCTTGATTTCTTACCCTTCTGTTGGTTAGTAGACTCACCCTCTGTGACAGGCAAGTCAGGGTAGCAGTTTTCTACAGAATGGTTTGTTGTAGGAGGGCACCCTGCACTAGTGAGTGAGGAGGAAAAATAACGCTCTCAGGGTCTTTAAGGTGACCTCAATAAGCACTGGAGGTCTATGTGCCAGTATATGTGCTGTGTGGCACTATTTACACGTGTATACGCACAGTGCAGTGAGGATCCTTTCACATCACGGAACAGAACAGGATTCTGCATTAAAGCTGTTGCTTGAATTGCAAAGAAGACGTACGCTAATGACACTTAGCATAGTCAGTAACTTAGGGAAGTTTTTGATTGGCAGTGAGCAGAATCAAGGCAATGGAATGAATGCGATGTCTCCTACCAGCCACTGTAAGAATATTCCGTTTTGTGTTTGCTTGATCAGATTTGTTAATATAATTCTGTCTCTAGTGCTTTCAGGATGTGTGTTTAGGGTTAGCATCTTAGTTTTCTCAAGTCTCACACCTACTAAACAGAACAGGATATTCTTTTTAGTTTTTGATCTAATCCCTCTGAGTCAGAAACAGAATTGGGAATGTCTAATGAGTTGAAGTTGATGATTGCTGTTTCCTTATGATTTCTCCTTTTTCTTTTTCTCCATAATTTCTTGAAAATGATCTGACTTTAAAATACCACTCGTGCACAGCACAGCTACTCACAGATTTATATGTGCTTTCACTGTGGGGCCATGGGGTTCCTACAAGATCGATCAGGGCTCTGTGTATTCATCCTTCAGAGTATCTGGAGTCCTCTTGTTGATTCCGTATTTCTTACAACTACAATGGAAGCATTTCATTAAAACATGATTTACATGTAACTTTGACATTTCAAGCAAGTTATTGGGAAAAATTATAGAAGATGAAACAAAGGCAATTTTTAAAAATACAACATAGCTTGATTAATTTTGAAAAAAATGTAAGAAAAATTCCTCTCCAGTTCTGTGTCTGTGTGTGTCTCTCTCTCTGTCTCTCTCTCTGTCTCTGTTTCTCTCTCCTTTTCTCCAGTATAGTAGAGGATTGAACCCAAGGTCTTGTCTTTGCACTGAGCCATATTCTTAGCCATTTTTATTTTTTTATTTGGAGACAGAGTCTCACCAATTTTCCTGAGCTGGGTTTGGATTTGAAATAATTTGCTACCCACCTGCCTCAGCCTCCCAGTGCTAGTATTACATGCTTGTGTTACCATGCTCTGCTGCAAAAAAAATGCATATCTCAAACTTGCTGAAATTGTTGTAAACTCTGCTTTTTTATTTCCACTAGCTACTACACCTTTGTGAGACCCAATTCTGTACTGTTTTTTGATACCTTTAAGATTGTAAAAACTGCATACCAGAAAGTTTATCATTTTAACTGTGTTAAGTGTATGGTTCAGTTCTATTAGGTCTATTTCTGTTGTTATACAAACATCCATCTCCACAGTTGGAAAATAGAAAGTCCCTGCATCACACACTAATTCCAAATTACCCTCTCCTTCATCCCTGGCTACTACTTTTCCACTTTCTATCTGTATAATTTCACAATGCCAGAGACTTCATGTAAGTGGAATTACACAGTTCTATCATTTTGTAAAGACTTATTTGATGTAACATAATGTCTTCAGAGTTCTTTCATGTTATAACATGTATCAGAATTTCTTTTTAAGGTTACATAAACCTGCTTAAACATGGCACATTTACTTTATCCATTCACTTGTGGGTGAACGCTGGTGTTACTTGATCTTTCAACCATTATAAATAATGTGAACACAAGTGCACTTATGTCTCTTTAGATTTCTGCTTTCAGTTCTTTTGAGCATATAGCCAGGAGTGAAATGGCTGGACTTTGTGTTCCATTTAATTTTTTGAGAAACCACCAGGTTTCATTCCCACCAGCAATTCTCAAGGGTTCCAGCTTCTCTACTTTCTCTCCATCAATTACTATATTCTATTTTTAGTTTTATAATAGTCATCCTGATGTGTGTGATGTATTATCATGTATGTGTATGTGTGTGGAGTGCCCATATCAGGTGCAAGGCTTTGTAAATGCTAGGCAAATACTCTCCCATACAACTACACTCCCAGCACTCACTGGCTTTCATTAGCATATTCCTAATAATGAATATTGAACATCTTTTCATGTGCTCCTTGGCTGTTTTAATATATTCTTTAGAGAAGTGTCTCTCAAGGTCTTCACCCACTTTAGAATTGGGCTGTTTAGCATTTTGCTGTTGCAGTTCATTATGTACTCTTGATATTAATCCCTTATCTCATACATGGTTTGCATTTTCTTCTACTCCATGAGTTGTCTTTTTACTCTTGTGTATCCTTTGATGTGCAGCTCAATAGATTTTTTAAAAATCAGTTATATTAATCCCAGACCCTACTTCTCTGTCCCCACTCCCTTTTTTCCCCTCTTCACTGTGATTCTCTTTCCCAAATTCTCTTGCCCTGTCCCCTGCCTACCATCTTCTTTCCCCTTCTGAACACACCCTTCCTACCACCTTTTATTCTTTCTATCCACTTCACTCCACCTAAGACGTATAGTCCTTCTCTATGATTTCCTTTGCTTATCTCCAGGCTCACTTACTCATATTCTTTTCATTTGTTGTAAACATAATTATAAATGTTGCTGTAATTTATTGGGCTTTCATAGTATTCACATAGTATTGCGTAGTACTGTCGTATTTGCATGTCCTTCCGTGGTTTTCCATGAAGAGCAATAAACCCTCTTGGATTGGTTCAAGCCATTGAATGAAGGAAGATACACTGGGTTTTTAGCATTATATAGACTGTAGCTCTTAAAGCTGGGTAATATTTTGCTACCACAGTGGACTTGAAAAGAAAGGATTCAAATGGTTTCCATTCCCTGGTTCTTGTGGAACTGTCTTTGAGTGTAATATAATGGAACAGATCTTCAGGGAGTGTGGGCCAGAGAGTTCCACTGAATTTATCCAGGAGACCAGTATTTGAAGAGTGCTCAGTTACTACTTCCTCTTCAGATTTGCTCCCATGGACCACAGAATGAGTTAAAAAATACTGAAGTGGAAATTGTTTTTGCTATGAAATGGTTCAAGCATTAATAGGACAGGCAATGGAACTACTTTCGGGACACAAAACATATGTAGAAAGAACCTTTAAAAATTGCCAGAATGCCTTGCTAGCAACCAATAAACATAAGTATCTGTCTGGTAGTAACTTTCTTATGAAAGATACCTACACATTTAAAAAAAATCTTTTACTAAAAGGTCAAAAATAAAATAACCAACACAGAACTGACTTATGCATAAGTTATTATCCATTTGTCTATGCTTTTCACAGCCTTACTATTTATTTTGCAAAAATCCAATGGGCAGTTTTTTACTCTAGAATGAGTTTTATTTTATTTTCTTGAATTATTAATAGTTCACTTTCTTAGTCCTATGTCAACCTCACTGGCACAGTTTTTAACCAGTGACTCCGATGGGGAAAGTGAGCGGCTGTGGTTTCTCTGCAGTTCCATTTGTCCTTCTAGCCCGAGGAGGATGCTCCATTTTCCCACCAGGAGACTGTGAATTTCTCCCATTTGCTTTTTCAACAGAAAAGGAGAAAGCTTCTGCACTTAGTGCAGCAGGGCTGGGCATCTGGGGATTTGAAGCACTGATTTCCCCACAGGTCCTCATTTACCAGCCAGTGCCAGTGTGGCCTTGATGCCAGCACCTGCCTTCCTTTATATTCACTGCCATCACTTTCTTAGCGCCTCTAGGGAGCATCTCCTTCTGAAAGTATCTTTTCGTATAACGTGGAAGACTTCCAGAAAGGCAAAACGTAAGGTTTTGGTGTTTTAGTCCCTCGAAAATGCTTTTGCTTTCCCCAGTTTTTCCATCTGTTTTTCATACCAATTCCATCTTGTTTGGTCTTTAAGGAAAGCACCATGTCATCTTCAGGGTTGGAAGCTGAATTTCATATTATCCTGAGGGATGGACTCTCTGAAAGGTGTCCATGTCAGGGCAGTCATGGGAGTTCCATTTGCATTTTTGAATTTCAACGTTTGGCAATAGGACCTTAAAGGTTTCAGTTGTAGTTAAACAAATAAAACCAGGGAAAAGTAATGGAAATCACTGTCACAACACTATGTTCAGTGCTCCAGAAAAGGTATTTTGTCATCTTTGCAAATTCTTAAAACTCATTTATGGGAGAAATACAACAATGAATGGAAAACCTTTCCTAATAGACTAAGCTCTTCTAGCTCTTTTAGGTCAAAGATGGTAATTTTGGCTGAAATGTAAATAATGAAATTGATCATTCCAGCTTCCTTTGGCTCAGGGATGCTAAGTGCACTTCATGTACTGGTTAGCTCATGAAATTTCCTGTTAGTCACCAGGACTAGCCTCACACTATCGTTATCCAAATTGAAAGGTTTCTGTTTAGATCCTTTTGAGCTCCTGAACAGTCTGTACCCAAGTATTAATAGTGATCACTATTAATCCACACTGGGTGTGGAATTAGGAATGGTCTTTTCCTCTCACTTACATCTTTCCTAAGTGCCCTCAATGAATCATTTTTATGGTCATCATTTTCTTAATCGGGCTTTCCCTCAGCATTTAGAGCTGGAGCTTGTCTGGAAGTGGTTAGTTTGGGAAGTGGTCTGGAAGTATAGAAGTGGGGATCTGGAGAAGGATGAAAAAAGTCATGCTTTCTTGATTTGGTTACCACTGTGGTCAAAAGAGACTAAGTCTCTGTAGCCCCTGAGTGGTCACGAAGAGTGTACTGCAGCGCTCTTTTAGAGGGATGGAAGAAGTGAACAGTTGCCCACTAGCTCACCCTGCTCCACTGGTGATTGTTTGCCTTATGTGGTGCTAACTCCATAAATTTTCTGTGTTTGACCGTGTGTATGCACCATGTGACTATCCACAGGACCCCTCATCGGGACCCAGAAGCAGAGATATAAAGAGAGGAAGAATAAAAGCTTTCATTCATGCCAAGAAAAGCTATTTTTCATGGAAGGGTAGGCTCACAGGACATGAGGCACAAAAGTTCCAATATAATAATGCTAAGATGATCAATAGTGATGTTTTCTACTTCAAGTAAAAATGAGGTTTTTTGGGTTGAGAAATACCTGCATTATTTTTCCCATGACTGCCGTAACATATCACCAGTAACCACATGATGTTATGTTCATGGCTTTATAAAGAACACCCTTTAAACCTTGATGACATTACAGCCAGTGAAATAAGCCAGACACAAAAGGACAGATAGTGTATGAGTCTGTGTTTATTTATGAGATGCCTATAGTAGTAAAATACATCGAGTTGGAAAGTGGAACAGAGCTTACCACGGGTTAAGGAAAGAATGAGAACGCATAGTTTCAGCACTGACCTGAACTTTCAAAACAGTGAAAATTGTAAATCCTGGGTATGTTGTACTAAAATAGTATAAAATGTCCAGTTGCTCATCACATAGTCCTTACAGTCACATGTCCAGTGTAGAGCACAGTTCAGCTGGCTCTTCTGATTAGACTCTCATAAGATCCAGTTCAAGGTGTTGGCAAGGCCTTTTCTTTTCTGGGACTTCAGGGACCAATCTGCTTCTGTGCTCATTGAGTTTGTTGGCCAGTGTTAGTTGCTTGCATTTTTGTGAGATTAAGGCCCCTTTCCTTGCTGTCTGTGAGGCAGGGAAGCCTAGGAGTTATCCGTGTCCAGTCTCGAATTCTCTGTGTGTGTCTCCTCCAGCACAAGTAACTTTTGTTCAGTTTTTATGCTGAATTTCCCCAAGTGTTTTTGCTGCTTGCTCTCTGCATGTAGTTGGAGAATGTTCTCTGCTTTCTAGGGGCCTATGACTAGATTGGCCTCACCTGGATAATCTCCTTTATTGAGGCCCCATAACCTTAATTAGAATAGCAGATTCCCTTTTAGGAGGGTATTAATTCCATACTTAACGTTATACTAAAAAGTAGGTGGCTTCAAACCAAAGTGATATGTCATCATTCTGGAGGTCAGGGTCATCAAGGGCTTCTCATTCTGCCAAGAGTTCTTACTGTTCCTTAGCTTTAACTGTGCCATTCTCATCACAGAGCTGTCTTCATGTGTGTCTTCCTTTGTCAGCCTCTGTGTCCAAATTTCCCTTTTCTGGGAGGGTCCCAGTTGTATTGGCTTAAGGCCTGTATTATTTTAACTAACTTTGTAAGGACCCAGTTTCTACATGAGGTCAAAATCAGAGGTACTGGGGGTAAGGAGTAAAAATTATATTTTGGGGTGACAGAATTCAAGCCATAACAATAGGTAACTAATATAATTCCTGTGTTTGGTGACTAGAATAAGGGCATCATTTGGTACAACGTCTTCTATACATCTTCAGATTTTTCCTTTGTGAACGCCTCTTAGACTGCTCCTCAGAGTGGCCACGGTAGTCTTGCAAAATGGTAGCACTTTGTAGATGCTTGGGTTTATTAATCCAGGCTAAATTTCTAAGAGGAATCAATATTATCATTTTATAGCTGAGAGTCCCAGGTTCACAATTTTAAAATATATTGACAATTACACATAATTATCTGGGAAATGCTTGCAGATCAGGGTTAATGTTTTATGATTGTGGTTATCAGTGGTTATCTTGCAGAATCCCTTGGTTATAGGCTGAATTATAACTATATGTGAAGACTTGGCCCTCAGAAACTCAGCAAGGAATTCAGCAGGTTTGGCAGAGTTGGGAAAAGGACAGAAGCTCCGGGCAGGGTGGGCATCTTTATTCTCAGCCACACACACTCCTGTGGCTGTCCAGATTTATAGTAGAGCACATAATAGTGGCTTCTTGCCAGTGTCATACTGTGTGTGGGTTGAGCGTTATGTAAGGAACTTGCACTGGGACATCAGGAGGTGCTCCTGGGATCAGTCTTGCTGACTCGCTGTCCCCCTGCCTAGCCTGAACCATAGTGGAGCCATCTTTAGAGGACTCTTAAGTGCTATATTTGAAATAGAGGCGTAACCTCTTTTCACGCTTTTAAAATTCTTTTTCCATGACAATCTTGCAATGAAGAATCACATTTTGCCTTTTAGCCTTCATCCTTGTTTACTTTCTTTTGGTTTTGAAGCATATGTCTCTTTTCCTTAGGTTTTTACCCATTTATTTGTATAAAAGTTTAATAACTAAACATTTACTGACCTGCTCTGTCCTAGGCCTATGGGGGAATATGAAGATACATCAGGCGTTGGCCCTGGCTTCAGGCAGCTGATGAGATAGTAGTTGTTCCTTTTTGTCCTGTCCTGTCCTGTCCTGTCCTGTCCTGTCCTGTCCTGTCCTGTCTTGTCTTATCCCTGTCCCTGTCCTGTTCCTCCCCTGCCCTCCCCTCTCCTCCTCTCTCTTTATCTCTGTCTGTCTGTCTCGCTCTCTTCTATTGGGAATTGATCAAGGGCCTTCACTCTGAGCTCTATCTGCAGCTCTTTTTGAATTTTATTTTGCTAAACTGCTATGTTACTTGGCCCTGATTTCAACTTGCTTCCCAGAGTGTTGGGATTACAGGCATGTGTCACCACTCCCGGTTAGTTATTCCTCTTTCATCTGTTCTCTCTGCTAGACTAGCAGTGAAAACCCTTTGTCTCCATCTTGTACCTTCTCTCAGCACTTAATGCAGTGCTTGATGTAGTATGACTTTGGCTTTTTCCCATCCCGTGATGTTTAATGTTTCAGTTGATCTCCAAGGTGGTCCTCTTTGGAATGCTCACCTTTAGATGGCACAGATAGCTTTGTGGTCTGCCCTACTTCCCCTTGGCCTGCCTGGTTGTTGCTGTGGCAACCAGCTGCAGGCCTCAGGGCAACTGTCTTAGCTGTACCATGTACAGTACCTCTGCTGTATGTCAAGGGACTGGCTGTGGCTGCTAAGCCATAAATCTTGTGGAATCTGCTTAGCCCCTCAGTTGTATTGTGAGTGAGGTTACCAGATACAATACAGGATGCTCATTTATATATATTTTTTCAGGTAAGACATTATTTCTTAGTATGGATATGTTCTAAATATTCTTTGGGACAAATCTATCGCTAACAAATTTGTGGTTCATTGGAAATTCAGATTTAACTATGTATCATCTGTTTTTCTTTTTGGTGTTTATTTATTTTTGCTTGAGACAAGGTCTCAGCAATGTAATTGAGGCTGGCCTCGAACTCACTATGTAGCCCAGGGTAGTCCAGGAGGAGGTGGTGATCCTCCTTCCTGATCCTCCTCAGTGCTGGGAATAAAAGTGCACACTACCACGCCTGGTTCTGTTTTTATTTCTAATCCTGTCAATCTTATTTGCAAAGTTGAGGGTTTGAATTAATACCCAATAGACTAATACCCAATAGATGCATCCTTTGATCAATGGAGGAAGAAAAATCTAGTACCCCTTGTTGTCCCTCAGGGGAATAATTCTGAGACATATTTTACGTGTCTTTTTTTCTCACTATGTAGTTAAGGCTGGATTTGAACTCATAGTAATCCTCCTGCCTCAGCCTCCTGAATCCTGGGATTATAGGCATGTGGGACCATACCTGACTACATATTTTCTTAGAGAATCTCCCAACACTGGAGTAAGTACTGCTTTTCCACTGATATGATTATCTTAATAACAAAACTCAATTTCTTTCCCTCTTTTATTCTTCCCAATCTTCCTCCAGTTCCTTAGGATCCCTACATTCATGTCATTCTCCGTTTCTCTTTTGGATTTTTTGGAGAAATACAGGTGTAGAATGTTTTTAAATAAGTCCAGGATAAGATAGAAAATAAGAACCACTGCTGGTAGGTTATCAGATATTTTGAGCAGTTTAAAGAAAGAATAGAAGGCGTCTTATTTACTGAAGAACTGGAGCAGGGGAAAGCCCAGGCAGCCATAGGAAAAGGGACACATGGGGGTGCACATATTTCTTCTCATCTCCAAGATGAAAATCAATAGAAAGATGAAGAGCAGCTGCTGAGATGGTAATGAGAGCAGTGCAGGCTCACGTAGCCACAGCGGGGCCAGGAGGGCTCCTATCTTTGCTAATTAACTGTGTATCACCTACCTGCCTACTAGATCTTCCCCTTCAATAACAGTATTGATAGAGCCATTTATTCAATGTCTTGGAGGGTAAAAAAGGAAGGATTTGGGCTTACAGCACATGGTGTAGAGAGACAAAAACTAATTTCCGTCAATTTGAAGATCTAGGCCCTTAAAAAAGCACAAAATACTAGAGAAACTCTGTGACATGTCTGGCCACTTATAGGTTGGTAAAGCCTTCCCAAGAAATACCTGACATCCAAAAGCCACAAAAGGCAAAAAAGAAAAGAAAGAAGAAAGGAAAAAAGTAACCAGATACATCTGTTTATTAAAATCCTGCATGGGGAAATTTACCATAAATTATCATAGGCCAAGTTAAAGGACACCTGGCAAGATCAGAGAATGTCATTGCCCCAATAAATAAGCAAGAAAATGACAAAACATAGAAACACTCTCATCCACAAATGTTGTAGTAGACTATTTGCTATTTACCATCATTTTTCTTTTTTCCTTGTAAGAACAGTGGTAACATCCTAGTGAACTTAGACATGGCCATTTAATTTGCTTAGGTCAATGAAGGGTATCTCTTAGAGATAGAAGCTTTAAGATTTAGATGTTTTTCTTTTTGGCTTTTTGGGACAGGCTCTCACATTTTGCTGAGGCTGGGCTCGAGCTCACAGTGTAGCCCAGGGTTGCCTCGAACTCATGCTGATCCTCCTGCTTCTGTCTCTCGAGTGCTAGGATTTCCGACATGTGCCACCATGCCCAGTGAGACTTGGTTTATTATTTGCCGAATAGTGTTTACCTTTTGCCACAGCATCCAGCAGTATTCTGGATGGTGGCTGCTTGTAGTACATCTAAGATAGAAATAACAGTGTGAGTGAAAAACACACCTTCATTTTGAACCACTGAAATGGAGGGGTTATTGACCGTATAAGGGTCCATTCAGGTTTTTAGAACACAGACTAGCAACAAAAATCTATTACTTGAAGTTCTGAGGTCTGGGAAGGGTAAGATCAGAGTGGTAACAGACTGGATTTCTCTTATGTGTGGCATCTGCTCACTGTGTCCTCCGATGGTGGAAGGGCTCCATGAGGCCTCGTGTACAAGGGCATTAATCCTATGCATGATTCTATATCTCCCAGTATCTCTGCACTGGGGATTAAACTTTGATATATGCACTTTGGGGGTGGCCAAACATTGACACCATAAGAGCTTAATTTAAGTTATTCTGACGCATACAGAAATTTATACCAGAATATGGATGCTACTGTAACAAAATCTACAAAAGGTGTGGTATTGATTTAAGGGTGTGCCCTGGGCAGTGAGGAGACTGTCAGAAACTGTCAAATGTTAGAAAGTTTCCGTAAACTGTGGCCTGTAATAGCCTGAAACAAGGCAGATCATGTCAACAAAGTGATTTTAGGGAAAGAGGTTTAAAAATGAAATTAGTTGCATTTTTGATAACTTTGCCTATTGAATTATTACAAAAAGAGTTGAGCTTAGATAAAAAAAATTAGCTGGCTCTTGGATAGGGGCAGAAAGTAATTGAGACAATAGAAATTATGGCCTGACAGTGCTGGATACTGAGCTCCAACTTCAGTGTAAAATAAAATCAGTAACTTCTTTATAAACAATAAAAGCAGGTTTAATCTGTCTTGCACATACCAAGGAAAAAGCAAACTGCATTCCTTTCTCCATAAGTGTTGTCAAAATTTTTAAAAAGCCCCACAATTGTCTCAGCATAACTGTTACGTTAAAAGTATAATTCTGAGATACATATTAAAAAACTCAATGGATTAAAATTCCTTAAGTAAAGGTCCATCTAAATGTGACAATGTAGATCCAGAAAAAGAGACCAGAGATGTGACTCACAGAAAAGGCTGACCTCAGGGGACTACCCTGAACAAGACAAGGAGTAGAGAGACAAAGGTACAGATATGATTGCAGTTATTGGCATTTATAACTCATTTGAAATACAATTGATAAGAAATTGACTTACATTTTCTTAAAAAAATTGTACTGCTGAAGACATCATGAGGCTGGATTAGTTTGTGGCTGACACAGTGATACTTGTGACTGTCACCTGTTGTAGATAAGGAGCAGGCCACACTTGCTAGATTCTCAGGAATGTAAGTTGCTTGGGACAACTTCCTACACATCTGTTCTAGTAGCATGCCTGGAACCTTTTGGGTGGTAGAGATAAGAACCAGTGGCAAACAGTGGGAAAGGAACCTTTTAAATTTTTTTAAATTTTATTTTAAAGAGGGTAAAATTGAACACAGCAAAGCAGAACAAAACAGAACATAAAAAAGCAATATAGGAGTCAACTGAGGGAATTGGTGGGACCCAAAATGTGCAGTACCCTGTGGGAGTGAAAGGGGAGGAATAGTCTAAAAAAGGAAGGCAGAGGACATTGTTAATAGTGTATCAGGATTTAAAACCCACATTATTCACACTGCTCTGAATAGATGGATTATATTCTATTCCAGTTTGTCTACTTGTACTAGATTTGAGGGCACTGTCAGTTATCCTGAAAATAGCAGGATAGAGTACGGCAATCATCCTTAACTTTGTATTAATTTATCTGAAGCTCTGTATAACTTACACTATTTTACCATGACTGATCTTAATTGAATCTGGTTTGTTAGATCGCTGTTTTGTATTGACAGATTTATTCAAAGCTGTTATGATTGATAGTATCAAGTCTGAGAGTATAGGCAACTGCACTTAAGATGACAAGATTCACCAGGAAAGGAACCTTTTTAAAGGCAACTAATGCCTTTTCCTGGCTTAGTTCTCTTAGACTAGGCCAGGGGCTTCTCCTGATATGCACCACCCAATGTGGTTTCATTATTCATCAGTCTCTCATTCTTCTGTTTTGAGAGTGAGAGAGTTTGGTAACTGTTCCATGCCTGTTCCACCATTGTGTATGGGAACGTGGATCTCTGATACAGAGACTACCACCTATCACCCTGACCTTTGAGTTACTGATTTGAGCTGAAAGCAACAATTGGATGATAGTTAAGGTCATCTCCTGTGGCAAGGGGTTCAAATATTCTGACATGGGAAGGCAAGCAAAGCAGAATTTAACTAGAAGATTAAGGTTGTATTACACGTTTTCATTGTTTTCCCAAGTCTGAATCTCCTTATTTTTGGACAATTGTATTTCCCAGTGTGTTTGAACCAGAATGAATACATGACCTACTTTGGCCAATAAAAATGTGAGCAAAAAGCATACATGACATATAAGGAGAAAAACTGCTGGCACTTTGGAACAGGGGGTTCTAAAACACCTCTTGGATGACCTCTATTGAACATGTAGTGTGAGAAACCACTGCTTTTTCCATGAGCTACTAAGTATTGGGTGGGGGTGTAACATTACCTACCCTGTTCCTAACTGAAAGCTACAAATAAGTCAGAGAGTATTAACGGTTTAAAACACAATGACTAGGAAATACATGAAAAGTATAACTGAATTGAAGTGCCCGGGAAAGGAAGATGTATCACTTGGAACATGTTCTAGAGTCTATTTAAGAGACTCCTGCAATGTAATTTTGGAATGGGGAACTTGTCAGGAGATTAGAGTTTTCTGTTTGACCAGATGGCAGCCATGGGGTTACAATTAAGAACAACTTTCTAATTACATCTAGGTCTCACATGTGCAGCTTAAGCAGTAGTGCCTGACATGTGACATTGTCTTTGGCAGTGTCTTTTGTTTGTCAGAATGGACTTAGAAGCTATTTCTCCACTCCCTAAGGGATGCGCCCCTATGACCCATCTACTTACGTCTCTAGCTCAGTGCGGCCACTGTCGTGATAAGATGTGATACTTTTTATCTTGTTCAGATGAGGTCTTTTCCTGTGTGGCTACCTATGGGTCACCTACTTGCCACGCCCATACCTGTGGTAGAACTAGCTGCAAATAACCACGAGAAATATTCTGGTGGTAAATTATAGTATTTGTTTGCAATTTTCCCATTTACATCCTATCCTTCGTGGTGGTTTACTGGGGACAGACTGTATTTCCTCATCTCACCGATTTTGGCTATTGCTCTATGCCATGATCTAATGAAAAGTTAGCAGGTGTAACTTCCATCATGCCGGACTAGAGGCTTTAGCTGTGCTTTGTGACTCAGCCTTTACTCTAGTATTTCTTGCTGTACTTGGATGAGAGCATGCTCCACCTTACCTGCATCCCAGAATAAGATGTGTTGAGCTGATTATAATGCAGCCAACAACCTAGAGCAGAACCCCATTGAGCCCCAATCCTATAAGTGAAAAATGAATGGTGGACATTATAAGCCATGCAGTTGTTTTTAACCACTGTCAAAGTGAGTAGCATTCTCATTTAGAAAGCACGATGAAGACACATAAAACACCCTGAACCTTGCACATGATAAGCGTTTGCCCTTTCATTGGCCTACACCCCCCAGCCCATCACAAGGAGCCAGCTTTGTGTAAGGGGTGCAGAATTTTTGAAGTCTGCCCCCTGTTGATAGAAGGTTGGGGGATCCAGATTTGTTCAAGGCATTTCAGTTTCAGTTTTTGGCTTAATGGGGCAACTATCTCCAAATTTAGTAATCTGTTAATATCCAGTAGACACCATCATGGTTTCTTATAGATATAATTCTGATGTATTCCTTATTTCCATATCTTTGCTTTTACCTTTATATCTCTCCTTGATTCAGGACAAAATGTGGGTAGGCTACTGTCTTAATTCACTCTCCACCTAGAGTAACTAAGGAATTTTACTGTGCACTTGAGATTTTTTTATTTGGTTGTTTTTGAGTTAGGCTCTTATTATGTGGTTCAGGGTGGCCTTGGACTCACCCTGTAGCCCAGGATGGCCTTGAGCTTGCAGTGATCCTGCTGCTGGGGTCACAGTGTGTGCCACCATGCCTGGCTCTGCATTTGAGTTTGTAAGCCTGTGTAAACCTTGCCATCTGTTCTATTGTGCAAACAAATGGCTTTTGCAATTCTTCAAGGCCTCCAACTTCCGGATTCTCCCTTGTCCTTTCATTTCTTCTCAAAAGCAGCCATTTCTTTTCAAGGTACTCTTGTTACTACTATTTTGCCAAACAAAGCAAACAGCACTTTTGTCTCTAACATTTTACACATTTTAACCTTATAAAGAAAAGGGGTTTACTTAGCTTACAGTTCTGGAGGTTCCAGGGCCCACATCTGGTGATGGGATAGTCTTACCAGCTGATCATGTGGCAGGAGACAGGAAGCTACTAGTGTCTCTTCTGGTCTCTCCTCCTTATTTAATAAAACCACCCATCTTCAATTATGGTGGCTCCATCATGATAACTTTATCCATCCTAACCACTTCCCAAAAGCCCCACCTCTAAACACGGTAATCAGATTAATTTTCTACCGTGTGAGCACCTTATGATGAGGACTACATTTCAGCACTTTGGAAGACACACTGGAACCTTATTTCTAACACTATGTTCTATCCTTTTTCAATATAGCACCGACTCTACAGCCACATCATCTGCACTTAAGTTAACGTGCTGAGAGTGTTACCAAATGTTTTGCTGCCGAATTAAATTTATCTCTAGTCACCCACTTGTTTCTTCTTCCTAGCAAGATTTCTGACCATTAGTGATATCATCTATTTTTGTCATAGGATCATCTCACTTCTGTTACTGATTTCTGTAGTATTCTTTTTTTAATGAACATTTCATTACCTGTGATTATTTCAAAAGAGATTGAAGAGGAACCATTTAAGAAGGTAAATACACTTAAAAAAGAGGTAATGCCATTATCTGAGTGTTTTACATATGTGTACTGTATATTTTGAAATGTGAGGTTTTGATCTCATCTGGTAACCAAGACTTGCAAGAAACTGTAATGAAGCACTGGGCAGCCTGTTATTTCTTTCATTATAACTAACCAAAGAGATTGTTTATAATCAACCAGAATAATAGCTGAAATTTTTTGAATCTTCTGCAGACTTGTCACTTCAAATAAACAGTGTAAAGGCAGTCAGTGGAAATATCATTTTTGCTTTGTTTCAGTGTGAAGAAACCAGCAGTCAGCCTGAGCGCCTCCTGTTGGAAATGCAGACGTGGGACCCTGGGGGTAAAGACTTGCTCATTTGCTGCCAGCGCCCCCCTCAGGACCAGTTTCCAGCCTGGGGAAGTCTGAGTTTCAGGTTAACAGAAAATATATATTAACACACACTCAGGTCAAGAAACCTCCCAAATGCTACTTAATTTTGAGAGGAGAAACTTAGAGGACAAATACATTATGAAAAATGAATGCTTTTAGGGACAAAGACTTTTTCTTTTAGGGGGACCATTCTTCCAAATATTAGAGTACTGACTGTCAGAGTTAGGACTCTAATTTAAGGTATTCAGTTGCAAATGCTGAATTCATGTACCTGATGAGAAAAAAAGCTCCCAATTTGTGTCACATGGCTTTGATTTCCAGTACTGCTGATTGGAGCAAGTTAATCATATTACGGTAACATAGGGAACATCATAATTCATTTAGCACAAAGAAATGTGTTCCATTTTGTGTTTTCCTGTGTGTTAACTTATTTAAGTATGATACCTACTGAGGTCTGTGTAAAAGGGAAAAATAACAAAGAAAAGAAGCATAAGGAAAAAAGGAAAGACAGGGAAAGAAAAGAAAAAGGAAAGAAATACCCCCAGTTTTCACACACACACAAAAAAGGTCTGTAGTTCTTATCACAGGTTGAGTTTCCTGGAATTTAAACCCTGGAGTGATAAAATTATGTGCAGGCAAAATGGGTGGTGGGGTGGCGGGATCAGTGGGGCTTCCAGCATGACAAAGGCTCCAACCAGTCCCACAAAGAATTAAATGGCTGAAATCTTCCTGCAGGATAATCCCAGATAGAGGTAAGGCTGAGTCATTATTATTCTTTCCACCCCTTCCCCCACCCCTAGTTATCATACAACAGCTAACCCAGAGTTAGGATTTTTTTTTGGTACTAGGACTTGAACTCAGGGTGTCATGGTTCTCAGGCAGGCACCAGGCCACTGAGCTATATCCCCAGCCCCAAGTTAGTCTGTGTGTGTGTGTGTGTGTGTGTGTGTGTGGCAGGATCTCACTATGCAGTTCAGACTGGCCATGAGTTTACTTTTAGCCCAGGCTGGTCTTGAACTTGCAACAATCCTCCTGCCTCAGCCTCCTGAGTGCTGGGATTACACCACACCCAGCTCAGAGTTAGGACTTTTTTGGATGTGGTCTCTTTCCAGCTCTATGTCCTGTTCTATTTACCAGAATATCTCTGTGCACTGCATGACAGCGTAGTCCAAGGGAGGAGTATTAGCCGAAGCAGCTATAAATAATGTGGATTAAAAATAAGCAGAGCAAGAGGCCAGGTATTTAGCTCAGTGGCATACATGCCTGCTTGGCAGGTGCGAGGTCATGAGTTTGATTCCCAGTACCAAAAAAAAAACCAAGCAGAGCAGTTCAGAACCAAGATGCTGGGGGGCAAGGGAGTCCTGGGGTTCCCTTTTCTGGAATGTCTAGTGCCACTGTGAAAACCAAGTGTGATTATTCATATGCATTATTTGCCAATTTTGATGCTGTAGGACAGTGGTGACCATCCTATGGCATGAGTGCCACAGTGCGCTGTTTGTGATCATTGTAAACTCTTTAGTGTTTTGCCATCAGTGCTGTAGGAAGTAACCCATGGTTCCAAGGCAAAGAGTCTGAAATTTTGTTCTTTTTTGCCCAGTTGCTTTTATTTAAAAACTGTCTAATCTCTGATTCTTATTGGGTCAAGCTCAGTGTGATTTTGACCAATTTGTAGTTTAATTCGAAAATCATTGGTGGTTACATTTAACTCAGAGGATTCCGCCCTCTGGGCTGCGGAGTCTTTGTGAATAGGTCAATCAGGACGCAGAAACATTGAGAATGCCAGGCCCCATAGTAATGTTCACTTTAATGCAATTGACAAAATTGGTAACAAGAAATTAGAGTTTCATTATAATGTTTTCCAGAATAACTGACAATCCACAGGAGTTTTCACTTGTTTCGTAACATGTAATCTTTGTCAGAAGGAGCAGGTGGCATGCAGTTTAATAGGAGCGCATTCCTTCTTAGCAAACACTTTCCCCTCTGCTGGGAGTAATTCAGAGTTCAATTTAGCCTGACCGCACCTGACCTAAGCTAGCACAATGGTTTTTCAATCAGAAAACAAAATTTTTTTTGGCCCTAGCATATAACAAATGGAGTTATGTGCATTTTATTTTAGTCTTAAATTATCTTTATCTTTCTCTGCTTTTATTTACCAGTGTTCCCACTGCCATGTTCAACTCTCAAAAAAATAACAGTACAGCAAGCTAACAAAAAAGACTTCACATAAATCGTAAAATATAATGATCTGCCATATAGACACGATGATATTAACACATTCAGAATGATTTGTCTGTTTCTGCTTTTGCACTGAGTACTAGACCAGCTGCATTTTATACCTTTTTTTCTTTTTCTGTGCTATTTTTGGATTTTCTTATTCTATTTTCACGTAGGAAAATACAGAGTTGAAGCATCAACCTTGTTTTCTTTGTTATTTTCACGGCATCTTAATAAAGATCACCTCTCTCCGCAGCTGATGATCCGAGGACCCTCCTCTGGGAGTCTTTGCAGGGAAGTCTTTTTCATGTCACTGTTCGCCCATATTCTTCACAGCAGCTGCTCTGTCTCCTGGTACAAGGTTTCTGTCCTCCCAGTTACTCCTTTACAGGAGCAATGCCATACACAACTGAGGCTTGCTGACTCTTAGGTTCCACGTTGGAAAAGAAGAAGGTTAGATGAAAGTTCCCAGGTTCCTGGGCCACTGAACTACCACTAGTCTCTCTCAGCCCTACAGTAGTTTTTATTCCCTTTTTGCCTCACTGCTATTTCCTAGCAGAAGTAATTGGGGATCTGCATTACTTAATCGCTGTATTTGCCAAAGTATTATGGCAAGTTATTTCCTAAAACAACCAAACTCTTTAAAAAGCTCCAATGACTAGACTCTGGAATATGTGTACCAACGTACACAGCTTCCCCCCACAGCCACTCCAGGGAAACACATTTTTTTTCCAATACTCTCTTCAGTGATTTTTTTTCTCTCTGTCTCTTTATGTCTTTACAAGCTGTATTTCACTTCCTGCTCTGGCTTTTTCTGACCTGGTATCATGAATCTATCACAGTGTCTTTGTTTTTCTGGGAACTTGCCCATTTTCTACTTCACTTGGTTCCTCCTTTGATGTTAGTTCCTTGTGCTGGTTTGGGTTGTTGTCCTTGTTGATGTTGATATTTTTGCTGATTCCCTTAAGAGCTGAAAGGAAGAAGGGAATCAGTTGCTAAGTGATACAGTAGCCAAGTGGTGGTACTCCCAGAACAGTTTGTGTTTGATATTCTCCACTTCTGACCAGTCTGTGATAATGGCTTGGGTGCTGGGAAGCGCTCTGGTAGGCAATAGCAGTTTCCCTTCATCTTATCTGCAGAAGGTGACTTTTAAATAAATTTTCTTGTTTCCAGTTTATACAGCCCCAGATTTTTGTGCTCAGCATTCTATTGTACTGCATTCTGCACCAAGGATTTTTTTCTATTCACATTTTATTTCAATTATTAACCATTCTACCAGCTTCTCATAGAGACCTGGATTGGAAAACTGGCTTTCATTCGCTTATTACCGGTGCAGTCTTTATCTCTGTGAGCCTGTTTCTTTCTGTGTAAATTATAGATGATAACACTATCACATTGTTTACATGGAGATTAAGTGACATGATGTCTGTGCAAATGTCTTCTGCAGTGCCTGAGCCAGTGGGGCTCATTACATGTACTTTCCTCTTCCTCCTCTTCCTTACCTTTATTTTTCTACTGCATAAATAAATACCATCGGTTGTTTTTTATAATTCAACAAAGCATGTCTCTTTGTTGAGTCAGAAACCTGTGTTTCAACAGGTATTTCTGGGTTACTTGGGAAAGTTTCTAAGGCAGCTAAGTAAAACTAGACTACATTTCCAGAATTCGGTTTGTGGCACTGGTTTCTATGGTAACTCATGAGTTAGACTGTATTAATTGGTTCCCAGTGGCTTCTCTAAATATGGCAAATAGCCCTCAAATAATTACTCATCTCTGATCTTCTCAGATACTTGTAGTTCCTTCCCTCTACTCCTTGCGCACTTAGTCGAAGTCCGTTGTTCCTGCTTCCTCTCATGCGTTCTCAGGCAGACGCCATCTGTCTGACGCCACCCTTGCCAGTAAGCCACTCCTGATTTGTACTTCAGCGCCCTGGCCATTCATCAGCTCTGCTTCGCAGAATTTCAAAGATGTTGCCAAGCCTTATTTTTTCCATTTCTCTATTTTCAAGTTGCCTTGAAGGATCCTCTTTGCCTTCATCTGCTAGAGGTCCAAATGGGTGGCTCTTGTCTTTGCTCATGGACTCAGCTTTGCAGACACGACTGCTTCCTCCAGGCCTGTGGAATTGTGTGCATTTCTCACTCGCTGTGAGTTCACCATGCCTCTCTCTCTTTTTTTTGGCCTTGAAAACTAAACAAACCTATGCTTTGCAATAAAGGAAGTGCAACTCTGATTTTCTGGTGAAAGATAATATGTGATTGTTGAGATACAGTTTCTGAAATGATCCCAATCGAACCTTTGTGTTACTTTCTCTTCTTTATGTTTCTTTTTCCATGCAGATTTTATGGTAAGCAGAAGTATTGCTGTATATCACAAAAGATGGAACTGAGACACCTGCCGTGCATGGCTGATGGGAATACTGAGACTCCTGCAGGATTTTCTTTTGAAATTTTCCAAGGCTGACTTCACAAAGTAACCTCATTTTGATAAATGGTTATTTGACCTCAAGATGTCATTGTCTCATGAGAATACTGTATTTTATGGACTCTTCTAAGTGGTATAGAATTTATATGCATATTGAGCCAAATTTACTTTCTTAAATTTTTACCAAGTGAGCGAGGGCTACAGTTGATCACTCTTGATGCACAGAGTTCTTTTCAAATGTTAGAGCCTTAAACCATTAAAGACATTAATACTTCTTTGCCAGGCATCCTTAGGTCTTCTTCTGGCAGATTTTCTAGACCCTACCATCCTAACCATTTACCTTTAGATATGATTGGTGTGTCAATATTATCACAGGATGTGGCACTAAAACTAAATTAGAATATTAAGGCCTAGTCACAGAATAGAGAAAGTCATCCTGCTTGGTCTGCATACTATACCTCTGATATATCCTAAAACTATAATCACTACTCAGAAGCCTCATTCCGTTGGTAACTCAGTGAGCTTGCAGAAAATGCAACCCCCTTTTCAAAGAAGCTCCTAGTTAAATCTCTGTAATCACGAATTTAGGCAATGCTTGCTCTTGTTTTACTTCATTTGGTCTAGATCCTAGGTTTATGTGTAACAACATTAACTTTCACCATGCTTTATCATTTCAGCCTATAATTTTGAAACCTGTGTCTGTAATAGGTTCTAATGTCTGTCTGTCTTTCTTTCTTTCTTTCTTTCTTTCTTTCTTTCTTTCTTTCTTTCTTTCTTTCCTTCTGTTGCTCTTGTTTTTGGAGACAGGGTCTTTCTTCCTGTGCAGTTCAGGCTGGCCTTGACCTCACTATGTAGCTCACACTGGCCTTGTACTTGAGGCAATCCTCCTGCCTCAGCCCCCCAAGCAGTGTGATTACAGCTGTGCGACACCATACCTGCCCAATAGTTCTAATGTGAATTCAAAAAAAATTAGCCTTCATAGCTGGTTTTCATTTTGAGAAACAAATACCATTTTTGTGTTTTTTTTTAAATTACATCATCATTATATTCTGCTCACAGTGTGTTGCCATCTGTCATACTTGATTTAACTTGGGAAATCTTTTTAAAGACTGCTTAGAGGCCTTGAGGATTAGACTCTTTTGAAAGCTCAACACTTACTTCTGAGAGCGCAGTCAATCCTCTATGTCTAAACAACTGCCATTGTAGCCCAAACATAAAAAGGAGAGGGAGGAAATGGCACTCATAAAATCAGTTTCTTTTTACAACACAGATAAATATGTCACCCAAATAACTAATGTGCAAAGGAAGAATTTCAGATTCAGGAGTGAGGACTAGTTAGTTCAAATCCTAGCTCTGTCCCACTCAGTGGGTCACATTGGGTCACTTGATTATCATCTCTGTGATACTTCATCCAAAAAATCTGGCCCTGGATACTAGTGTAGCCAGGATAATGGAGAGGATTATGTGATATAGTAGAGGTAGGAGAGCCTGGCCGAAAATGCCTGGTACATAGTTTGTACTCAATTTTTGCTGTGGTGAAATGACCATACTTCATGTGTCCAAACGCATGATTCCCTTCCCCACTTCCATCGAGAGCCTTGCGATTCCTGTGTGTTTGATATTTAAATTCCATCTGCTGTGCTGCAGTTTCTTCCTAAACATGTGATGTGCTTGTTCTCTAAAAGCCCCCTTTATTATACCTTTGGGACAGGATGCACCTAGTCTACTTGAAGGAGAAAGGGCAGTGGTCAGTAAGTGCAGATGCTGGCATTTTGAGCCCACACAGCTGTAGCCTCTGAGGAGCTGACGTGAAAGCCGAGGGCAATCTGATCAAATAGAAGGGCTGTTTGGTAGAGGGAATCCTGATGGGCTTGGGGTTGAGAATTGCTCAAGCCATTACTTGTCTTGCCAGAAAGGTGCCTTCAGAAGAGAGGTAAGCAGAAGTTTGCTCAGGTCAGTGTTGTCTAAAAAGTGTGTGATTTTTTGGTCCCTTGTGAGTGACTTGTGATTTCACCAGCCTCCGGCCGATTGAAAACAGCACAAAGAGGGGCTTTGGTCACTGTGCTAAGCTTGAGTAATTACCCATCAACCTCTCAGTCTTGGCCACTTCTTTACCTCCCACTTGGGAATGTCCAGTTGTCAAGCTGTGTGTCCTGTACTTGTACTTCTCAGCAGTATCTTTCTGAGGGAAATCAATGCAGCAAGTGGGTAAGTTGAAAGGTCCTAAAATCAATCAAGGTGATGTAGAGTTAAACATTTCCTTACCTCTGAGCCTTCATTTATCACCTGCAAAATGGGGATGATCTCGGTAGCCACCTTTGCACCTTACTGTGAAGTTAAAGGGATAATAGTGTCTGCTACCATGTACGTGCCCAGTAAATGTTGTCAACATTGTTATTATTTTGCACAATTCTCTCTGCTGCAACTTACAGTTTTCCCAAATGAAATATATGAGCCACAATTATCCTTTTGTTAAAAATCTCACTAATTATGACTCTCCTTATAAGAAAATTAGGTCCAAAAATTAATTAATGCATTTAATTAAAAATACTCAATTGGCAGCAATGTGTGAATTGGGTGGGGCTGGAACGAGGCAGCAGATAGAATCTGAGAACGTTCTCTTGGTTTCTGTTTATTTTGGAACAGGCAAGGGGATGGAGGAAAGAATGCAAGAGTTATGGGGTGGATAATAAACAAGGAAAACTGAATGGAGGGATCCAGATGGAATGCACGATGCCAGAGGAGGTAGAGAGGCGAACGGGAGATGCAGATCACTAGCAATGGAGCAGTTTCACACCTCAATCGCGGTTCACATGGAGTGAATTAAATTCAATACTCCGTGCACACACCCCAGTTTGGAGGCTGTGCATGCGTGGTGCTTTCCACTAGGAAGAAAGAGTGTGGAGAAGGAATTGGGCAGCATCAGACTCAGCCTTGGAGAAGCTCTGCAGTTGGGGGTGGCTGAGGAGACTGATGGATATTGATTTGCCAAAGAAGTGAGAAGGTCCTGGAGGCTACTGCCTCAGGGTATCTGAGGGAAGCTCATTCCAAGGGAAGAATGACTACCTCAGAGATTAAATGGACTCATGGGCCATGAAGGGACAAATGGTAACATTCAATTACTGTGATATCATTGATGATGGGAGGGCAAGAGGAGACAGAATTGGCATTTGGAGAATAACGCACTGAGTGTGAAATATTTGTGTTTCATAGTGGGCCCAGTGCCTTTTTAGCTTCAATTGCTGTGTATGTAAGAGTAGATGATAATACTGCCTCTTACACAGGGTTGTATAGTGTAGAAGATGTTCATGTGAAGCACATAGAAATGCCCTTGGTTTTCTGTGTGCTCTCGATAAATCATTGGCATTATTTTTCTTAAAGAGTAAGGGCTTTTATGTTATGGCATGAGCTGTGCTTTCAGATGTCGTGCTGAAAGTGTCCACCAGTGATCTGGAAATGGGTCATGTGGCATGCGGCATTAGCAACCCCTTCTACAGGTATCTGCATGTGAGAGAGAGAGAGAGGGAGAAAGAATCCGGCAGTGACACTGGCAAAGACACACCTGCATTGAGATGTATGTAGACACAGAGAAGGCTGTTTGCTAGAGGCAGAGCTTTCCTAAGTCTTTGTGTGCCCCAGTTATTCACTTCTCCAGTGGGTCAGTGAAAAACCTACAAAGAAGTATCAGACTGAAATGGTGAATTCTCCTTGTCCAGGCTCTTCAAATGTATTCCCCATACTGTGGTGATGGCAGGGAGGTATATAGTTTTTAACAGAATGTTTACAATTCACATTCATTCCAGTGTTTCTCTTACCTCTAGAATCAATATTCTGTTAATGAAAAGAAAGTTCAGAAACAGGATCTGAATAAGGAATAGATGCTGGACAGAAGCCGTTCAGTACGTTTTTACTTCTCTTTTGCTTTTGATGCGATGAATAATTAAAACCAAACCTTGGACCATATCCTACTTAGTAGGGCATATAACATTGCAGTAACATGTAGATTTATAATTTATGAGAATATTTTCAAATACATTGCCTCATGCGGTCCTTGCAGCAAATCCATGAGGCAGTGTCATAGTAACAAGCCTTTTGTGATACAAATCAGATGTCTCACATTGCTCCTACTGGTTTACATACATTGATCCATGTAAGCCTCACAACAGTGCTGTGAGAAGCTGGTACTATTACAGTATCACAATTATTTTAGAAATGGAGAAACTTTGGACAGAAAATTCTAGTAGCTTGTCTGACTCCACTCAGCCGATGAGAGGGGGAAGAAAGACCTGGATCCGGGCAGTCTGGCCTCGGAGTCCACTGAATCATTTGGCTCCGTGGCCTCTGCAGTAATCACACCACTTCCTCATGGCTGTCAGTGTAAATGACAGAAAGGAACTGGGGACAGTAACTGTCCCCAGAACGTGGATTTGGGATATGTTTAATGTGAGCATGTTTCTCGCTCACATTAGCATCTTTGTGCACCTGTGAGAACTCCAGCCTTGAAAAAGTTCGTGCCTTGGAGTCGCCACATTATTTGTTATGAACATAAATGCCACTGAAATTTCAAGAAAAAAGTACATGCTAATTGCACCTAGAAAGATTGTGGCCTGCTTCCCCACCTGAGAACCATTCCTACTCCTCTGAATGAAGTGAGCAGTTTTAATACAGCTGTCACAAATTTTCCAGTGAGTTACTTGTTATGGTCAGTGTGTTCCACTTGGAGTCCATTAAGGGGTCTTCTTCCTCATTCCTGCTTGCTTTACTTCCTACTGGTTGTGCACATGAATTTAACATCTCCTGAATTTCCCAGTAGTTCCATTAGGACTTCAAAAACATTATTTTGCAACTGAAAATTGATTTAAGCAAAACAGCTGGGTGTGGTGGTACATTCTTGTAAGCCCAGCATTTAGGAGGCTGAGGCAGGAGGATTGCTGTGAGTTGGGGGTCACCCTAAGCTACACAATGAGTTTAAGGCCAGCCTGGACTACATAGTAAGATTTTGTCTCAAAAAAAAGAAGAAAACAGTTATTTTCATTTTCCATTTTAGGTAAACTCCTAGAGTAAATATCCACTTAAATGAGTGGCTTCTAATAGTGTATAGTAAATTTTAATCTTTTATATCGTTTGTAAAGAAGTAGCATGGAAGAGTTCTTCCTAGGCATTTTAGATTTTATCACTGTCACAGTACTTTATTTTTTTCCCCCACTCTGTTTTCTGATGGATTTTTTTTTTCTGGCATGTAATTAAAATACTGGTTTTTATGTGATTTTATATACACACACATTCTGATCAAATGTCTTTGGTACATTTCCTTTGTGTAAGATATGATATGTCTGGCTAAATGTTAAAGCTTTTCCCATTTGCTCACCATTCTATCCTCAGGGTCTACAACAGAAAATGCCATCTGAATTCTTGGGACATTGCAACATTAAAAGTACATCACTGAATGCTGGTCATTACCATACAGAGGACACGGGCTCTTCTGGGGGGACCCTCCCTCCTGAGCAGTGACCTCTGCTGCTCAGCTGGCTTGACATCTGGATCTTCAGGTACAGAGATCCATATGACTTTGCCGCCACCAGCCTAGGTCTGCCGGGGCAGGTATGTGAGGCCAGGCTCTGGCAGTGCAGCCAGAGAGGCTGCACCAGCTCGCTGTCGTCCTGGTAGTTCCAGCGACTCCAAGTAAGAAGGAGAATTGATGTTACTGTGACAGCCACTAACAGCTGTGCTGACTTAGCTTCCTGGTTTCCTTCGATCTGCGCTGTCTAGTGCTGGATCCTCCCTCAGGGGGCTCACCCCTCCATTTCTGCGGTGCCTAGGCTGGGCTGCAGTTCTTAGTTAAACCCGTGCTGCGCTTTGCTGCCAAAGACAAACATCCTTTCTTCTCTTACAACTACATGCTTTTCCTCTCTGCCAAAGTTTTGATTCGTTTCAGATTTGTCAAAGCGAATTGTTGAAATTGTCCTATTGCATCCGTGGGCTGCAGGGAATGTGAGGTTCCACTGTGGGGTGGTGATCTCGGCATTTCCTTCAGCAGTGGGATCCCTGTGGCCGCCCCAGTGTGGGGGTTCGGGGCTCACAGGGGGCGAGTATTCTACCCTTAAAATGCCAGCGAGTGCCGCATGGTCACTTGCTCATCACTCTTTCTCTGAGATTTTATCAGAGTGGGCGCTGGTACCCACTGCACTTTCTCAAGTGGAGGGAAAAACCAAATCACAAGGATTTTTAAAATGTGATGCAACTACCATAAAACGTTCGTTGCATTTAGGGCTAAAAGTCTCTGTCTCAAATGGTCCTTCCGAGTGCTGGGAGTGCTGCGGCCCTGGCTCAAGCTTCCTTTCTTGCTCCCAAGGCTGTCTTCTGGCTTCTCCTTAGAGATTTAGAGCAGCTACCCCAGTGAAGCCCCAAGCGCCTGGGCAGCTTTGGTCCTAGTGGACCCGCATCTCCATCTTTGCCAGCCTTGAGACTCTGATGAGAGAAACAGATGAAAAGGCGCCCGGCGAAGTGCAGTGGGTGCACATGCAGCATCATCGCATTTGCAAAAATACTTGTCTCCCTGTTACCTATTAGCTATCTTTTATTTTGCTCTTTATTTATACTTTGAGTTTTTCATAGAAGATAAACCATGTGGTATTTAAGCTTGTGTGTCTGATTTATTTCACTTAACATTATGTTCTCAAGGTACATGCACTGTCCTACAAATCACTTGAAGGATTTTTGGTTTTTCTCCCGTGCAATATATGATTTCGGCTGCAGGTTTGTTATAAATGGCTTCTATCAGATTGAGATGATGTCTTTCTGTACCCATTTTCTTCAAGGATTTTTATCGTGAATGGATGTTGGATTTTGTCAGTCTTTTTCCACATCTGTTAAGATGATAATGTGGTTTTTGTCTTTGATTCTGTTCGTGTGATAGATTTATTGATTTGTGTATATTGAACCCTCCTTACATCCCGGGGATGAAGCAAATTTTTTCAAGATATATGATCTGATTATTTGTGGATTCTCTTTGCCAGCATTTGTTGAGGATCTTTGTAACTATGTTCATTAAAGAGATTGGAGTATACCTTTCTTTTTTAGTTGAATCAAGGTCTAGTTTTTAAATCAAGGAAATGCTATCTTCCAGGAAAGTGTTTGGCACTATTCCTTTCAGTTACTTAGATTCTGAGTAATACTGGCATTAGATCTTCCCTGAAGTTGTTGTAGAATCCAGTGGAAAAATTGTCATGTCCTCTACTTTTTTTAATTGTAGTTGTTTTTTATTACACTTTTAATTTTATTGCCTGTCATTGGGTTATTGAGGGTTTTTACATCTTCTTATTCAATTTAAGTAATCTGTATGCATCGCTAGGTTCTCCAATTTATTGGAGTACTCTACAGGTTTTTGAAGTATTAATAATCTGGATTTAGACAGTGTCAATTGTGATTTCACCTATTTCCCTCATAATCGCATGGATATGGATTGTTTTATTTTTGATAATGCTTTTTTGGGTAAGATTGGCTAAGAGTTTGTTTTGTTTATTCCTTCAAAACTCTTGTTTATTCCCTCATTGATTCTTCATATTGCTTTTTAAAATTTACTTAATTTTTGCTCTGAACTTTATAATTTTCTTCATTGTCCTAACTTTGAATTTGAATTTTTTTTCTTCCTCTAGGACCTGGAGGTGCAGCACTGAGCTGACTGTTTGTGCCTGCTCTGCTTTTCTGATGGCAGAAGTCCCAACTTGGCCTGCTTTCATGCTATTTAATGGGCCCCATATGTGATAGTGGCATTACTGTTTGATTCTAGGAATTATCTAATTTCTTCCTTGATTTCTTCTGTGACCTATTGTTTACATGAGCATGCTATTTGACTTTGATGTGTTTGGATAGTTTTTGTGTTTTTTCTAACCATTGATTTCTAGTTTTATTGACCTATGACTTGATAATATGCATAGGATAATTTCAACATTTTAAGCATGCTTTTTAGACAAGCATGTGGTTTGTTCTGCAGAAAGCTCTTTTTGCCACTGAAGAGAATGTGTATTCTGTTGTTGTTAGCTACAAGTGTTGTAGATAACTGTTAATCCATTTCTTCAAAATTTTTATTCAACTCCGAAATTTGTTGATTATTTTTTTTGGTCTAGTTTTGGTCTGTTTGTATTAGTAGGGTATCAAGGTCCCCCAGTATAATTGTTTTGATGTGTATCTGATCTTTTATATTTGTTCTTTTGAAGAGGGGTACATCAGTGTTTGCTGTATAGGTATTTATATTGTTATCTCTTCTTATTGAATTGTGTCCTTTACTAAGATGTAGTGACTTTCTTTGCTTCTTCTGGTCAGTTGCGGCTTAAAGCCCACTTTGTCTGAGGTTCTACATGTCTCGCTTATCTCTTTGTTAAATTCTTTCTCCATAGTTAGAACATTTTCTGCTATTATTTCTGTAAAGTGGGTTCTGTTTGGGCTTTAGCAGTATTTTTTGGTTTTTCAGGAAGTTGGGTCATATGGTTAGTCTTTCCTGAAATTTGGGGTCTGGTAGTGTGTTTGTGGAGATTTTCTGACTAGGAAACCTACATGGTGAGCATACTTGCCTTTCCTATGATGGAAATGAATGTGTTGTAACATACTAATGAGTCTGTCAATTTTTTAGTAAAAAAAAAAAATCATGTATTTCTCAGTAATTTCTTCCAGCAGTTCTGAGATGGAAATTTGATAACAATTTTGTATGATGAAATATGTAATGAATAATTCAGAACATTACAGAGGATTTTGTTCTACCTGTATGGTAGTCAGTGTTAATATCAGCATTAGTGTTTGATAGTTATGATTTTAACATTAACAGTTCTTATCACCACACAGAAACCAGAGCAAGATGTGATCTTTTTTTTTTTTTTTTTTTTGGATTCTAGAGAATGTGAGGTTATTTTTTGTGCGTGTGTTCCAGGAATGAAACTCAGGGCCTTGCAGTTGTCAAGCAGACACTGTGGCACTGTGCTGCGTCCCCAGCCCTTTTTCATTTTAATAATGCACACACTTTGTCTCATAATGACTAGTGAATATAAGATGCAAGCGTACACACAGCTTTTGCATTCCCAAATCCTTTTAATTATATAAACTGCACGGTAACTTAATGTTGAAATTCACTTTGTCCCTGTAAGAGAAGCTAATGTGTGTGTCGCTGTGTGTGTCTTGTGCAGGCCTTTTGGCAAAATACAGCATCAGATTCTGCATTTTGTGTAAGATAGTGAATGTGTAGCAAATTCAAGATTATTAACTCTTCTAGCTCAGATGTATTTCCTGTTACCAGACTCAACTCCATAATGTGATGTACATTAGAATTAATGGTATAAACTCAGGGCATAACATTTTCAGTGCAGTATATATGATTGCTCATTTATCACAACATCTTGCACTTTCTTCAGGAAAAATCTCTGAGCATTACCCTATGTGTAAATATGAAGCTGTTGACAAGACCATTGAAGATCTGGTGTCACAAATGTTCTTTTTAATGGAAGGGTTTCTGGAAAGTTGTAACTCATTGATATTTAGTTGTTAACTGTAAAGTCACAAAGTATCTCTGGTATAGCCTCTGTGTGCTCAGTGTACTTTGCCACTGAGGGAATTTAGGCAAAATCGGAATCATTGCAAAGTACATATTGCTCCTCTCCTGATTTGGGGCCATGTCATATATTTTGTCTTCCTTAGAAAAATGGTAGCAAGTTATTTATAAATATCTAGAGATGATATGAAAAATTTGGTATTTTTTTTCTTTTTATAGGGAGCATATTTTTATTCTCATTGTCCTTGCTTACTATTATTGTAACATAACAAGTTTTTTGAATCCATCTGATTTTTGTATGAGTCCTCATATGTAAATTGTCCTGCTATTATTAAAGTTTTATAAATTTCATTTAAATTATACCTTATATCAATTTTTAACCAGTTGAGAATGAAATGGTAATGGGTTTGGGCATATAAGGGTTATAATTTTATGATGACAAAATTTCTTTTTGTTGTAGGTTGCTTTCCAGCTTCCAAAGGTTCTTTGTCTCCCAGGTATATAATCACCAGATGATGCTTATTACTATTTACTAACAACTAATAAGACTACTACTACTGTGAGAACAATTATCGAAGTGTGGCTAGGATAATTTTAAACTCTATATTTAAAATTGCAAAATTGTTGGACTTCATAGCCTAAAGTACTTGCTAATATTCCATTCCAAGTGGAATATTATTTATTATTTATTCATTATTCTGTCAGGAAACCTGCTTATTTCATCCCTCTCTTAATCTGTCTTTTGTACCAATGTATCTCCAGGTAATAGAACTTCAGAAAGATATCAAGGACATTTTTATTCATGCTCTTATCATATAAGATAAACCATGTGATATTTAAACCCATGTGTCTGATTTATTTTAATAAAGATCAAAATAAAAGGCAGATGATAGGAGACATAGATATTTTCAACATTGGGGCGGGACAAGAGATGGAAGTTTTAATGAAAACTTCAAATTCTAGCAAAATAGGGAAATGTAATAATTATTTTTATGGACACTGTCTTGCATAGCTCTTTGTTTGCAGCTACCTGGAATTTAACATAACAGAATTATCCATGTGCTACCTCATGCCCAGGCAGCTATGAGGACTTTGACATCCTACACAGCAATGAAATATTGAGCATTAGTTCTCCCTTAGAAGGAGGACTTTCAGCAGCTTCATACTGTGTAGGTGTAAATGGTAAATTTGAATGGGAAAAACTATAAATCATGAAAAGCCATACCTTTAGTGGCAAAGGATGCTGTGATTGTAGGTGACATTCATGTGTGCTGTCTTTTCAGGTTACAAAATGATTTTACCCCTTTCTTTGAAGCTCATAAAAATCACCTGACATAAATTAATTTTATATAGTGTTTTTGTTGATTAGAATCCATAAATAAGCTTCTATAATGCTGTTTGATGATTAGACTCCAGAAATGCCGTTTAAACCTGAGAATTTAATATGCAGTATGTTTATGTTTATATTGGATATTGTTCTTTACATTAATGATTAAAGAAACACTGGGGTATAGTGAAGCAGTGATGTTATAGTTATTTTTCTTTACATTAATGTGAAAAATGCTAATGATTAAAGAAACACTGGGGTATAGTGAAGCAGTGATGTTATAGTTATTTTTTGTTGCTTTGAGCTGTCTTCAGTCTTTATTTTAACAACAGTAGATGTAGTATAGTCTGATGGACTAGCAAAACTGGGCATTATATTTAGAAACTTTCTATTTCTTGCAGCTTTTCTAACTGATATTGTGATGTATTAATTTTCACAACATTTTCATGTGTTTGAAGCATGATTTCCCTTGGTATAAAAGGAACTAAGCCATAACACCTGGTTTTTCCAGAATGGGATCATGGTGCACACATTGTGTTTTCTGCTTAATTCACAAATACAAACCCACAAATACAGATCCCCATTTTATAAGGTGTTTGAGTGCTGAAAATCAGCCCTTTCACACTTGTGGGATATGTTTGGTTTTGTAATATCACATGAATATTCAAATGTTAAAAAATGTATTATATAACAAACAGATTCTTCTGTTTTAGTCATACCTGTATGTGTTGTTTAAGCCATTATCACAGTTTAGTAATTGATATAATTTTTGGCAGTCTTGTTTAAAAATGAGAGACAAACTATGTGCTTTAAACATCTAATATTTACATTTCTTATATAGTTACAAATAATTATATTGTTTGGTTTATTTTACTAACACTTAAGTTTCCTTTAATAATATTTTTAACATAAATTTATTCATATTTAGAGCAGGATTCTTCTGATAGTCTTAAAAATGTCTTTTTTAACAGCTTTGAGATACAATTAATGTGCAGTAAAAACACATGAGTTTGACAAAGATGTCCACCCTTATGCCATCACTACCATCAAGGTAATAAACATATTTATTATCTGTAAAGGTTTCTTTGTATCCATGTTTCTGTGTGTGTGTGTGTGTGTGTGTATGGTAGTAGGAGATAAATGGGTAGTTGTTGCTTTTTAATGTTTCAGTTATGCAACATGAATTCTAGAGATCAGTTGTTCAACATTGTACCTATAATAATAGAAAGTACAGTATTATATAGTTGAAATTTACCTGGAGGATAGGACTTTGTATTAAGAGTTATTAAATTTCCTTTAATATGATACTGAGTTCCACCTAATTCTATGGGAATTTGTGAAACATAAAAATATTTGAAGGATTCAGCTTATTTATTCTTTGAATTGAGCACTTGACCAGTCTCAGAGCCCAGCTATTTTCATGTAGGCAAAACCAAGCTGCTTTCCTCAGCGAAATTTGCATGTTATGCAATACATTTATTCCTCATAGTTACTTATTTTCCTTCTGCTTTGAATGAAATCTTATTTTCAGTGTTTTTATGGACTTTATGATTGTTGCTGGCATATAGGAAAGTTATGAGCTTTATCTTACAAGGATTGATTTGTGTGCTATGAACCACTTCCTACCAAGTTGAGTTTTGACTTTCAGCTCATTAAAAATGTCCTTGATATCTTTCTGAAGTACTATTACCTGCAGATACATTGGTACAAAAGACAGATGAAGAGAGGGATGAAATAAGCAGGTTTCCTGACAGAATTTACATTTATTTTGATACACAGGTCAAAGGGAGATAATGTGGGAGTTTCATGCATGCTGTTTGCTGATGTCTAAATTGGGCTTTGTAGAACATTCTAGATTTACCAAGGTTTAAAACCGTACATAAATTGCTATATTGCTTTGTAGGTTATAAGATTTTTTTCATTAAATACTAAAATAAGGAAGTGATCTACAATGGAAATTAGTAAACCTTAAGTAAATATTGTTTTCCACTCCATCCCATTTATAAACAGTGATAAATATTTGATGGATAGCTTTCAACAATATCTGTCACAAAAAGTATTATTGAAAAATGTCAATATCCATGTTAAATTGCAACACCAGTGGTGTAGTGGCTAGTTTATAGCAATACATCAAGGACTTGTACATTTCAAATAATTTAAAGTTACATTTAAAGTTAAATTTTAGATGACTCAGGTTCTCCATTCAAACCTCATAATAAGTCTGTGATACAAAGTTAAAATGGATTTTACATTATATAGGTATTACATGGATCACATGGAACAATCTACAGATGTAAATTAGGCCTTGTGATTTAGTAATGAATAAACATTGAGTAAAATTAATATCTTTATTACTATATTAATAAAACCAAGAAAATTTCATAATTTATTTTCAGGAGCTGAATGTGGAAAGATTGTACAACTTACCATATAAATTATATGGAGCGTTCTTTTTTTGATGTAATTTTTCATAATAAATGTATTGCTATTTTACCATAATTAGTAAACCTAGGTAAATATATTCATTCTGCAAATATATTAATTCCATGCTTCTTTTTGAGCAACTGTTAATTTCTTATACCCTTAAAATTAGAAATGCTTATTCAACAAGTGTATACAGTATCTATTATTTCATATTTCTGCATGTATAAAAAGTTTATTGCTTCTAGTAATTTATGATACATATGTTTTGAATTCATTCTTCTTTCCTTTTTGCTATATCGTTAGTTCTTTTCTGTTTGTTTTTGTTCATTTGTTTAGAAATAGAGTCTCACTATGGAGTTTAGCCTGTCTTTGCACTCACTGAGTAACCCAAGCAGGTCTCAAACTCAGAGCAATCCTCCTGCCTCAGCCTCCTGAGTGCTAGGATTACAGGCCTGCACACACCTGTATTACTAATTGCAAAAAATGGGGAAAACAATTTTGTTTCCTTCCTTCTTGCCTCATTTCCATAACTATCATTGAGTTCTCTTTATTGACTAGCTGTTTCCAGAAAGATAATGATGTCTCTTAACATTACACTGTAATATTTAGTAAATCCATTTCCCATATCATCAGTGTTGATAAGTCACCCAGGGCCACTTGTATTAGAATTAACCCATCACCGGAAGTTGGAATGAACCCTCAGCTCATCCTAGGTTGTTTAGTCATCTGTTTTACTATGTCATATGAGCTACTAGCTTCTTTTTACCCAGAAATTATCACTGACTTTTTAAGCCATGATTACCTCAGTTGATTAAGTACAGTATTAAGGACAACATTTAGTAAGTAAGTGAAATAAAGAGACATTTCTAAGAAGTACAAATGACCAAAAAATACATGACAAAAATTTTAACATCTCTAGCCATTGGAGAACTGTAAATTATAACAAAACCAAGGTTCTACTTTGCACCCGAATAAATGGCAACTATCAACAAGTCAGGGAATAGCAAATGCCGGCGAGGCTGCAGTGAATAAGGAACCGTCCTATATTGTTGGTGGGAATGTAAAGTAAAAGATCCATTTTAGAAATCAGTGTTGAGATTTCTAAAAGAAGTAAAATGGGCAATTCCATATAACCCAGCTGTTCCCGCTCTAAGTATCTTCCTTAAAGAGCTAAGGACAGTCCTGCTATGGCGATACTTGCATACCACCGTGCATAGCGGCACAACCCATAAGGCTAAATTCTGGAAGCAGCCTATGTATACCCTTCAGCAGATGACTGGATAAAGAAAACGTGGTATCTGTGCATAGTGGAATACAGCTTGTCTATAAAAAAGGATGCATTCAAGACTTTTTTAGGTAAAGGCATGATCCAGAGAAAATATAATGTTGAGGGAAGTGCATTAGTCACACACATTTCAATGGCAGGTGATACCTCTCATTTCAGTGGGGAAAAGTACAAACAGAGAATAATAAATGATAGAAGAAACAAGGGGTTAGATCTCTTGTAAATAGGAAGGAATCTAGGAGCTGGAGGGGATGGGGAAGCAAAGAGAATTAAGCTATGCCAGGCACAGGAAGCCGATAACCTCTATCAGTGTAAGCGTTATATGTCGTAAGCATGCACTGAGAAAGACGTCCACAGCAGAAAGGGGTCGTGGGACTAGACATTTAGCCACAAGAAGAAGAAAGGCTCACATTATTCATTTCTTTCAAAATCATTCATCAATAACTGGTGCCTTTCATATTATTTTAAAAGAATATTGACTATCATGGTAAGTGATAAATAAATCAGACATGCAAGCTTAAACATTGCATGGTTTCTCTTATTTGAGGAAAGAAAAAAGATAGAGCATGGGAAACAGGGAGATAGATCTTTTATAAAAAGGAAGGGGACCGAAAGTTGGAGGGGGAGGGGGCGGGGGGGGAGAGGATGAACTGAACAAAGAAGTAAGGGCTTCTGAAATAAGTTTAAGCATCTTACTAAAAATAGCCTTGTTCCCAAAGGCAGAGCATCGTCCTTGTTTCTGGGCTGTGCCCATCCTAGTAGTCCTTAACTCTTGTTTAGTCATCATTTTGGACGACTGTGTCCTTCTCAGGAGATTTGTTATGAGATTGTCCAGAATCACTTCTATCTGGAAAGCTTTGAGTATGAAAAAATGATTTTAACTCATAAAAAAATTCTGAATGAACTTCCTCTTTCTTTTTTTGCCTGCCTTTTTTCTGTGTATTGAGGACTGAGCTCAAGGCCTTGACACTGAGCTACATTGCCAGCGCTTTCTGTATATCTTATATTGAGACAGTCTCACCAAGTTGCTAGGCTGGGCTCCAAATTGTGATCCTCCTGCCTTGGGCTCCCAGAGTGCTGGGGTTAGAGATCTACACCCGTGAATTTACTTTATGGCAATTAAGTAAGTAGCTGGTAAATAAGAATTCCACATGACATGTTTAAATGGCATTTGTTAGGTTTACAATGTGTTGTTTTGATACTATGGCTGTTTTTGCATTCGGCAGTGTTTCAATTTCCAATTGTATCCTCTCCACATTTCCTCAGTCTTGCCTCACAAATCAAAGCTTTGGAATTATTTTTGGGGGAGTAGGGATTTGTTGTGGGTATCAGCTGTGGAAATCTATGTGAAAATCCAAAGTGTATATCTGCCAAAATACATAGTCTCTCAGCAAATTTCCCTTTTTATAATCATCATTCCTGTTACTACTAAAACCAATGATGCCTTAGTAGCACTGCTATTTTATTAGTAGAGGAATATAGTCAGTTATCACTCAGTATTTAATGAGTGGTTTGTCTCTCACAAATATTGGAGCATATTCTGCTTGTTTTTTATTCAGTTTGTATATTTTTCTAGAACACTTTGTGGCTATTTATGCCAATAGAGTTAATTTGTATGTAGTGAGACACCAAAGCCCCTGCAAACACAGGTGGAGGAAATTTGATAGTCTAATTTTTGTGATTTTGTTAAACTTTGAAATTATCAAACAGGGTTTTATCATCTATCTCATGACTTTAATTCAGCATCGCTGTTGCATACAGATGCCACGTGCAGATACCCTTGCTTGTTCCTGTTCTCAGGAGTCACGCGTTAAAGCTTTCACAATGAAGTTTCGTGTTAGCCATAGCTTTTTGTAGATAGTCGCCAACACATTGCAGATATATTCTGTTATGCCTATTTTGCTTTTATTATTGTTCAGATATGGATTTGAGATTCAGACAAATAATTCCCCTGTGTCTACTGAGGTAATTTTTTTTCTGTTTCAGTGTCTTTACTGCAGAAAATTCCCAGGCCATTCCCAGTTCTCCCTACCTGCACTAGAGCCGCCCGTTCTGGATCAGAGCAGTCAGGTGGGTTACGCTTTCTTCATGGCTTTCCCTTTCTGATAGATCACTGTTGTACCTTGGCCAATACAGAGTGTCTGAAAAGACAACAGATCTATTTTGAAGTAGTCATGTCCATTTACGCAGTGTTGGGAGTCCATAACTCCTGAGGTAGTTTGAGGCCAAAAATTTTTTGATATAGCAAATTTTTTTAAATAGAGTATGCTCCTATATTAATAAAATCAGTATTAATTCACTTAACTTATGAAAGACATCAATGATTTACAATGAGTTGCTTAAATAATCTTTTGCCATCTATGAAAATACATGTTAAATACATACAGACATTTAGCATATTATTTGATATACCTAGAAACATGTACTTTTTTGGTTCTATTAATTGTGTTTTTGTACTTCCTTTTTATGTTCATACTGTTAAATCGTGCTGCCTACACACCTTGTGTGTTCTCCTGAGTGCTGTATGTTTGTCTCTGGTGAGTGGTGTGTATTTGTAGACCTACATGCACACACCAATGTACAGGGAATGCATTGAAGTCTTCCTGGTTGCAAATAATTGTACTCAACATCAAGATTTGCATAAGACATTATTTTATCTCATGTTCTCTGCTCTTGAACTTACCTTAGTGTCTTAAACAATATATTTTGCTACTGATAATGGCATAGAGTGATCATACTTTAATGTGTTCTGTGACCAGTGTTAATCTTATTTGTTACTGGTTGAAGATGAATTAGGTTGGAGCTTTTAGGTTAACACTACTTGTGTGTATTAACTCAAAGGTTTGGTAATAAAACTCTGGTTTGGAGCTATTGGAGGTACTTTGCAAATCTTGAGAATGTTTATGTCTGTAACACAAACAGCATCATAATCGATCAGCAGTAAAGCTTGTCTTCCTACCATGAACTTGGAAGGGCTGTCCTGCGGCACCTGGATTGCCTTATCATATAACTGAAACATTAAAATCATGGATCATTGGCTTAAAGAAATACTGAATAGCAGTGATGAGTTACAATTAATAGAGTTACTGAAAATCTTACACGTTGTAGATAGCTAAGTGGGCTGTAAACATTGGGCAGTGCTTACCATGATAAGTTAATCATTTTTTAGATAAGTCAGATCATGTTACTTAATGTATTACTTTTACTTTGCTATTCCTCTTCAGGACCCTAATGTACATGAATGGGCTTCCTCCTTAATACTACCATAATGACAAATCCATGTGAGTTAATCCAGTGAGTTAATAGAAGTTTCAGTGAGGCGAGTTCATTGTGAGAATGAAATGAGAAAATGTTCATATAAGCCCCAAGTACATTACTTGCTGGGTAAGTAAATTCTGGTCACACAGCTTCTTCCTCTGTTTCTTTTTGTGTTGCTACCTCTTTATTCTTTGTCTTCTTAATTTTTTAATTGTCTTTTTGTCTTTCTTGAGACAGGATTTCACCATGCAGTTCAGGCAGGATGTTAAACTCACTTTGTAGCCCAGGCTGGCCTCGAACTCAAAACACTTCTCCTGCTCAGCCTCCTGAATGCTGGGATTACAGGTGTACACCACCACACCCAGCTTCTACTTAGCATTATTTATGTCTTTTTCCCCTTTCCCTTACCCCTCCTCTTCTCCCTCTTCCACTTTCTCTCATTTTCCTCCTATTCTTCTTCCGCTTCTCAGCAGTATTTATATTAATTCGTACTGCCATCACTAAAATAGTTTCACATTTTAATACCAGACACAGCAACAAGATAGCACCTTATGCTTTCCTGCCATCTCTTGAGACATGAAAGACTAGATGGTTTCCTTTTAGTCAGCTGTTTCTCGTGGTTATTCTTGTTGGTTGTAACAAATAGAGGTAATATGTGGAGTCTAATTAAATACTAACAACAAGAATTTTTTTTGCATTCCTAACATTTGGACCATAGTAGTCACAATATGATCTCAGTCAACCTTGGAAACTTCCATCTCCTTATTTGGGCAAGGAATTAATGTTCGTAAATTCCAACACATGTGGAGGGGTTGTCAAAGTAGACGTAGCTTATACCCTGTTGTCAGTACAGAGTAGGTTCTGGCTTACAAGTTACATCTTCATCCAGCAAGATATTCAGATGCCACAACTTCCTTCAGTGATACCTGGAAATAATGTGTATATCTATCAATCTATCTGAGTACAGTAAAAATTAATCATAGATACTATGTCCTGTTTTGCTCTGTATTTTTTTGAGACAGGCTCTTACCATGTATTTAAGGGTGCCCTTGAACTCACAGCGATCTTCCTACCTCAGCCTCCTGAGTGCTGAGTTTACAAGTGTGTGCCACTGCACCCAGCCTTGCTCTGTTGTTACATTTGATTGGTTTTTTTTCCTGCTGATTATAGCTTATGTACAAGAAACTCCTTGACTTAACATATTTTTTCCTCAACACCTTACCCCTGTCATCACTCCTTATTTTTAAGACCACTGTGGTTGTAGGATTAGGCCTGTAAGGATTTAAGCTAGTTGACAGTTAGTCATTGTACCTCATAGTTCTAGTCAAGGCCTTAAACCACTGATGATTCCAAAGACTCCTCTTTTTAGGGCTCACATTTTTCAGAGGACTGAGTTCCAAAATCATGATTCTTTTACATGTAGACTTGCCGGGATTTTATTGCTGAAGTGCTAGCTCCTCGAGAACTTTGGGTATGAAAATAAAATAACGATTGCAGCTTTTATGCAGAATTCCTAAAAGAACTTAGTGCTTGGATGTAGCTTTGGTTCTCCATGCTGGGAACTGAACCTAGGTTATTGCGCATGCTAACTACCTGCTTCCTACTGCTGAGGCAAAACCCAGCCTCAAGGGATGGTTCTCAAAGAGCAGTTCAGGTTGTCATTTGGAAATACAAGGGTTTCCTGCTTGATAGACTCTCAGGGTCCCCTAAGACTGCTTTCAATCATGATGCTTCACTAGAAGGACTCATATGCTGTTATGTTCACAGTTCATTACAGTGAAAGGATATAGATTAAAATCAGCAAGGAGACAAAGGAAAGTTCCTGGAAAAAAAGAAATGGAAGATGCCAGGTGTCCCCTCCCATGGGAGTCAAATGAAATGTGCATCAGTTTCCTAGGAACAACGTCAGGCACCATTCACGACGAGGCCTACCCAAGCAGTAGTGTCCTGTTGGTTTATCGTGGTTCCATCTCTCAGCCATTCGACACCTGCATGACTAAGCTCAAGTATTCAAAGTTCAGATCCCAGTGCAAAAACAGGTATTCAGCATAAATCCCAGTGTTAATTTAAACTCTCTAATCAAACTTGCTCCAGTGTTTCTGCAGGCCTCTGGCATGGAAAATACCATTACCAAGAAGAACTTGTGAGGATTTAGAAGTAAAATCCAGATCCTATAGTAGTAGACACTTGCCGAGAGCTGGTACTGAAAATGAGATATTAGGCGTAAGCAAGGCTTGAGCCATCCAGGCTTGCTGAGTTAACCATCTCTTGCACAAAGTTGGGCAGCTTTTGTATTTGGAGGTGTTCATTTTCTAAATGTACTTCCTGGTTTTTTTTCAGTTAAATCTCATGACAAGTCTCATTTGTAGAATTATTAATTACTTGGCACATAAGTATGGACAGCCACAGGAAGATCTGAGCTACCATTTTGGCTAAGTATATAATTATTTTGTAACTTTTTCTTAATGCTACAATTCTTAGCATTGCCAGAAAGACCTTAATAGTAGAAGAGCATGTTCAATAATTACTTCCAGGGCCTGATATTTTTTCCACATATATGGACAATATGTTCTGCTTATTTTATTCAGTTTGCTCATTTACTTAAAACCTCAATGGATACTGATGCTGGGGATACAGATAACTCATTTTAGTGGTCGGGAAACTAAAGCATCCCGTTGAATTTATAGGCCAAAGCTTTAAATGAGAAGAAAGGTAAAATAGGAGAGGGGTTTCAATTTGAGGAAGTAGAATAGTTGAAGGGAACACAGGTCCCAAACAAGATCAGGCTGACCCGTTAATAAAATAGGCCCAGTGTTAGAGGATTTCCTGGGCTGTCCTAGGGGTGGTAACTTTGCTTCAGGTTATGCACATGCCCTTATGTTTTAGAAGGCTTCTTTCCTGCTATTATAACATGGGGGTCAGCAGCTGTTCTTGCTCATGGAGATATCCTGGGGTCCCCGATATTTTGCAGTGTACCTGGTCCTTTAATAAGAGCAGGAGAATGTGGAACGGGTGCATCCCTCTTGCTTTTAGCAAGGGCGGAAAGGGAAACGCCACTTTTGTGGGTATCATGTCATAGTCCAAGGCCCATGAGTCTATGTCTCTTGTCCTACCAATTTACCTGTCCTGTTTCAGTAGCATAGAAGACTTTCCTTTTTATAATTGAAGCATCAAAACAGACATGTAAGCAGAGGAAGTTAGTCGTTTGCCAATAGAAAAATTTCTTGATTTTTGTCCATATAACATTCAAAATACAGAATAGACATATCCTAGTATAGACATTTTAAATATAATCTAGGATAAATTTGATAAATATTCACATACATGAACATATGTTTATGTCAGAACAAAAAAAGCCATCTCAGACTTGGATATACTGTTAGTAATATCAAGTGTGACTGATTTCACATGTATGCCACTCCCCAGTACTCTGTGCAGCAGAGAAATGTATAAGGCATACAGCTTTATCCTCCAGAGGCTCGCAGTGCAGAGAGGAAGACAATCAAAGACCCTGATATCAATACTGATGCAGGCTGAAATGCACACAGGGGAATGAGCCCTTCAAACAAAGCCTGGCGATAGAACTAGATAGAATGATGTATTCTATCTATTCCTCTATTAACGGGTTTTAACTGTAATGCAAGAAAAGGGACAGGGGGAATGGCACTTGGGTTTTATCTTTATGTCCCACATGCTCTTCTCTACTTAGCTCTTAGAAAGACTTGTTTTTACCCTTAATCTTGGCCTTTTCATCCTGAATAGAAAAACTGTTTCCAGTTTGTGCTATCATTTCTTCCTGAGTTACCAGCATCAGGAGGCATTTTAATATATAAATAAGTCATTTAGTGTTTAGAGTTCCTTCTGTCCTTCTAGTGGACAGAAGGAACTCTGGATAGAACTTGTTTCACTGTAATCCGGTCAGGAGTTTTAGCATGTTATACTCAAGTAAGTGTTCACACATATAGAACCTATCCCTGTGGTGATAAAATGCTGCCTGTTTATTTATTGGTTCCAAATATGTTCTCATGTGCATGTCAGCTTAATTATCTCTCAGAGCAAGTGAAGAATGCAAATGAAAACCTCCCTCACTTCTGCTTTTGTTTCTGTCTTGCATTTGTGTTTGTAAATGAATATATGTTCATATCTAGTGAAGGTATCTGCAGGAAGGATGCTGGTACAATGCTGGTGGGGTAAGCAATCATTTATAAAATAGTATATATTACTGTTATTACTCATGATGGTTGCTTTAACCAATGGTGTGTAAACCACTTATAATAATGGTAGTACTACCATTTTAATGATTTAATTACATGTTCTCTTCTCATGGCTTTGATTTCAGCAGCATGCAGTATAAGTGGAATCAAACATCCACTTTGCCTCATTTTTGCTTTAACAGTGTTTTGGGTGGCAAGACCTTATTTATCTGTTTCACAGTTGAAGGCCATTTGAGTTGCTTTTCATTTGGGGCGATGCAGAATTATCTCATTAAAATTTGGCATTTAACTTTTTAGGTAAATGCAAGTTTTTTTTGTTTTGTTTTTGTTTTTTATCTTTGCCAGCCAGATACCTAGGAAGGGGAAGGATGGGTCATACAATAAATGTTTATTCAAATTTTCAAAAAACTATCAAATCATTTTCCACTTCTACCAGCCTTGTAAAAGAGTTACGCTTCTTCCATTTCTTCTTTATAGCCATACTATTGTTTTTCCTCCATTTTCTCTCTGTCTTTTTTTTTTCTGTGTATATCATTTTGTTTTTTTCATACTTAATCTTTCCAATGAGTGGATAGTGCTAAATCCTTGCATTTTAATTTTTATCAACTTAGATATCTACTCTACACCATATATGCAGAGTAACTCAAAATAGATCAAGAATTTAAACATAAGTGTTAAGTGCACTGAATTCTTACTAGAAAATGTAGGTGAAAATCTTGAATTAGTTAATGCTTTTTATTATGAAACACAATAAAGAAACAACAAAAAGTAGATAAATTAAACTACATCAAAATTAAAAACTTCTGTGCCTCAAATAATATTATTAAAATAGTGAAAAGTCAACACACAAGCCAGGCTTGATGGTGCATGCCTATAATCCCAGCACTCGGGAGACAGACCAGAGGATCACTGCAAGTTTAAGGTCAGCCTGGGCTACAGAGTGAGTTCAAGTCCAAACTAAACTGCATAGTGAAATCCTCTCTCAAAAGATGAAACAAAACAAAACAAAAAATTGTAGAATATGTGAAAAGTACATATCTACTAAGGTATTTATTTTTAGGCTATAAAATGAACATGCATTAAAAGGAAAATAATCAAATTTTAAACTTGAGAGACAATAGGAATACTTATCATGTCCCAAAACATACACACATAATCAATAATGATAGAGAAAGCTATTCAGCATCGGTAGCGAGCAGGGAAATGCATGTCAAAATCACAAAGAGATTTGATTTCACACATACTAGGGTCTCTGATCAGTACAGAAGAGCCAGCAAATATTGGGTGTCAGGAAATCGGAGTCCTCGTGAATGGCTTGCGAGAATACATAATTGTCTAGCAGTTTTGACAGGCCATTTAGAATCCTTCAATGGGTTAAGAATTGAGCTGCCATATAATGCTGCCATTTGACTCGTCCATATTTTCCTGAGAACTGAAAATGTGACCATGCAAAACTGGGTAAATGAAGGGTCGCAGAATTAATAGATAATGCCCCTCCCCCCCAAAAAGAAACAACACAAATATCTGTTGATTGATGAATGAGTACCACATTGTGGCTGTCTAGCCATGTAAATAAATGTTATTATTCACTCAGAAGAAATGAAACACTGACATGTGCTGCATGAAATGAACTTGGAAAACATGTTAGGAAAGAAGCTCAAAAGGAAAAGTAACATTTTATTTTCATGAAATGCCAAAGTGCTTCAGTGGCTGCCTCAGGCTCAGGCTGGCAGTCATGGAGCAGGGTACTAATGGGTCCTGTGTTTCCTTTGTTAGGGGAACAGTTGTTCTTATAATGGTTTGTGAGATGGTTGCATTACTATATTGAATGACACAGTACAAATGGGTAACCTGTGTAGTGTGTGAATATATATATATATATATATATATATATATATATATATATACATGTATATATATCTCAATTATTTTTGAAAAAATATCAGCATCATCTTGCAAATTGTCAGACAGTATAATCTGTGGGGTTTGCATTATGGTATGCCAGGCAATGTTTTTGTACAAAGCCATTATTTCTTGAAAATCATGCCTTGCTTTTGTCTTGGACTTACACAATCAGCTATATAATCTGTGTTGGTTCCTCCCGGATTGTTTGAGTCTGGTGTTAGTAGATGTCAACAAAGTTTATATTATTAACAATGCCATGTTTTCCTTTGTCTTGATTATATTCTACTCCCTTCATCTTTGTTGATAGATTACTTATGGGGGACATGTAACCTAACTATGATATGATTTATTTTGCTATCGTTATTCACTTCAATATCATTTTCTCAGAGGACACTGAAAATACCGTTGGCTGTGTGAAATCGGAATGAAGCAAGGATAAATGAATTTGATAAAAGTTGGCAGGGAAACACTATAAGGTACATATATTCTTCCAGTGTAGTTATTTGAGCAGTGATTTGGTGATTTCTTTTGAATGTTAGTACTTTTCAGGACTATCATGATCTGTTGATAACAGCAATATATGGTTAGCTTGCATAAATGTTTTCTTTCTTTTTTGAAAGAATTTTATTTACTGATGATGAATGCTTAATAGTTAGTGAAGGTACTTAATGTGATATGATTCTTTGATTTTTCTTACCCTTACCTACGTAGTGACTTTCATTTTAATGAATACAGATAAACAATGATGCCTGCACTTATGTGTGGCTACATTAAAGCAGTTCTCATTTCATGTCATCAGAATCAGTGAGTTCCGCGAAGGGCACTTCTGAGAATTTCCCTCCTGTCATGAGTGTAGAAGTGTTTGCCAGCATCACATCAATGGCCCTCATGCATCAATGTGAATAAGATCTCAGAAACAGGATTTAAAGGCAGACATTTTAATACTAGTGATGAATTATAGCTGGTAGAAAGAATTATTGAAGCATTTCCAGTAGCTTATTCATAGAAAACTTCATTTTCTTCTTTTGATATGCCTGAAGTCAAGTAGTATGTTTCTTTGTTTCTTTGTTGCTTGTCAGCATCCCAAGTTATCTTCATGTATTTTTTTCATTGTTTGTTATGAAAGCTGTGCCAGTGAGTATGTAAAAGATTCACTGACATGAGTCAGTCTGAGGGTATATGAGAAAAATGCCATAAAAAAGACCAGGTGCATTACTTCTATGCAAGTAAACATTTCAGAATACAAATTATTGTTGCTCTTAGATTATTTCTGTTATTTTTTTGTGTAACTGTGAATCAAGCAGTGAAATACAGTGAGATACTTAATGATTTCTCACTACATGTCAACTGGTATCTTTATGGCACCTGCTTCCTACATGGTAAATAGCCTATGCTCTTCCATGTAAGTCAGATAAACAACCTAAAGCTAATGGCAGATGTAAATTATGAGAGAGCTGTCTTGTTAGATTGTTTTCCATGTATTTGTTCTTAAAGCTTTTATAGACTTGTAAGAACTCCAGAAAATCGACATATCATCTATTATTTTTGCTTTGAGGAAGAGATAAGATGAATCTCTCCTACATTTGCATCAAGCTGAGGAGACAGGTGACAAGTGAAGTATCACCTGGGTGCTGATAAAGTGAGGTCACTGTGGGAGAGTAGTTCCTATCATGGGCAGAACTGGTTCTTGAAAATTCCCTCAGACCCAGGTGGGTTCTGAGAAAGTTGGACCACAAAAAGCCTATGTTTCCAAATGTAAAGAGAAACAGAGAGTTCCCAAATTTCACCTTGGTAGAAGGATGAGAAAATCTAAAGCTGAGAGGAAAAGGGCACCCTAAGAGGACCCTACCTGTCTTCTCTGTCTCTTATTTATCTCTGCTTCTCTTTTAGAATTTTGAGTGTCTTGAAGTTACTTTTGTATATGTGGGCGGTAGGCATTTATGTATAGAAAAGGGTATGGTTACTATTGTAGAGGATTTCTTACATTTAAATTAAAATCTATTTAGCTGATACATTAAAAACAAAGCTTGTACATACTAATGGGGAAACACGAGGTTTTCATACATGTATACATTTTGAAATCTGATCTGCTACCTGATTTATCATTTCTGTATGATGAAAATTTGTAATATATTTTCTTCTGGCCCTTTGAAATATACTTTCATTTCATTGTCTTTACAGTCGCACTGCTATGCAGTAGCACGTTAGAAAACATCTTTCTCCTATGGAACTTACTATACATTGCTCAACATTTCCCCAGTAATCCCTGTACGACCTACTTTCCTCTGTCTCTGCTCTGAGCATTCCATTTACCAACATTTTTAGATTTCACATGTGGGGGAAATCAAGGAGTTTCTGTCTTTTTCTCCCAGGCCTATTTCACTTAGCATAACGGACTCCATTTGCATCCAAGGATTTCATTTTTGTTAGACCTCATTAGGATTGTATTGTCCATATGCACCACTTTTTCTTTATCCATTCACTGCTTGATGGATGTATAGGTTATTTCCAATTTGTACCTATTGTGAATACCTTTTATGATGAGCACATCGGGAGTGCAGATAGCTGTCTCTTCAACAATTTGATGTTATCTCCTTGGATGTCAATCTGCAAGTAGGATTGCTGGGTTTCATGGTAGTACTATTTTTAATTTTTTGAACAGATTCCAGTTTTTACCATGATGAATATGCGAATTTACTTTCCTTCCAACAGTGTATAAGAGTTTCCTTTTCTCTACATCTTGACATTTTTGGTTTTAGTAATAGCCGTTTTTACTGGAATGAGGAGGGCTTTAATTTGCACTTCTCAGATTTTTAGTGGTGGTAAGTGTTTTTCCTTTACATGACATTCTTCTATATGTTATCTTTAAGAAACATTTCTGGATTCCTTTTTTTTCCTTTTTATTCTTTTTTTAAAAAAGACAGAACATTATAAAATCAATCAAAAGAGAATAATGAAAAGAGTAAAGCAATTAATAATAATGAATCAAAACTGAAAATATTTGCTTTCAAAGAGTAGAGGAGCCCCCCCCATATTTGCTATATTGCATACAGTCATCCTGCAAAAAGATGCTCAGACCTCTGTCCTCAGTTGCTAACAATGGCGGCAGGCGGGGGGAGTTTGAGATGATGGATTCCAAGCCCACCACCTATAGGCTCACAGGAAACACTACTGGGCTTGCTCCTGGCTAACTCCAGAGGAAGGCACTCACCAAGAGGGTGGGAAAATTGCTTCTTTCTGCAGCCTCCTGGGTTCCAGCATGGCTGTGGTGGGATCTTCGAGGTCACTCTCCTCCTGGCTCACATCAGAAGAATGCTCTCACCAAGAGGGTGGGTGAATTGTTTTTTTTTTTTTTTTTTTTTTGCAGCCTCCTAGGTTCCAGCATGTCCATGGCGGGATCACGGGAGCCCCTTTCTGCTTCTGCTCTTGATTCACCACTGAGTAAGGTTCTCACCAAGAGGACAGGCAAATGGATTCTTTCTGCAGTCTCCTGGGTTCCAGCATGGCGATGGAGGGATCTCATGGGCCACTCTCTGATTCTCCTCTTAGCTCACTTAGGAGGAAGGCACTCACCAAGTGGATGGGTGAATTGCTACTTTGTGGAGCCACCTGGGTTCCATGATGGCCCTGGCGGGATCTCAAGGGCTGTTCTCTGATTCTCCTGGCTCACACAGGCAGAAGGTGCTTACCAAGAGGCAGGTGAATTGCTTTTTTCTGCAGCCTCCTAGGTTTCAGCATGGCCTTAAGGGGATCTCGGGGGCCCCTTTCTGATTTTCCTCCTGGCTCACCCCTGTGGAAGGTGCTCACCAAGCGTACTGGCGAATTGCTTCTTTGTGCAGCCTCCTGGTTTCCAGCATGGCCATGGTGGGATCTCGGGGGCGCCTCTGTGATTCTCCTTCTTGCTCAATCTGGAGGAAGGTGCTCACCAAGAGGGCAGGTGAATTGCTTCTTTGTGCAGCCTCTTGGGTTCCAGCATGGCTGTGGTGGGATGTCTGGGGCCTGTCTCTGATTCTCCCCCTTGCTCACCTGGAGGAAGGTGCTGACCAAGAGGACAGGCAAATTGCTTCTTTGTGCAGCTTCCTGGGTTCCAGCATGGCCATGGCAGGATCTTGGGGACCACCCTCTGATTCTCTTCCTGGTTTACCCCAGAGGAAGGTGCTCACCAAGAGGGCGGGAGAATTGCTTCTTTGTGCAGCCTCCTGGGTTCCAGCATGGTCATGGTGGGATCTTGGGGGTTGTTCTCTGATTTTCCTCCTGGCTCACCCCAGAGGAAGGTGCTCACCAAGAGGGTGAGCGAACTGCTTCTTTGTACAGCCTCCTGGGTTCCAGTATTGCCATGGTGCGATCTCGGGGGCTCCTCTCTCATTCACTTTCTGACTCAAGCAGGAAGAAGGCACTCACTAAGAGGGCAGGTGAATTGCTTCTTTATGCAGCCTCCTGGGTTCCTGCATGGTTGTGACAGGACATAGGGAGCAGCTCTCTGATTCTCCTCCTGGCTCACTTCGGAGGAAGGTGTCCACCAAGAGGGCAGGCAAATTGCTTCTTTGTGTAGCCTCTTGGGTACCAGCATGTCCATGGTGGTATCTCAAGGGCCCCACTCTGATTCATTTCTTGGCCTAAGCAGGAAGAAGGTGCTCACCAAGAAGGCGGGCGAATTGCTTCTTTGTGCAGCCTCCTGGGTTCCAGCATGGCCATGGCAGGATCTAGGGGGCTGCTCTCTCTGGATTCTTTTTTTTGTGTGTGTTTCTTTCCTATTGAGTTTTTTGAGACCCTATATACAATATTCTAGTTATAAAATAATTATCAGAAGTATAATTTGCAAATATTTCCTCCTATCCTGTTTGCTTTCTTTGTGCTCAGCTGTTTGTATCCTTTATTATGCAGAAGATTTTTGTTTTGGTATAATCCCATTTGTCTATTTTTGCTTTCATTTCTTGTGCTTTTAGGGTTTTGTCAAAAAATATCTTTGCCTATTCCAGTATCTTGAAGCATTTCTCCTCTGTTTTCTAGTATTTTCAGAGTTTCAAGTTTGTAGTCTATTGAGTTTGTTTATAAATGATAACAGTTAGGTTGTAGTTGCATTTTTCCACATGTGAATATCCAGTTTTTCCAGCATCTTTTATGGTAAACATTGTCTTTCTCTAATGTGTGTTCCTAGCATCTTTTTCCAAATGTAGTTGGGTATAGATGCACAGGTGCACTCTACGTTTTCTGTTGGATTCCATTTATCTACTACATCTGTGATTTTATACCAATTATAGCAATACCATGCTGGTTTAATTACTACAGTTTTATAGCATATTTTGAAATCAGGTATTACAGTGCTTCTTGTTTTGTCCTTTTTGGTCAGGATGTCTTTGGTTATTTATTGTATTTCTGTACATGTTTGTGATTTTATATAAATTTTAGTTTTTCCTTGTGAAGAATATATTCCTATGTGAAGAATAACTATTTCAATAGGTAACATTGAATATGTAGATCACTTTGGATAATATGGACAGTATAAAAATGGTGATTTTTTTTTGTAAGCACAACATATCTATAAATTTGTTTCATCTTCATCAATATTTTATTGTTTATATTACAGATATTTTTCACTTCATTGCTTAAATATATTCCTACTTTATTTTGGTAACTGTTGTAAATGAGATTGCTTCCTTTAATTTTATTTTAGGCAATTCATTATTGGTAACTATAAATACCACTGATTTTTGCATGCTGATTTTTTTTATTGCAACTTTGCTTAATTTGTTTATCAGTTCCAATTTGGATATATGATTGGCTTATCAGGACACAGTGAGAATTTGACTTCCTCTTTTCCAATTTGTGTGTCCTTTATGTTTTTCTATTACCTGATTACTCTGAATAGCTCTCTCCAGTACTGATGTTGAATAAAAGTGTTAAAAATGTTGTCTTGTTACAGATGGTAGAAAGCTTTCAATTTTTGCCCCTTCAGTATGATGTTGGCATTTGGCTTTTATTGGTGGCCTTTGTTGTGGGATAATATGTTAATCTATTCCTAGATTTTTACTGTATTTGTCATGAATGATATTCCATCTTATCATGTTTCTTTTCTGCATCCAATAAGATGATCGTATGTTTATGTGGTCATGTGTCATTTATGTATATGTTGAAGTACCCCTGCATCTCTGGGACAAAAGCAACTTGATCAAGGTGAGTGTTACATTCATCATGGATTGGATTCAATCTGCTTATTATTTTTGTAGGTTTTTGTATCAGCATACATCGGTGGTGTATGCCTATGTATCATCAATGTCTTTCAGTCTCTGTCTTTTTCTGCCTCTCCCTCCCTCTTTCCCCTCTTCTCTCTCCACTCCATCCCTTTCTCCAGCTCCTTCTCTCTGTTGTTACTTTGTTGGTTATTGTAATTGTAATACTGGCCTCATAGAAAATATGTTTGGAAAAATTCCTTCCTCTCTCTCTCTTTTGGAATATGTTGAAGAGTGGTACTAGTTTTTCTTTCAATGTTTATTTTTAATTTTTTGTTAGTACATGTTCATAAATATGATAAATATATTTATCATGTGGAATTTGTACAAGTATATAATACATCTTAATTGGTTTTTTTGTTTGTTTTCATTCCCTATCCCTCCCCTCCTTCCATGTTCCTTCCAACTCTTGGTCCACTTCTCCCTTGTAAATGCTCTATTTTTATCATTTTTCTCTTTAATTACTTTTTTCTCTCCCCTACTCCCCTTCTCTCCCTTTCTTGCAAAAGTTCTCCATACTGCCTATTTATCTACTATTTTGCTTTTTATTCACTTGAGTTTCTCATATATAAAATAAATCATTAGATATTTAACCTTATGTGCCTGACTTACTACATTTAGAATTATGGCCTCAAGTTGTATCCATTTACCTAAGAGTTCCTCCAGTTTATCTTTCTTTTGGTGAAACTCTTCAAGATATAGGCATAGGCAAGAACTTTCTGAAAAGAACCCCAATCGCACAAGAATTAATACTGAAAATCAACAAATGGGATCATACCAGATTAAAAAGCTTCTTCACAGCAGAGGAAACAACCAACAGAGTGAAGAGACAACCTAAAGAATGGGGAAAAAAGCCAGCTATTCTTTGGACAGAGTACTGACATCCTCCATATATAAATAACTCAAAGAAATAGGTCCCCCTCATTTAGAAGAGCCTACAAAAATTGGACAAACAAAGTGATTAGACACTTCTCAGAAGTACAAATAGTCAATAAATACATGAAAAAGTGTTCAACATCACTAGGTATTGAGAAATACAAATTAAAACAGCATTGAGGTGTCCTCTTATTCAGAAAGAATGATTATCATTTAGAAGACTTAAAATGTTTAGTGACACTCCACAGGGAAGCCTCTTGGTATTGGACTATTCTTTTAGAAGCTTTCTATTAATTTTTCAGTCTCATTACTTATTTTTTTCTGCTTTGCTTTTTTCTCTGTGAGTGTATGTGTCTAGACATTCGTTTGTTTCTTCCATCTATTAAATTTGTGGCATCTGTGTGCTGGCTTCCCTGTACTACTCCTCAGCAGGAAGAGTCTTACTTACTATTCTGCTGCCAGAGGTTGGAGCAGAGATGGTGCACAGTGTCTTTGCCACTTGGATAGCACAGTCCCAGTGCCTAAGTACATGAATATTGTTCTGGCACTAGGGATTGTGGAGCTCTACTAAGCCCAGATTTCACCATGAGGAGGCAGAAGCTTGGTTTCAGTTCTAAGGCACTGCTTTAATTCCTTCAACCCCCCTCAAGTGGGAAGCACTGATTACTAAAGTGGGAGACTGGGAAAGTGTGATGTGGGTGGTTCTGCTATCCTAAGTCTTTAGATGAGTCTTTCCTTTTTATTAGAATAAAAGCAGACACAATGGTCTCTGGTCTGCTTTTTGTAGGGCGGTGGCTGTAGATTGGTATGTGAATCATTTTCACCCTACTGGATTCTGGGGAAATGACCACCAGAGGATGTTATACAGCTGCCATGTTCCCTGCCCCCAGGGTGTTTTTGTAACTGGAGAAATAAAAGAACATTCCTAATTACTAAGTACCTAACAATGTCACCATCTACGGGTTACAGAAAATGCAAAAACTGCAGAAATAAGAAAACAGGAAGAAACTTGTCCTTTTGGTACTTAAGATTATCCAGGTAAACAGAGCAGCTTAGAGAATCCTCATAGGAAAAGAAATTGAAGGAAAAGTGGAGTGGCTATGTCCTAGGAAATTTGAAAAATTAATGTAAAGATTTGGGTATTGTGTTATACCAGGGGCAGTGATGAAATCTGCAGATGATGGACCCTGTTGGAGCAAGACCTACATGGTAGCTCTCATGTGTGCAGTGCCCTATTCAGAAACTTACTGGTTATAGGAATCACACAAAACCAGTACATTTCTGGACAGAGTAAGGCTCACCAATACAATGCTCATGACTGCATCTGAATTGTAATGGATGGAACTTCTGGTACCCTTGAAATGCCTTCTGTGATCTCAGGAGTGCAGTCATGACAACCTGCATGTCACACATCTTCAAGACAGTTTCTGTGGTAAGTAAACCAATGATACTTGCCCCCTATTAAAGGTAAAGAAGGAAGAGATTAAAGAAAATAAGAATAAGCTTGTTCTTTTGGTTCTGACAATAATCCATATAAAACAGAGCAAGTGAGAGGCTTGTGGCAATGCAGGGGAGATATCCTTGTGCTTGTTAATAAAGAAGTTCTGTGTTCAAGTACCCCTCTGTTGGTGAGAAAAGCTGCAGGAAATGATGGAGCTGGCTGAGTTGGCATCTCTACCTTCAGCGTGCTGTGTGCCACGTCCTATTCAGAATGGCCCTGGTTGTTCAGATTATATGTCACCAAGGTCTTTCTGAGTAGAATAGGGCTCACCAACTTCTTCATTTGCAGTGACCTCGGATACTGATAGGGGTGGAGCTCATGAGTCCTTAAGCTGATTTTTTTGAACTCCAAAGACCTTAGGCACCCCGTGAACCTGAGCTTCCACACAATTTTTTTTTAGTGGTTCATTCTTTTTAGTTTTATGAGATAACATCTTGCTCTGTAGTCCAGGTTGCCCTTGAACTCACTATGCAGCCCAGGCTGGCCAACAACACACAGCAGTCCTCCTGCCTCAGCCTCCCAAGTGCTGGGGTTGCAGGTGTGCAGCACCACATTCATCTAGCAGTTCATTCTTAAAAACATGTACCCAGGTGGGTTTGTGATGATGGGGGATATTTCCTAGTAGAAGTAAAATGGGAGCATCTTCTCTTGATCCTTGACATTAGCCAGGTACGCAGAGAGCAGGTGAGAGCATCTTTAAGTGAGAGTTCAAAAGTGAAAGGGAGTATGTGGACATTGTCTAGGAATTAGGGGTACTTAGGGTCAGGGTTGAGTTATCACGTTGTACCGGGAGCCGGGATGCAGTGTTCAGAAGACCGTGGAGGCTGCTGAAGCAACACCTGCACGCTGTGCGCCCTGCCCTGCTCAGATTGGTGTTGGTTACTCAGACTGCACGTTACCAAGATCTCTCTGAGTAGAGTAAAGCTCACTGTTGTCCTTGCTTTTAGTGGCCTCTGGGTAGCGATGGGGCTTGTCATGGTTTAGATCTGCAGTGTCCTCCAAAAATCTCATGTTCAGAGGCGGGACTTTTGGGAGGTGACTGGATCAGGGGAACACTGTCCTCCAGTGGATTAGTCCACTGACATGTTTACTCTTGACCAAGCCATTTGGAGGTGGGGCCTGCTCAGAAGGAGTGGGTCACTGGGCGTGTGGCTTGGAAGGCGGTATTCCCTGGCTTCCCCCTTTTCTCTTTGCTTCTGGCCTTTGTGATAGGCACTGTTTTCTTCTGCTAGGCCTTTCTACCACAGTGCTTCTACCCTGGAGCCAGCCAGCCATGCACTGCATCCTTGGAAACTCTGAGCCATACTAAATTTATTTAAGTTGTGGGTGTTGAATGTATTTTTTTTTCCAGCAGTGGGAGAATAAGTAATATGAGGGAGATTCTGCAGGTATCCTTGAGCTGTTTTCTGTGATTCCAAAAGGCCTTAGATACTCTGTGAACCTAGGCTTCCTCAGGATGTTTTTGGTGGTCCATTCACAAAAGCGTATACACATATAGGTTAAAGATGATAGAGGTGAAGGACATTGACTTATTTCCTAACAGAAGAAAAGATAATGGGAACAAACTTCTTCTCTTGAAAGTTAAAATTAGTCAGGTAAATAGAAAGTAGGTGACAGGATCCTCAAGTGAGAATTAGAAGATATTGAGTGGGTTTTCTCTAGTAATTACTACGGTTTAAGGTCAGGGTTGAGGCATCATACTGTCTTGGGCACGATGATTCAGCCTTCAGAAGACAGAGCCTGCTGGAACAGTACCTGCATGCTGCATTCCATGTGCTGTGCCCTGCTCAGAGTGGCATTGGTTACATAGATTATACGTAACTGAGGCCTCTCTGGGTAGAGTAAGGCTCACTAAATGCAATTCTTCTACTGGCTTCTGCACACTGAACATTTTGAACTGTACACATTTTTCAGCTGCTTTGCTTGATCCCAGATGGACCTTGATACCCCCTGGTCTTCGTTGATCTTCAAGATGTTTAAGTTGTAAGTATAACCACTGACCCACTGAGTATCAATACCAACCTCTATGAATGGCCATTCGTGGCAGAGGGTGCTTATCCCTTCCTGTAAACACAAAATACAGTGGAAAATCCAGCTTTGGATTCCCCAGGAAAGATGTTGAGCTATTTTTTTACAGATGTGTAAAAAGAGTAAGTGATGGACCAGAATCCATCCATGGCAAAGCCTGGCCAGACACTCTGCCACAGGAGAGAAAGAAGCTTTATTGGGCAGGAGTGGACAGCGTTGCAGACCAAGACAGCCCCTGTTTGGCTTGAGAAAAGGGTTTTTGAGCGTTGTTTGGGGGAAGGGTAGGGCATTGCAGGTGAGCCAGGTGTGAACAGCAGAGTGTCATAGGGTCGGAATCAGGTACCCTCCTGGTCAAGGCTGACTTTTGCGGTTGGAACAGTTTTGGGAAGTTCTTTTTCTTGCAACCCAAGCATGAACAGGCTCCGGGGGCAGGCTGATTCTTTAGTAAAAAATTTTTTTGTGTTTAACCTGATGGTGTATTTGGACTTTCAGTGTGAATGTGTTATCACTTATTATTTTCATTGTCTTTTGCTTTATTATTATAAGCAATGATAGTCTAGTTTTTACATAATTAATTTTACCCCACCATCTGATGTCTTGGTATGACTCATCATTTTTTCACGCCCTTGTAGTGAGGATTATACATATACACTTCTCCTTATCCATGGTTTGAATTTCTGTGGTTTATTAGCCATGGGTGACCACAGTCTGTAAATACAGTGCAGTACAATGATTTTGGTTTTTTAGTTGTTGATCTCTTACTCTACCTGATTTTTAAATTACAGTTTACCATAGGTATGAATGACTAGGAATTGAACCACACATGTATGTTATTGCTTGCTTTTAGCTATCTGCTGAGAACTTTGGAACATATCGTTTGTGGAGAAAGGGCAAACATTCTGAAATAGGTTTCTATAAAGTCTAATATCCCATAATCCCTCTGTGGGAAATACTTTAGATCGAAATCTTTACTTTTGGATTGTTCCTCCTTCAGTAATCCTCAGTTCTTTACCTTGGGATATTTCATTTTTTTCTAAGAATTGATCACTAACATTATGATTTAGGATGAACTTTTTCACGCCCTAAGCATTCCTTTGTGTTATGTTGAAACACTACCTTTTAGAGAAATTGTGGTTTGAAGAAATGGATAATTTCCACTTGTAAAAGATTCCTGAAAAAAGTTTCTATGATCAAAATATTTGCATATTTTGGTATTTGTATGAGAATTTTATGCATATTATATAAGTAATTTCTACTAACAAATGCTAAAAGATAAATGAACTAATTAGAAAAAAAGTATTGCAGAATTTTTTTTCATAAAAATGCTATAGTGGCTAATAAGCTTGTGAAAAATGATGCCATTCATCAGGGCAGTACAAATGAAAAACAGTTATAATAGTTCATGCAGTGTAGATGATTCTCATCTAAAACAGAAACCATGTCAAGTGTTGGTGAGAATGAGAATTAGAACAGTCTTAGGCTTCTGATGGGATTGTAATTGTTCAGCCACTTTGGAGAACTGTGACACTTCCTCGCAGTATTCAATGTTGTGTTAGCATATGACTGATCATTTGACTGCTAGGTATATATCTGAGAAACCTGAGAGCATACATACTTACAGGAAACTGTCTGCTAATGTTCATAACATTATCATTCAATAAAAGCTGAAATGAGGAAATAGCTCTCGTGTCTGTGAACTTATAAGTGGATATAGAAAATGTGGTCCATTCAGTCAGTGAAATTATTTTCAGGCACAAATGGATATGAAGCACTGATACATACTACCCCATCTAGTAGGCTTGAGAGTGTTTTGCCAAATGCAAGAAGACAGACACAGAAATATGGATAACGTTTGATTCTATGCATTCCATTTCATTAAAGTGAAATACATAGATATGGGATAGGTAAGTGGTTTTAGGTATCAGAATGTGGGGTAATGGGGAATGAATGCTCTTGTTCTGGAGTTTATGGAGTGATTAATAAAGTGTTTTATAGTAAACAGTTATGATTATTGTCCAATATGGCCAATATACAGAAATTAACTGAATTGGGAATTTTACACATTTGATTTTTGTGGCAAGTGATTTATTTCTCAGTAAAGAATGTTAAGCCTGAAAGAGGCCATGTGTATTCAGAGTATCATGGTTTTCATTTTTTAGGTGAGATGCCATATTCACACATAGGCAAGGAACTTACTTGCTCAAGGAAATGCAACAACCTGGCATAGGTTAGTAATGACAACCTAAAAAATGAGGAAAAGGAGTTTAATGATTGTGTTCACATCTGACAGCCAACAAGTCACAGAACTGTCACTTTAATATGTACAGTGGCTACCTGGTGTCCCTCTTGTCCCTCTTTGCTGACTGTGGTACCTCTGTCATCCCATTCGTGTTCCCACAAGGAAATAGTTGGGCCTTTGGAGCTACATAAAGCCCTGGGTTCCTCTTGTGGATTTTATTCAAGAACTGGATACACCAGTGTCTGCAAAGTGGTTAAGGGGTCGTCATGGTTTCTTCATCCTTGGCTATTTGTTTAGCTTGGGCCCATGTGGACTATAGGCACAGAAAAGGAAATGAAATGTTTGTCCCTCCACACTTCACCCCTTACATCTCCACTGTCATTGCTAGGGTTCAGTGGGGTGTTCTTTCCATGGATTTAACTTGTATTTAGATGGTAGAATGTTGTGCTAAAGGACGAGCTGAATGCTTCGCTGCGTGTGTGTGTGTGTATTTGCAGTGCTCCATTCCTAACAGTTTGAATATCTGAAAATTAGAGGTAAAGATGCTGCCTTCACGAGAAAAGAAACAAAACCAAGCTCTTCTGTCAAGTTCCACATAATCATTCAGGTAAACTTAGAGCAGATGAGCGGATCCTCCCTGACTGACTGGCGCAAGGTGGAGGAAAATGGGGTGGGCATCCTCAGGAACTTAGGAAAGCGTGATAGGGAAGAAAGCTTCCCTATCTTGCTCTACGGGGGTGATGAGGAACGCTTCAGGGGATGATGGAGCAGGCTGGGTTAGCTTTCCAGCTTCAGCCTGCCCTGTGCTGTGTGTGCCGTTCCCAACTCAGAGAGGTGCTGGTGGCTTGGACTGCACGTAACCGAGGCCTCTCTGGGTAAAGTAAGGCTCACCAAATTCGTCAGTTTGAGTGGTGATGCCCCCTCCCCCACTCTGCTATTTAGGAACAAATGAGATGGGGTTTAAGAACCAGCCTATTGTGGGAGCTGCGGGCTGAGGTGCCAGAGCCTCCTGCAGTGGCACTGCCACGTGCAGCACCTTGTGTGCGGTGCCCTACTCAGAAAGGTGCTGCCGTTCACTTGGACCAGAAGTAACCAGGGCCTTCTGAGTAGAGCAAGTGTGGACAGCTTCCTCGGTTGACGTGGCCTCTGGATGGTTCTGGGTGGAGCTGCTGGCACCCTTGGTCTCCACTCCTCATATTCCTGGAGACCGACGCCTCAGCGGCCTCTGGGAGCATGGGCATCTCCAAAACCTGGAGGACTTCATTGTGGGCGTGGCCACTGAGGTCTCATGGCAGTCGATCTGAACTGATTGTGCTAGGAGATCTTGACCATCTTCTATGAACAGAGCGAGGTGGATAATACAGGTTTGAGATGTTTTCTGAAAAATTTTGCAGCTTTCTTTATAGATACCCGAAAAGCATATGTTTGTATTTAATCATTATTTTTGAGGTTTTTTTGTTTTGAATTACTTATTTGTAATTAGTATATTTTCTAATTGGTGTTTGTGTATAGTAGCCATACTAACTTGGGTTTATCTAATTTTTTTACCTGATTTACTTTTGGACACAGATTTCCATTCTAGTTCTATGACTGCACCTAAATGATTCTCAAATATTTGTAAATAAAGCTTTATATGAGATAATCTCATTTCTTTTAGTCATTAGTAGCTCCACAAACTTGTCTCCTAAGGGTTTGTTGTTTGTTTCAAGACAGGTTTCTCTATCTAGTTCATTGCTAGACTTGAACTCAGTGTGTAGCCCACCCTAGCCTCAAATTCACACAAATCTTCCTGATTCAGCCTCCCAAGTGCTGGAATTACAGGTGTGTGCCACTATACCTGGCTGCTAAGTGTCTGTTTGCTTTGTTCAGATAACTGAGTTCCAAAGTAATGATTTTAAGACACTGTGTCCTTCTTGGCCAGGTTTTTTGTGAGCTCTTTCTGAAGTACTGATTTCTATAGAAATTTGAAAATGTGTTAAGGATAATCTAATGCTAAGCAATTTTGCAAGAATTACTTCTTGGTGGTTGTATTCAAAATTCATCTTATTTAAAAAGGAGTTGGTAATTATGTTCCACCAATGTGATTTCATGTGCTTTTTGTACATTTTCAGTCTTATAAATTTCATTTTTCATGCTACTTCATTAAATCTTCACAACACATGAGATTAAATAATTACTCTCATTTTAGTCTACGTACTTTTGTAATGATCATATAAAAATATCTACTTGAAATTCTGAAGTATTTACTTCCCAGTTCAAGTCATCCAACCAGCTCTATTTATGACTGTTAGCACCACTACCATCATCTGCTATTACCATTACTGCGCATACTAATAACATAAGCATGGCTTGTCTTAGTACAAAGAACATGTTATGGTCATCTTTAACTAGGATGGCATTCTTCATAACTGTCATATCTACAGGACTAGGTATTGCTGCAGAGTATATAATTGTGTTAAGGCTTACTGTATATTACTCTGGTGATTTTTATGAATATTTTTAAATTCACAGAATTGCATATAATTAATTGCATATAATTGCAAATAATTTTAATGTCATCTCACAGATAGAACCCATATTAACCAATTCTATAACCATGTTTAACCCAGAGTTCTACATGTCATCTGACAAGAAATATACAGAGATCCATGTTAAATTGTAATTTACAGGATGTGGTGATTTATTTCTATTTCAGATACCTTTTTTTAACATTGTGTATGTTCTTTGTAATATTTTATAGGTATTCATGCCCATATAGACATGATAATCTTCATTCAAGTCTTCCAGTCTAAGGAAATATATCAGGGAACACACTGGGGTGGGTAGAGGTTAATGGTTGCAAAGGACAAAAATATTTGTCTAGGCAAAATTTCAAATTACACTATTGAGTTTTATCAGCTCATTCTATGACATCTCTTCTTCAGCCATGATGATGTTAAGCAATTGATTTTTATGTTGACCCTATCGTTTTATTCCTGGTTGTCATTCTTGTTAAATTTAATCAAGTCTTTGTATAATTGTGTTAATTCCAAGGTATAAAATAACATTTTGGGTTTTTTTATTTATTTTTTTTATTTTAAAAGAAAGAAAACAGGAAAAAGGTAGAAATATTACAGAATTTCAAGAAAAGAAGGTAAACAGTAAGAAATCACTAGTTGTTAAATTGCAAATTGTTCTTGTAGAAATAGTTATTCAAGTTACAGGATTAAAGCACACAAAGTGGACACTCAAGCAGTGAGAGTGCAAACAGATCTGTTCAACAGTCCAACAAGAACCTAGAAATATGGTCATCAATCCCACACACCTAAACATACATGCAGCACAGCCCTTTCAGTAATATTTTCTTTGACATGGCTTGGCTTCCTAGCCACCTGGATTCCCAAGAACTGGAGAATTTTAGTTCCTATAAAATTCGTTTTCACTTAAATGCATCATTCCTTCATTTGATTTTAACAAAATTTTCTTTTTATAGTGTTGGAAAATGATATAATAATACTAATATTAGGTCTACCAACTAGCCTATACTTTCTCAAGCATCTTGATACTGATTTCCACATATACAGTTAATACCAATTTTATATGATGAAGTATGTTGAGGATGACTTTAATTGTGGAATTTTATGAAAGTACACAAACTGGTAACTTAACATTAAGTCGATATGAACATTTATTAAAGTTTAAAAGTCATGAGTTTATTACCACTAAAATGTATAACTGTATGTATACATGGGGGAAGTATTGATGAGAATGTGAGTCATGTGGGTTTCTTATGACCCTAAAAAATTGTGGTTTGTATTTTATTTTTTAAAATTAATTTTAAGTGTAAGCTTAGTTTTAGCTCTCAGATACCAGTGAATCTAAGATATACATGGATAGATTTCTATATTGCACATACATTTTTAACAGCATTCACTCCCTTGCCTCTTAATTTTCAAGTCTACTTTCTCTTTTTAAACACACACTGAGTTTGGTTAATTGGCTCTGTCAGTGTAACTAGGCTATGCTATCCAGTTTTTGCTAAGGCATTTTTTAATGAGATTACCATGTACTCAATGAAACATATTTTGCTCCATAATGTAGTTGAGGCTCATCTATTCAGTTCAAAGCCCTTAAGAGAAAAGAGATTATCCATTGAAAAAAACTTCCTCCAAATTCCCTTTAATCTTGGGTTACAGTAGCAACTCTTTCCCGATCTCTAGCTTGCAATCATTACTTATAGAACTCAAATCTTCCAGTTTCCATGATTGCATGAGAAAATTCCTTAAAATAAACCCTCTCCTCTTTCCTCTTTCTCCATTCACTGTCTGCTTCTGCTCCTCTGCCTATGGTGTTTGTGCACACACACACACACACAATTGTGCACACACACACTGTTACACCTGATCAGTCTAATGAATATGCCACCATAAGAAAAATGATGTGTTCTAGGTTTTAAACCCTTGTGTTTTTCAACAAATATAAACATTCTCTGAGCTTTGTGAAATATGTTCAATCCATGTGTGTGGAAGGATCAATATGTTTCTATGTTAAAATTTAACTATTTGTGAGATCTACCTGAGATTGACACAAACTATAGATACAAATTTTTACCCATTTGTGTATCATACCAACCAACTTTTTTTTTCAAAGATTCTGAGTTATTTAATTAGTGATTCCACTGCTTAGACTTTTCATGGTATAGCAAAATATCAAAAGATTGAGCAGCTTCTTCTGTTTAATCACATTTCACACAGCTCTGTAAGTTGGGGTAAGTGGCCAAGGCTGGACTCAACTTGTGATCCGCCTGTCTCAGCCTTCCAGAGCATTGATGGGTTTTTTTGTTGTTGCTGTTCACTTGTTTTTTGCAGTTCTGTGGCTCTAGCACATCAGCATTGAGTTAGAGTCCCATACCCAATTATTGCACACTTTTAACAGTCTATTTATAAAGGGGGGGGGCAAATCATGTATATTATGCATTGTCATTTGTGGATGTCTTGAACATTCTCAATGCTTTCTGTTTATCTTTTAAATTATCTTTTTATTATGTTAAGTGATTGTAATAATCATCACACAAAGGAAACTCATAATTTTTGCATTTGTTTTCAGTTTCTAAGAAACAACAGAATGCATTATGGGGGAAAACTCATTTGTGTACCTGAGAGAAATATTCTTATTTTAACCTAATTTCATTTTATGCAGCAATTTTTACCTGTGCCTTTGATATCATTGTTGTGGTCATCAAGAGAAGGAGTATAAAAGTTTGTTATGACTGAGTCATATATTTTGATATATCCTTTACTTTCTCCAAAATTTCTTATTTCTCTTTTTGAGTTTGCTTTGGACACCCCTTACTGGATTATAATCATATTGGTGTTCTCACATCAGGGTTATCAGGGTCACAAAATTCTGATTTGTGAAAAACAGGTACTTACTACTGGCACAGTTGTCTTGGACACCCACGTCCTAGAAATCTTGGAGAACTCTGGCTGTTAGATCATCACGTGTAAGCATCTGCACTGGCTGCTTTCTTGAACACCCTGTAAGCAAGATGAAAAAATTGAGAACCAGTTGTCAAAGTATGGGTGTGGTCCTTGTCTGTGCTACACTTAGAAGCTACATTGCTCTCAATCTTGCCTCAGTCTATCAGTTATTTGCTCAGGAGGAAGGAATGCAAGTTCTGGAATATGAAGAAGAAAGGTTAATTGGGAATTATCTCATAATTTTCTCACAAATATAAAATTATATTTTATGTTTTATGGGAATTATGGGGACTAAATAAAATACACTTGATTATCATTCTGTAGCTTAAAAGGTTAGTGAATAGGAAATAAATGAGAAGAAAACAATAGTTTCTTAAAACAATCAAATTTATTAAGATTCCTTAAGGAAAAGTTGTATAAATTTGTTTCTGTTTTTGAGAAAATCTTAACAGTTCTTTTTAACTCTTAAAGGAGCTTGACTTTGTAGTTTTGTATTTTAAATTTGTGACTTGACAGAATAAAGTTAAGAACATCTAGGTAATTTTGTGTGTTTAGTTCATAACTTTCAAGATAATTCTAAAGTTTTCTTTTAATAACTAATTATCGGGCTGGGGATTTAGCTCAGCAGCATAAGTGCATGCCTTGGAAGAGCATGGTTGTGAATTCAATCCCTGGTACAAAAAAAAAAGAAAAAAAAGGACGCATTATCTATTTCATGAGAAACAAGCCTTTGTGACATCTTTAGGTACTACCATGTTAATATATCTGAAAATCTTGATTTCTCAAAAATAAAACAGTAAAAAGTGGTCTATTAAAATCAAAGTGGGCATGGTGATGCACACTTGTAGTCCTGGCACTTGAAAGGCTGAGGCAGGAAGATGACCACTAGTTCAAGGGCAGCCTACATAGAGTATTGAAGGCCAGCCTGAATTACAAGGTGAGGCCCTGCCTCAAAACAAACGAAAACAAAATAATCAATACCATTTCTCAGAAGTATAAAGGACCAGTATACATTAGGAAAAATGTTCAGTATATTTGACAATTAAAGAAACATAAATCAGAGCACTGAGTTTCTATCTTATGACAGTAAGGATGGCTATTTGGAAGGACTCAACCAATGCTGCTGAGGTTGTGGGGGAAAAGGCATCTACTACATTGCTGGCAAGAATGTAAGCTAGTACAACTACTGTAGAAAGCAGTTTGAAGAATTCTCAAAAAACTAAAAAATTCCACTTTGCTTGTCTATACTTCTCCTGTATATCTTTCCAAAAGATTAAAAGTCATATTAGTGATCTATGCATACCTGTTTGTACACCAGCACAACTTAATGATATCTAAATTGTGCAAGTGTCTGACATGGCAATTAAAAGATATAGGTAAGGAAAATATTTACACACTGGAGTACTACTCAGCCATAAAGAAGGATACATTTGAATCATTTGTTAAAACAGGATGAAACTTGAGACCATAATAAGGAGGAGTAAAAAAAGAAGAGAAATCAAATTAGAAATAGTTTCTCACATAAAGACAGGAATAAAAACCTTAGTAAGTGTGTTTGCTCAGTGTAGCTAGAGAAGAAATGGATAAAAAAATACAGGAGCATGGGAAAATGATTGAAACCTTGAATGAATAATATGGAAAACAAACAGAATCCATGAAAAAATTCAAATAGTCAAGAAACAAAAAAGGTATATTGAAAGCTGACAAAACTGTTTAAATGAAGCTGAGGGTTTTGGACATTGATGACAGGATTGCAGTTAGCAATCATAAAATAATAGATCTTTTAAAATTAACAAAGCAACATGAAATGACAAGCAACTTGATGATGAGGCCAAGAGAAACAATATAAAGCTAGTAAGCATTAAGGGAGATGCAGGAGTTAGTGCAAATAACATCAGTAAACTATTCACGGAAGTAATAGCAGAAAATTTCCCAAACATGGGGAAAAATCTTATATGCAGATAAGTGAGGCATATACAACACCAAACAATCACAATGAACATAAATCTACACCCAGACATATAAGATCTCACACATACAGCATAGAAACAATATTAAAAGTGGTTAGAGAAAAGACAACGCACCTATCAAAGAAAGCCCATTAGAATCACAGCAGACTTTTCAGCACAAACCCTGAAGTCAAGAAGAGATTAGAGTGAGGTAATTTAAGCCCTGAAACAAAACTTTCAACCCAGACTGGTGTACCCAGCAAAACTTTCATTCAAATTTAATGGAGAAACCAGATACTTCCATGACAAAAGAAGATATTCATGTCCACCAAACAAACCCTAGAGAGAGTATTGAAAGACATACTAGATACAGATAAAAATGACCACAATTTTCAGAACCACAGAAAGAAACCACCAAACAAGAAAAGCAATTAAACAAGAGAGAAAAGCAGAAAACCACTAATAAGAACATATTATGGCAAAGTACAGCCAGCAAAAATCAGTTATGTCCATAAATGTAAATGGCCTTAATTCACCTATCAAAAGAAATAGGTTGACAGAATGGATCAAGAAACAGGATGCTGCAATATGCTGTATACAAGAAACACATCTGACCCAAAAGGAAACTCCTAGATTAAAAGTCAAAGGATGGAAAACAGTATTCCACGCAATAGGAACCTAGAAAAAATCAGGGTAGCTATTATGTTTGCAGACAATGTGAACTTCAAACCTGAAATGATTTTAAAAGAGATACAAAATTCACTACATACTTGGTAGTGGAAAAATTCAAGAGGAAGAACTAACAATTGTAAATATATACGCACCAAATACAGGAGCACCTAACTATATAAGAAAAATATTAATGGACATGAAAAACCAAATACACAACACAATTATAAAAGGGTATCTTAATACCCCATTATCACAAAGAGATGGATCAACTAAACAAAAAGTCAGCAAAGAAATAATAGAACTGAATCATAGCTGTGAGCAAATGGACTTCATAAGAATTTACAGAGTGTTCCACCCAACCACATCAGAATACACATTCTTCTCAGCTGTACATGGGACATTCTCCAAAAGAGACCATATATTAATCCATAAAACTTTCTTAAGTAAATGCAAAGGATGGAAATTATCCCATGCATGATACCTGACCATAGAGCACTGAAATTGGAAATTAATGGCAAAAGAAATTGGAAAACCTGCATAAATACATAGAAATTCAATAATATTATGAACAACCAATGGGTTACAGATGAAATTAAAGAAGAAATAAAGCAATACCTACAATTCAATGAAAATGCAGATACAACATACCATAACCTGTGGGAAACAATGAAAGTGGTCCTAAGAGGGAAATATATAGCAATAAATTGTCACATCAAGAAAATGGAATAAGCATAAATAAACAACCTAATGCTACATCTTAAGATTCTAGAAAAGGAAGAGAAGAAAAACCCAAAGCTCACACAAGAGAAGAAATTGTAAAGATTAGAGCAGAGACCAATGCAATTGAAACTAAAAAAAAAAAAAATACAAAGAATTAATGAATCAAAAAGCTGGTTTTTTGAGACAATAAACAAAATTGACAAACCCATAGTTAACCTTATCAAAAGAAAGAAAGAAAGAAACCAATTCATGCAATAAGAACTGAAAAGGGAGAAATTATTACAGATCCCATGGAAATTCCAAAGATCATGAATACCTACTTTGAAAAACTCTACTCACATAGAGTGGAAAATACAGAGGAAATGGACAGATTTCTAGAAACATGTGAACTACCAAAGCTCAACTAAGAAGATATAGCAATTTTGAATAACCCAATATCAGCTATTGAAATTGAAAACATAATTAAAAACTTAGCAACAAAGAAAAGCCCAAGTCCTGATGGATTCATGGCTAAATACTACATGAAATTTAGAGAAGATTTGAAGCCAAATTTTATTGATGCAAAGAACTCAGTAAAATATTGGCAAATAGAATGCAGCAAATCATCAAGAAGATTATACATCATAATTGTGTGGGATTCATTCTAGGAATGCAGGGATGGGTTAACATACACAAATCAATAAATGTAATATACCACATCAAAAGAGCCAAAAACAAAAACCACATGATCATCTCAATAGATGTAGAAAAAGCTTTCAATAGTTCAACATTCATGATAAAAAAAACCTTCAGAAACTCTGATAGATGATGTTTACCTCAATCTCATAAAGCACATCTATGACAAAACAACAGCCACCATTATACTAAACAGACAAAAACTGGAAGCCTTCACTCTAAAACAGAGAATAAGACAAGGATGTCCACTATAACTATTCCTATTCAATATAGCTCTGGAAATATTAGCCAGAGCAATCAGACATGAGAGAGGAATAGAAGGAATAAAGATAGGAAGGGATGAAGTTAAATTTTCACTATTTGTAGATGACATGATACTTTATATAGAAGACCTCAAAAACTCCAGTAAAAGACTACTAGAGGCAATCAACAAATTCAGCAGTGTAGCTGGATACGAAGTCAACACTTAAAAATGAATAGCATTGCTGTACACAAACAACAAACTCACTGAGAGATAAATTATGGAAAATTGTCTTTCACAATAGAATCTAAAAAATGAAATACTTAAGTACTACCTAACTAAGAATGTAAAAAACCTCTATGGTGAAAATTATGCTATGCTAACAAAGGAGATTGAAGAGGATATTAGAAAATGGAAGGATATTCCTTGCTCTTTGTTTGGAAGAACAAACACTGTGAAAATGGCCATATTCCCAAAATGTTATACAGATTTGACACAATCCCGATCAAAATACCATTGACATACCTCACAGATCTAGAGAAAGCACTCCTAAAATTCATTTGGAAACAGAAGAAAGCTAGAATAGCAAAAGCAATTCTGGACAACAAAGGCAAGGCAGGAGGCATCTCAATTCCTGACTTGAAACAATAATATAAAGATGCAGTGATAAAATCAGCATGGTACTAGCAAAGAAATAGACCTGATGATCAATGGAACAGATTCAAAAATGCAAGCACAACTACAAAGACACTCAGCCACCTGATATTTGACAAAGGGGCTAAACATGTTCACTTGAAGGATAGCCTCTTTAATAAATGGTGTTGGAAAAATTGGCTCTCCACATGCCGAAGACTGAAACTAGACCCATGCCTATCACCATGCACTAAACTGAAGTCAAAATGGATCAAAGACCTATTATTAAAACAGAAACACTAAATCTACTGGAAGTTAATTAAGGTAGAAATTTTGGAGACATAGGAGTAGGCAGGAAATTCATGAAAAAAATGCAAACTGCACAGGAAATACGTTAGAATCTACAACTGGGATCTCATTAAGTTTTTGTACTTCGATATCAATCACCAACAAAGTGAAAAGAAAACCCACAGAATGGGAAAGAATTTTAGCCAGAAATCCCTCAGACAAGGACTTATATCCAGAACATATAAAGAATTGAAAAACATCATCAAGCCCCCCAAATTCAAAGGCCCTTTCCAAAAATGGGCATCTGATGAAGTTCTCAGATGAAGAAATACAAATGGCAAGTAAATACATGAAGAAATGCTCGCCATCCTTGGTCATTCAAAAAATGCAAATTCAAACAACACTGAGATATCATCCCAGAAAGAATGGTTTGGTGGGAGTGTAGACTGATGCAGCCACTGTGAAAATCAGTATGGATATTTCTCAGAAGATTAGGATTGGAATTTCCATTCAATCAAGCTATTCTACCCCTGGGTATTTTTCCCCCAAAATTGAAAAGGTCATGTCACAATGATATATGTGCACCCATGTTTATAGCAACACAATTTGTAATAGCTAAATCTTGGAAACAATCAAAATGCTCATCAACCACAGAGTGGGTGAAAAAGATGTGTTATTTTTATACAATAGAATATTATTCAGCTATAAAAAGATGGTCTTGAAGCTTTTATAGGTAAGTGGAGGTAACTTGAGACTATCATAATAAGTGAAATAAGACGCATATTTGTAAATATCATATTGCTTCACTAGTGTGAAAAAATAAACACTGAAAGAGTAATAAGATCCAAAATATATAATAGTGTAAAAATGAAAGAAAAGTGCTCTAAAGGATATAAGATAAAGGATATAAGTGTAAGATAGATGACCATATTACTAATTTTTTGTTGGATCATTAAACAGAATGTTTTGCCCTGTCATTGTTTGATTGTGCAGTTTTTATGCTTTGATTTTGTAACTTGAACAACTATTTCTAAGAGGACAATATGTAATTTATCAACTAGTGATTTCTTAGTGTTAATATTTTTTTGAAATTCTGTACTATTTGTACCCTTTTTTTGTTTTGCTTTTTCTCTTTAAATAAAAAAAGAAAGAAAATTTTGGTTTTTGAGCCCAGGTTTGCTGCAAATGACACACAAGGAAATTGCCAGGAAACACCTAATGAATACAATTTGTACTGAGCAAGAAAGTCTAAACAAATGCTGTAACGTATTTTCAGAAATTTTTACTTAATTATCGATGACTTACCAATATTCTCTTTTGGTAATTATTTTATAATTATTTTAAGTGATATATAGATGTTGTTCACAATAATGGGGTACCCAGGAATAATGCTTGGTGTATGTATCCATTGTGTAATGGTTTATATCTAGTCAAAATTTTTGTCTTTTCTATCATTTGTTTACAGTGAAAACATTGAACATCCTCTCTTTTGGCATACATGGTACATTACTGGTTCCTGTAGTTCCTCTACTGTAATAAGATAATAGTAAAGCAACAATAGTTAATCTATTACATATTATTATCTTTAATGTAATTACTCAGAGTACACAATATGGGCATGATAATGTCTCCAATCGATGTTGCCACAAACCTTTTTCTATGAACTAGGAGACACTAGTCATATAACTAATGTGCATCTTCTCCCTGCTCCCTTCCTTTCCCCGCTCCCCCATCCTAGTTCCTTTTTAATAATTTCTTCCCATTTCACAATATCTATTATACATTTTCAATCATATTTGCTGTTTCTATTTCTCATACCAGGGAGACAATACAATGTTTACACAGATAGGTCTTATTTATTTCACTTACGATTATAGTCTCAAGTTAAATCTGTTTACTATAAAAGGCTTGAGTTTATCTTTCTTTGTGGCTGAGTAGTACTCCATTGTGTAAAAACACATCTTTTTTTTTATCTATTTCTTAATTGATGGGCATTTGTGTCGTTTCCAGGATGTAGCTATTACAAATTTTACTGCTATAATCATGGTTGTATGTATATTACTGTGTTACGATATTTTTAATTCTTCTGAACAGATACTAATAAGGGGGAATAGCTGAGTCAAATAGACCTGTAATCCTAGCTTTTTGAGCAATCTCCAACTGATTGTACCAGTCTGCATTCCTACCCACAGTGGAGAATGGTTCCATTTTTCCCAAAATCCCTCCAGTATTTGTTTTTGGTTGATTTCTTGAGATAGCCATTATTTCTGGGGTGAGATAGAATCTCAGTGTTGTTTTACTTTGCATGTCTTGAATGACCAGTGATATAGAATATTTTTTCATATATTTATCAACTTTTTAATATTCTATATGAGTGAGGTCATGATGTATTTTTCTTTCTGTGCCTGACTTATTCCTTTGTGGTTTTTTGAGATAGGCTCTCGTGATGTACTTCAGGCTGGCTTTGAAATCACTATGTGTCCTAGGCTGGCCTCACACTCGCTGGTCTTCCTGCTTCAGCTACCCTAGTGCTGGAATGACAAGGATGCACCACTGCTCCCAGCTGCAGTTAACAGTGACACTCACTTTCATCCAGCTTGTTGCAAATGCCAGGATGTCATTGCTATTTTATGAATGATGACTTCTTTATATTTATCACTTTTTCTTTTTCTCACCTTATTAGTTGATGTACATAGAAATTGTTTCCATTTCTTCATGCCCAATATTGGGGTTGAGAGATCATATGGTAGCTTTATTTTTACATTTTTGAAGAAACCGATTCTTGTGTTGCACAATACTACTTACTTACATTCCTACCAGTGGTGCTCTAGAGTCCCCTGTTCTATAGCCTTTGCTGCTGCTGTGGCAGTGGGATATCTCACTGTGGTTTTGGTTTTCATTTCTTTAGTGATATTGAGCACTTTTTACTAGTCATAGGATTTTTAAATTTATTCTGTGACAAATTGAGGAAATCACCTGCTAGTATAGTTTTCCAAGTTATTTTGTTTATGCTTAAAGGATGTTGAATTTCCTGAAAATGCTTACTCTGTTAGGAAGATCTGTGATTATTTTTGTTAGTCTGTTGATACGATAGATTATATTGGTTAACTTCTGTGGTTTTTGGATTTTGTTGTGTTCTGTTTTTTGGGTTTTTTTTTGTCTTTTTGAGACAGGGTCTCACTATGCAGTTCAGCCTGGCCTCGGGCTCACTTTGTAGCCCAGGCTGATCTTGAAGTTGCAAGGATTCTTGTGCCTCAGGCCTCCCAATAGCTGGGAATAGAGGAATGCGCCACTATGCTCAGCTTTGATTGACTTTTGAACATTGAACCAGCCTTGCTGAAATAAGCTATCCATGCTCATGGTATATAATTCTTTTTATGTATGGTTGAACGCTATTTGCAAGCAAGTATTAAAGAATTTTTGCACCTGTGTTCATGAGGAACATTGATTGGTTTACAATTTTTGATACAGTCATTGACTGTTTGGTTCAGAGTGCTAATTTTCTAAAATGAATTGGAAAGTGTTCTATTTTCTGGAAAGAGTCATTGGAATTGTCATTAATTCCTTTTATGAATTTGGCAGCAACTCTCATTGAAATATATACATGGAGACTTTTGTGGAAGTGTTTTAAATACTAATTCAATTTCCTTAAAAGTTAAGTTATCCATGTTATCTGTCAATATTTTGTGATTTGTGGTAGTTTGTAGTTTTTCCTTTCTCTGTGTTGCCTTATCTTTGTGTGTAGTTGCTCATAGAATTCTCTTCATGTCTTTAGATATGCGCAGGCTAAGCATTCAGTAGTATCTTTTTAGAATCATGTTATTTAATTTTTTCTTCTGTCTCTTTTTTTCCCTCCATCATTCCTGATAGAGGTTTAACAATTTTACACTCTAGATAACCAATTTTTTTCATTGATTTCTGTCTTCCTGTTTTAAATTTCATTTCTGTTTTTTGTATATTTCCTTCATCCTGCATGCTTTGTGGTTATTACATTCTTTTTTCTAGAAAGGTGATTGAAGCTAGAATTTAGATTATCAATTTGATCATTTTCTCTTTCCATACTAGGCATTCAGTAAAGTTAAGTTTCATTACAAATTTGATACATAGTAATTTCATTATCATTCAATTCAGTGTATTTCTAATTTCCCTACAAACTCGCTTTTGTCCCTTGGCTTATCTGGAAATATATTTATTTTTTAATGTTTGTTTTTTTTAAAAATAGTATATGTTTGTAACACAATACTGTAGTCATGTTCACTTTGAGAATGAGGTACATGCATATAACATGTCTTGAGTACTTTTGATCCCTTCATGCAATTTTAATCATATATATGACCAAGCAATCAGTTCTGTTTTGTTTGATTCATAAACAGTATTCTCTTGTTTTCTAGATGTGCATAGAAAACTTAAGTATAGTTTAGCAAGATTTGTTATTTGTACTCTTAAGAATTCTAATTTTACTTTGTCCTTTGCTGGGTGGTTTTTAATGGCATAGCCTGAAGCTACTGAATTTTACCAATCTAACAGTCATTATGTATCTAATAGATCCTGTGACCTTTGATAAGGATGCAGATAAGATAGTAATGTATTTTTAAGAAATTGCTTTTTAAAATAATGTCCAATTTTGCATGATCAACATTAGTAAATTGCAGAGTTCATCTTGAGAACCAGTCCTTCTTGTCATGAGAGGAATTTGTTGCCAAATTATCAAGATTGTGCTGGATTCCTTTCATATTAACACCTACAATTTTTGGTCTCAAATATGACAATCAGTGGAAAGGGTTTTAGTGATTGAGAAGAATTATTGAAGAATCTAAATTCTTTGAGGTTAGTGGGTGCCGGAGTCCAGCTGCAGCAGGGCTCAGGGGTCCCAAAGGTGGTCAGGGAGTTGGCGAGTGAGGGACAGAAGATACTGCACACCAGTCTGTGAGTGAATCTGAATCTGCTTTATTTTTCAGAACCTGGAGTATATATTTGCTAACTTTTGGCAGTAACTTAAACCCCAAGCAGGAAGAGTCCCAGGCTTAGGGCCAGGCAGGGATAATCTTAAACAATATGTGTTAATTAACTTTTTTCACCTTTGTTACACTTTAATCTTGTTACTTAATTAGCTTGGGAAATGTAAACCGACACACCGGGATGCCCACAGGAGGGAGAGATGGAGCAGAGATGGAGCGGCAGCTGTGAAGCTATCATGCCACTCCCTACATTTTTTCCCTTATCACTTATGGGAGTATGGCAGGCCCTGTGAGGATAGCGCCTGTCTTGGGTCAAGGACTCTTCATATGAATCCAACCAGGCCTTACCCGTCATGGGCCTGCAGGACAGCAATTGGTCCTGTGCCTGTCTTAGGTGGCTGGTGGCGTAACATATGTGTCCTAGTTGCCCATCTCTGGCTACCTGTAGGACAGCGCCTGTCTTAGGTCAAGGACTCTTCATATTAACCCAACCAGGCCTTATCCGTCATGGGCCTGCAGGACAGCAATTGGTCCTGTGCCTGTCTTAGGCAGCTGGTGGGTAACATATGTGTCCTAGTTGCCCGTCTCTGGCTTCCTGTCCAGTGTCTCAGGGCAGTTGTCTCACAGGAATTTTGTAAATCCTCCTCCATGAGCTCTTTCATTTAAAGCTTTTGTATAAACTCTCTCATACAACTCACAGAAGGCAAAATTTCACAATTAGTTTTCACAAAGGGGTTATCTAGAGGGTTTCTAGTAACTCCTCTGGAGTTTCTATTTTTGATTTCATATTGAGTATTACATGAAAATATATATGTGAATTACACAAATTACAATTATCAGTACAAAACATTATAAGATCCTTGTGCCCAATTCCCACATGTAGTGTCCTTTTCCTGGAGAAGCGATTCCTTGAAGTGCTCTCCTCTACCCATGGACTTTGTCACAAGGCGTGGATGGACTAGGATGTGGCAAGTGGGTAGATTTTAGTTACACAGTAAAGTCATAATGTCAGAAGTCTATATTTCATTAATTCTGGAATTACATATACTGGTATCATAATTGCTTTTCTTTTCTTTTCTTTTCTTTTCTTTTCTTTTCTTTTCTTTTCTTTTCTTTTCTTTTCTTTTCTTTGCTTTGCTTTTTAGTACCAGGAATTGAACTCAGAATCTCACGCTTGACAGGAAGGCACTGTACTGCTGCACTACTGAACTAAATATCTGGCCTCATAATTGTTTTCCTAACTTGATTTCAAACTTCAAGTTTCTATACCTGTTTCTTCACATAATCCTTGGCAAATCTACAATGTAGACTTACTAAAAATTTCAGCAGCACAGGCTATGATGAATTTATCTACATACATGAGTCCAGAGAACATTTTCTTCCAAGGCATTCTTCCAAGTAAATATCATTAATGAGATGTTACTATCTCTGCTACTCCTGGAAAATTCTATTATTGTGTTTTAGAACTTAGAAAACATGGGGGCTTATGAACTGCAAGTAACTTTCTAATATCTCTTAATAGTTCAAACCAAATGCTTTTTAAAAATGTGTCTGTGGTATTTTTGATGAAAATGTTTTCCTAACAGATGAGATGATGTAGTGATATATTTCTATTCATTTATGAATACTAGGCAAATATAATTCAGTGGCATTTGCAATAATACATATTGATATTTAATCATAATATTGGTTTGATGATTTAGCCTCTTGCTTTTTAAATGTATGTTAGGATTTACTGTGACCATCTTTTTGCAGCTTGTTTTACTTCTGAAACAGCATGTGAATATTCATTCAAGATATCTGTGTAAATGAGTTTGGATATGTGTATCTATTTATCCAAGTTCCAACCTATATATTTCTCCTTTTGAACCAATAAAAATATTTTGTTGCATCAGTTGTTGAATTTTAATTTTATTTTCCATCTCAAATTGATCTACTGTGTTGATCATGGCATCACTTTTTAAACCAATACTATAGTCTTGACTGATGTATTCTGCATACAATATATAAAACCAACACACATGCACATGGCCTGAATTTACTCATGTGTATCACCTATTTTTGTTTGGTTGCTCTAGGTAGGTGCTATTGGATTTACATTGCAGGTGAGATATCAATCAGAGTTATATGAAACAAGAATAAGTTTGATGCAATAAGAGATGCCAGTTGACAGCATTAGTATTTGAAATCCACGTAATCTAGAAACCACTAGGCACTGAAATAGGCAGTGAAATAGTGGGTTTGAATTTTCCCTAATAATAAGCCTTTTTCATAGCTTTTGTTTGGTCAGTGATATGACCTGGTTTGAAATTTGTCTCCAAGGGCTGGGAATTTAGCTCAGCAGTATAAGTACCTGCCTGGCAAGCACAAGGTGAGTTTGATCCCCAGTACTGGAAAGAAAAAAAAAATAAATTTCTTCAAAGCTCCTGGGTTCCAATACAGCAGTGTTCAGAAATGGAGCTTCTGGGAGGGAACTGGATTGCAAGGAGTCTAACCTTACCAGTGAATTAATCCATCAATGGTTTCAGACCTTCATACCAAATTGTGTTTTGTTCAGAACTGGCCAAATGGGAGGAAAGCAGACCCAAGGGGTGGGGACAGTGCTCTTGAAGAGATTATTGTGTCTCTGGTTCTTTCTCTTTGCCTGCCAGCCCTGTCATGATATTCTGCTTCACCACGGGCCACAAAGGATGGAACCAAGGAACCATGAACTGAATCTGGGCCAAAATAATCCTTTTGTCCTTTGGATTGATTGCTTTCAAGTCTTTGGTCAGTGATGAATTGCTGACTAACAGTAATTTTTGAGTTGGAAGTCAGTCATCATTGCTTGATAGGTATGGACACAGGTATTAGCATTTTAATATATGTCATTTTTAAAATATAAGTGCTTAAAAAGGGATGCTTTATTCAAATCTCACAATTCTATGATAAATATTTTTGTGTTGTGATGTGAGATTTAAATTAAATTATCAACAAATACAGATAAATACCAGCTTAAGCACCACCCTACTAGTTAGTAAGCACTAAGAAATTTTAGTAGAAATTATTAATATTTTTATTGATTTCTTGAGCATTTGGTTGAAAACTTGCTCTATTCAAATAAATACAAGTTATCTAAATTAGTCTACAATAAAATAAACTTGTTAATAAATGTGTCAGTAACATTATCACTGTCTATCCTGTCATTTACCTAATGCAACTGCTAATATTTTATTATCACCTTTTAGGTGGTAGGAAGAGTTGGTCTTGATTGATGCTAAATGTTTTATCCATATGTACAATTTTTAAATATATTTTTGTATGTCAATTAAGATATTTTTCATCTTGCTTAATAAAATGAGTTATTGGCTTGTAATGAGTATTATGATAAACCATAAATCTTCCATATCTAATTTTAATACTAATATCCATCAAACAATTTAAATGTGTCAAGAAATATCTGAAAACCCATGGTAAGTGGTAAATTCTGCCTTGTGGCTTTTTTTTTCTTATTTTTGAGACAAGGTCTCAGTATATAATTCAGGCTGATCTGGAACTCACTCTGTGGTTCAAGTGGGTCTCAAACTTGGCAATCCAAGTTTGTCTCAGGCTCTTTAGTATGGGATTACAGATGTGTGCCAGCAAACCTGGTTGCTTTTCAAATAAGAATTGAAGCTGTTCACCGCACAGTACTGTCATAGCTTATTCCAGACCTTCCATGAGTGACCGTGCCATAAAGCTTATATATTCATTTATATATGATGTAAAGCCACAAGGAATATATTGGGAAGATTCAATGATTAAAAATAAAAATCAATCGTGAGGTTTCTATTGACATTTTCCATCTACAAAATAGATTTTTTCTGTTGATCTTTCCATCACTCTTACTAGCATGCTATATAATTTCCTTGTATTTTTTAAATTAAGTCTATTGGTACAATTTAAATATACATAAAGATCACATTCATCATTGGGAATTTGTGCCTGTACACATCTTTATTCCCTTTTTTACTCGTTCTCTTTCCCTCCCTTCAAATCCTCTTCCCCTCATTTACAAAGCTTTGTTTCCATTTTATCCTTCTTTTCTTATTTCTTTTCACTTCCTTCTGTTCCCCCTCCCTCCTCCCTAGTTCTCCTTTACTTTTGAACAATTTCTTCCTACTTTACAATGTCTGTTATGTATCTTCACTCTTACTTACACTTTCTGTTTCTCACACCACAGGGACAATTCAATATTTATACATGTGTTTCTGATTCATTTCACTTAAAATGTATGATCTCAAGGTCCATCCACTTAGTTATAAATATCTCAAGTTTATCCTTTATGACCAAGTAAGTACTCCATTGTATTAAAAAAAAAAACCTTTCTTTATCCATTCACTGGTTGATGGGCATTTGGGCTGTTTCCAAGATTTAGCTATTACTGTGCTGCTGTAAACATAGGTGTGCATATATAGCTGAGGTATGATTTTAATTCTTCTGGGAAGATGCCAGTGTTATAGCTGGATCAAATGAAACCTCCAATCCAAGCTTTGTAAGTAATCTTGATACTGCTTCCACAGTGAATGTATCAGTCTACACTACCCCCAACAGGTATCCTGTTTCCCTACAGCCCCTCCAGCATTTGCTATTGATTGATTTGTTGACAATATCCAGTCTTTCTGGGGTGACATGGAATCTTGGCATTGTTTTAATTTGCATTCCTCAAATGACTTGTGCTGTTGAACAGTTTTCTATATATCTATTTGCCATTTGTACGTATTCACATAAGAATTGAGTATTCATTTCAGATGCCCTTGTTTGGGCTGGGTTTTAAAATTTGGGGTAGTGTGATATTCTTCAATTTTTGTATGTCCTTTGTCTGGCTAAAACTTTTTCCCACTCTAGGTGGTCTTTTCATTCTGTTGGTAATTTTTTTTTTGCTGTATAAAAGCTTTTAATAAGATGAGATTCCAGTTGTTGTTTCTTTGTAGTGATTGCCAAGCAATTGGGATTTTTTTCATGAATCCTTTGCTTATACCGATGTTTTCAAAAGTTCTACCTATGCTCTCTTCCAACAGTGTTTTTGTTTAGTGTTTTTGTTTAAATATTTAGATCTTTGATCCATTTTGATTTTAGTTTAGTGCATGTTGATAGACATGGGTTTGGATTTAGTCTTCTGCATGTGAGAAAAAAAGTTTTTCCAGCACTATTTGTTAGAGCATCTTTCATTCACTGAAGGTGTTTGCCCCCCTTAGTAAAGTATAAGGTGACCAAGTGTGTTTGGAGTCTGTCTGAATCTCCTAAACTGTTTCATTGATCCTCAGGTCTGTGTTTTTGCTCGTTTGTTTAATCGTTTGTTTTGCCAGCATTATGCTTTTTTTTTTTTTGTACCGGGGATCAATAGCACGACCTCACACTTGCAAGGCAGGCACTCATGTGGCTGAGCTAAATCTCTGGCCCCAGAACACCATGCTATTTTTATCATTGTAGTTCTGTAGTATAATTTCAAGTCAGGGGTGATGCTATCCCTGCCTTGTCTTACTTGTTCAGAATCGTTTTTGCTATCGTAAAACTCTTCTGATTCCAAGTGATTTTTTTGGAATGTTTTCTCCAGTTCTTTGAAGTATAGCATGGTATATTAATAATCCTATTTTACATTCCTTATATATTTGTGTTCATGATGTTGTTCATATGACACTCCTTATTTTTGTTGTAGGTTAGATTGATCTAAGTAGTTCTCACACAAAGTTGGCACTTTTTAAATCATAAAAGTGTTCTGTAGGTTTTGCCTCACAAAATATTCATGGTACAGACCTGATAATATTGTGAGAATTAACTTCAGTTAACCACAAAAAATATTAAGCATATGTCTGAGAGACAATGAGGTGTTAATTATTTCTTAAGTATGATTTTTACTTTGTACATATTATTGATGTAGAACTAACAATCATATTCAAACAAAAAGGGAAACTCACTCATTATAGACATTAAATAATCTGTTTATGAACCTACAAGGAATAAGCAGTGCCAAAAAATTTGATTCTTAAGAAACCATATTCCTTGTAAATGTTATAATAGGTATAATATATTTCACCCTAACCTTTGAACACTTAAACTTTTGCTCATATGTGAAAACCAGTTTATACTCTTTTAATATGTGAACTTCCTAGTTCATTATTATTCTGCATTTTTTATTTTTTCAAAAAGTACTAAAGCAAGGAAAAAAATTGTGTTCCATGTATATTTCTGTGTGGTGTTCTTCTAAAAGTGTGCTTATTTGGCCTCTCTTTCTCTCTCTCTCTGTCTTGCTCCTTGTCTCTCTGCTCTGCTCTTAAAACTGCATGGTATAAAATGACTAAGTTTTTACACTGCATACAATTTGTCATATAGCCTGTGTAACTCTATTACTGCTTAATAAATATTCTATGAATTTTGAGCCCATATCACTTTATTTTAATGACTGTTGAGTTTTAATGATGGCATTTAAAATCTGGTTATGACAAATACTTTCTTATGTTTTGTCATAGGTTTCTGGTATAGTGTCACAAGTTGCTGTTTTGAAGTTAAAAATGCCATCAGTTTTTTAAATTAGTGTGTGACATCTGTGATTTTTATTGCAGAATGTCAGTGGCAAATCTAACAAAAGAATCTGTTGTATAATATAAGACATGTTGGGAGCACATGATGAGAGAAATTATGTTGCTTGCATCACATAATGAGTGCTTTTTATTTTTTTGAATAATACTTTCATATTTTTACTTTTCAAATAGGAATTTTAATATATATTATCAAAAGATAAATGTTATATACTTGTATATGTTTCTTTTATTCATTGCAGAAATATTTTGCAAGTGTTTGTTCATTGATATTTTATAGAAATCTTGTGCTATAACCATAATTTCATATAAATGTATAGGATTAAATAATATAAATTACAAGTATTTATACATATCTTATAGAGATAAACACATTACCTAAAAGTTTTTGCCTTTTGTTTCATTTTTTAATGAGAAAAAAACAGGAAAATCAAGAAGCAAACAATTAACAATCATCAACAAAACCAAAATGATAACAAAAAAAAACACAATGGCAATATAGGACTTCAAAACAAGACGATAGAAATTTAACAACAGTTGTTATATTGTATATCATTATCCTAAAAGAAATTGCTGAGGCTACCAGATACAGGCATGCATGATTAATCAGATGACATAATTTCCCTTTGAGCAGTTTATTTCCCTTTTACTATATCTATTGTAACTTTTGGATTTTATTTACTTTTTCAGTTTTTCACACTAGAAAAACAACACGGTGTTTACACATGCAAGACTGATTTATTTCTCTTATGAGTATGGTTTCTAGTTGCATCCATTTATCTATAAATGCCTTGAGTTTATGATTCTTGATAGCTGAGTAGTACTCCATTGTATAAAAATACCACATCTTTTTATCCATTCCTCAGCTGATGGACATTTGGGTTGTTTCCAAAATTTAGCTATTACAAATTTGGCTGATATAACCATGGTTGCACATATATTGCTCTGGTGTGATGCTTTGAATTCTGAGAAAATACCCGCAAGGGGAATAGCTGGGTCAAATGGAAGCTGTAGTCCCGGTTTTCTGAGGCATCGCCATACTGATTTCCACAGTGGCTGCACCAGTCTACACTCCTACCAACAATAGAGAAGTGTTCTTTTTTCGCCATAGCCCTGCCAGCGTTTGTTATTGGTTAATTTCTTGATGTTAGCCATTCTTTCTGGAATGAGATGAAATTTCAGTGTTGTTTTAATTTGTATCTCTTGAATGACGAATGATGTTGAACATTTTTTTATATATTTGTTTGCCATTTGTATTTCTTTATCTGAGAATTGCACATTCAGCTCAGATGCCCATTTTTGGATTGGGTCTTTAAACTTGAAAAGCCTGACTTTTTTCAATATTGAAAATTCATGCATGTTTTTATGAAATGATAAATTGATTCTGAATTTTCATATTGTGCATAATATCTGAACAATGTGGAAAATATTCATATTTTAAACAATATACTGCATTTATTTAAATGGTAAATATTAGATCATTATAGTGATCTAATTATGAAAAGTACTTCATAATCTTCCTCTGGTAAGACATACTTCCAATGCGAATTTCTTATTCCCTTTTAATTTCCTTATAATTTATTGTTAAATATTTTTAATTTTAAATAAACTACTAACATATGACTAAATAAGTTTATGGTTTTTTTGTATGTGTCCACAAATGTCATCCAATGCTTATTCTTTAATCTTTCATTTGCTGAATAGAACTCAAATTCTTCCTTGTAAATGAGTTTTTATATTTTTGTATATTATAATCTAACACTTTAACTCATATTGCATGCATAATAATTTGTAATATGGATTTTAGTTTGTTTTCTATTATTTGATTTCAATATGTGTGATAGTATGGACAGCTATTTTGAGGAAAACAAGAGACATTATGATTTGAAATTGTCTTGAAAGAGTCAAGAGACTGTTGATTTCAAATTGTCTTGTTTTGAAAGGTCATAATGCTTTCATTATTTTGTTTTGATTAGTTTTATACTATTTTGTTCTGTTTGAATTTATTGTGTGTGAAGGTATGGACAACTTCTTTGAAGAAAATGAGACACTATGGTGGCCTCTGTTGATTTCCTTTTGTCTTATTTTGAAGTCCTGTGTTGCTTGCATTGGTCTGTTCTGATCTGCTTTGTTCTGTTCTCTTTTATTTTATTCTCTTTTTTAAAAAGTAAGTAATTTGTCATGTGATGGAAAAATTTTGATTTTAAGAAGTAGAGATTTTATTGGATTTCCATCTATGATTCAGTCAGTCTTATAATTTCTTAATTCATAAGCCCCAAAACTCGTTTTTTAAACTTTAACTTTGAAATTTCAGTTAGAATCATCATACTTTACGAAATTTTCAATAATTTGAGAAATATACTTCTTTTTCTTTATAGATCTCCAAGAATACATGAGGGTTATATTGGTTGTTTTGTTTTATTTTTATTTTGAGACAGCGTCTCACTATGTAGCAGTGCCATTTGGCCTTAAACTCACTTATGCAACCCAGGCTAGGCTCAAACTCAGGGCAATCCTCCTGCCTCAGCCTCCTGTGTGCTGTGATTACAGGTGTGTGCCACTGCGCCCAGCAAGAACACATTTTTATGTGATGAAACTTATTTTTATTTTAAAGGTGTGAGCAGATGCTTTTTGGTACCTGGAGAAGCTGGTGATATATATATATATATATATATATATATATATATCCACTGATTTCATTACTTGGTCTATCAATTCTCATACATATCTACTTTATGAATTATTGTTTTGAATGATACCATATGCCAAATTACCACATCAGAAAAATATTATAAATTATTTTAGATTACACTAACAAGAAAGTAGAATCCCCTTTTCTTTGGGAATGATACATTCCTTTCCCCATTTTACTGGCTTGTTTTGCAGAACAAAGATATTTATTTCTGTATTGTGTCTGTTGCTACATGTTACAGGTAACAATTGGCCCTAGTCCTACGTGCATCTACCAGAAACACATGCATCTGGTTAACTTTTGTTTTATAGACTGGTGTAACCATTGTAGAGGTCAGTCTGGAGATTCCTCCAAAAGCTGGAATTGGAAGTCCCATTTGACCCAGCTATTCCACTCCTAGGCATATTCCCAGAAGAACTGAAGACATTTTACCACAGTGATACATGTACACCCATGTTTATAGCAGCACAATTTGTAATAGCCAGATCTTGGAAAGAACCTAAGTGCCCATCAACTGAGGAATGGATAAAAAAATTGTGGTACTTTTATACAGTGAAGTAATACTCATCTATAAAGAATGATCACATTGAGATATTTATAAATAAATGGATGCAACTTGAGATCATACTAATAAACGAAATAAATCAAACTCACAGGTATAAATACCGTATGGTCTCCCTAGTGTAAGAAATGGTAAAAGTACATAAGATTCTATAGTAATCATGGTTCCCTATTATATTGCTTTGAAATTTTATAATGTTTTCATTCATTGATTGGAATGGTTTTATTCTGTTTTGTTTGATCTTATTATGTGTGATGGTATGAATAACTACTTTGAAGAAAACAAGACATTATGGCAGCCACTGCTGATTTAATATCATCTTGTTTTGAAGTCCTAACATGCTTTTGTTCTTGTATTACCATTGGTTCTATCACACTGTGTGTTATTGGATTTTAATATGTATGATAGTAAAAACAAAGTTTTTATGGAAAATGAGATAATATTGCAGCCATTGTTCATCTTTGGTTATTTGGTTCAGAATGTTTTGCAATACATTCATTCTCTTAAGTGGTTTTATTCTATTTTGTTATGTTTGACATTATTGTGTGTAAAGCCAAGCTCACCTATTTCAACGAAAGAGACATTATGATAGCTACTATTAATATCCAATTGTCTTGTTGTGAAGTGCTGTGTTGCTTGCATTGTTCTGTTCTTATCTGCTTTATTCTGTCCTCTTTTATTCTTTTTAAAATAAAAAAAGAAAACAATATAACATTTAGGGTTAATCTCACACCTGCAAGAAAAAGATGTATGTAACAGTACTTATCTCCTAGTGGTTAGGGAATTAATTATGTTTATTGAAAATGAGTGTGATATAAGTAGATATATTCTGATGGGATATGGATTATAACATTAATTTCTTTAGTTAGTGTTTGTCTCTAAGATACAGAAGTATATTCATGTATTGTTTCATTCATTCATCCAAACATATTTATGGCATGACATTAAATTTAACTGCTGAAGGTTTTCTGAGTTTCAAGTGAGTCATTGAAAGTGGGATCAAAGCACAAACCCTGACAGTGAATTATTATTGAGCAAATATTGGTTATGATTTAAAGTAATTTCAAATTTTTGTTCGCCACATAGGAAAATATGGCACTTATAGAACTGAATTGTTTAATATCCCAAAACAAATGTTATTTAAAATTTTATTATTATATAATGTTTCAACTTATCAGCCTAATAAATGAGACTATGATGTAAAGTTTAAAATTTTTTGTCCCAGTAACAATTCCACTCCCAAAAGTAAGTCAGAGATACAGTTTTTGTGTGTATCATTCAGCAAATGTGTGTCAATGAATCTCGCAAAAATGCTATTTTTTATTTGTAGTGTAACCAAAAATGAGATACTCTTAAACTCATTATGTAACCAAAAATGTTTTAAAATTGTACCCTTTTCCCTAGATGGATTGCATGGGGTTAGGTGGTATATTGCAGTGAATTTGAGGTTTGCTTTCTGCTATATCATCTTTCAATTCTGTACTTCTTACAGTCCCTGCTCTTAAGTGAATGCTACTTAATATTATTATAACTTTTATAATATAGTTCACCTCTATCTGTCAAAATCTTCCCTTTGTCATTTCTACAGGAAGATTTTTGAAATAGCTTCAACCCATTTATGTTTAGAGATTGACATTAACAGCACTTTCTCAAATTATCTGAATATTACATTGATATTTTCCATTAAGTGACAATTACTAAAATACCTATAACTTTAGAGCAGCTTCTCCAACTCAACATGGGTTATATGTAATTATTTTTGCATTTTTATTTCTCAACAGGTATGAGTTCTTTTCTTTAAGCAGATATTAAGGTTGTTCACATTTATTACTACATTTATACTCTGAAATGTTTGTTTTTCAATCCATTTATCAAGTATTTTGCTCCTAGTTGGGAAGGACACTAACTTTCATATGCCTTGCAACTACTTGCTTTACTTCTCTTTTTTTCCACAGCATCTTGCTGTATTTCTAGCTGGATGGGTTATCTGTATTATGTATTATAATTTTAATAAAGCTACACAAAATTCTGTCATTCTAGGTTAGTGCTTTATGATGAAGTACCAAATACGATGGAACTCACTCTTTCATTGTAAAGATATGCTGCCCCCGACTTTGCCCGACTTTGCCCCTCACAAATCTCTCAAATCTGAGATGTCTAACTATGTACAGAAATCTTACTCCTACCACTAAGTTTGTGTATGTATCATCCACGATCACCATGTTATCCATCTGAAACCAAGACATTGAATGCCATAATTTTATGTTACATAGTAGGAGAATTACAATTCTTAGTACTGTGTCATAAGTCAGTTTTCATTAAATAACTCATACTCTCATGGTCTCACTAATTTTTTCCTGTTATTTCATTGTCAATATTTAACACATTGCTTTATTTGATCTTTGTGACAATTTGTGACGTGAAGTTATTAATTTCCATGTCATAGGTTTGCTTTGAAGGTCATGAGAGAATCCTTTTGAAAGCACACTACCTGTTAGCTACACATTTAATAGTTGTTGCTTATTATTGTTGCTGATGTTAGTAATACTAATTAACTGTCCCATTACCATTTTAGCAGGGACTTTTGTATAGTCTGTGACCTTTGAACATCCTGTAGTAAATCGCTATTTGGAATTATATTTTTCTATTGCTTTATAAATAAACCGAATTTAATTTCTCAGCCTACCTAGTGGAATGAAGCATAATCATGTAATGAGAAATTTAATAATAATTTGATATTATCTGGAAGTGGAGTTCAAATGCTTCACTTCACATCTCATTTTTAGTAGCTGTTAACTTCCTCTCATGCATATTATTGAAAAATATTTTTCATGTTCAAACAAGCATAAACACCTTCAAGTATATTGCTGTTTTGTTTATTTTTGTAGAAATGTGGTATCATACTCTGTAATGTTGTTTCTTTACTCTTACTATCTTCACCAGTAGACCTCAGGTTTTCCTTTGTTTTAAGCAGCTGTTGAAGTCTTAAATGGTATGTATAGGGATACATATATAAATATTGTTACCGTTACAAAATTATAAAACTTTGAGCATTATTATGATCATTAAATGGCTCCTTTTAGAACGTTTAGACTAATATTTGTCAAAATTTAGTGACCACAGTCATTGCCTGGGAGTTTGATTTACCGCATTATTCTTTCTGCAGGCGTGTCTGCCGTGGAGCTGTATTCTGTTTTTATAATAACATACCCAGGTGCCCCACAGTGGTCATGCTGAGATCTCCCTCCACAGATATAGCAGCTCTGCCTGCAGGTTTATCCTGTGCTTGACCTGTATCCTGTATACCTTATCTTTCTCTTTCCATATTTGATATCATTTTGGTAAACAAAAATTTTCTACAACTGTAGGCTCTTTTCCTCCTGGATTCCTAGACTTTGAAATTCCATGATGACGTATCTCAACATATTTCTGTTTATACCTTGTGGTTTTGAGTTTTTTCCACTCTTCCAATTCAGATGAGTAATGAAGAATACACTGGTATTAAATGTTGATTAGTGATTGCCTATATTTTTCTATCTACACACATTTCTTGAAAATATAATAGATTTTCTTAAATATTCTGGGTAGAATATTCTGGGTAGAAGTCTAACTGCAACTGCTTTGGGATATGAACAGTTGACTGCTGTTTGAAAGATCTAGAATCCCAGTTGATTAAGGGCTCCCCTAACACATCACTTAGAAGCTCTTTTGTGGGGGAAAAATAGCAATTCACTCTTTGAAGTCAGCTAGTAAGTAGCTTAATAGTAGCTAATACATAGGATAATTTATCATACATTTCAGCTAGTAAGAACCAATTTATAATGGAAAACCAAATTGTTCTTGGCCATGGACTTTGTTATCTGTGCTTATGTCTCTAGGCTGTGCTTCAGATAATCAAAGCATTTTCACATGTACTCGTTTGTCACCTCTGACAAACTTAGAGATGGAAGTATTAATAATGTCTATATCCCAGGTGTTTTTTTTTTCATACTGGTATGCACATGAAAGCACTTACCTATTTATTGAATTTATACTAGCAGTGATTACATATTAAGTGTAGTTTGAATAATGTTTTTATTGATGTTTCTGAGTCTAATGATACACTTTTTAAGATATCGAGACATGAGGCTTGGAGAGGTTTAAGATTTTTGTTTACTTGTTTGTATTTCAGCACTGAAAATTGAGGCTGAAGGCTTTAGATTCAACTGGATCTCAGCCCATTTTTATTTATTTTTAAATTTTGGACAGGGTCTCTATGGTACTGGGATGGGGCTCAAACTTGTAATCCTCCTGCTTCAGCCTCCCAAAGTGCAGGATCACAGGATTGATCCACCACACCTGGCTGAGACATTTAGTTTTTAAATGTCACTTGCATAGAAGTAAACCAGAGCCTGACTGTAATATCAAAAACATTTTATTCAGGAAGGGCAGCAATAAGTGAAAAGAGACTTCTTTATACAACTGTACTCAGTTCTGAATAGAGTATGGGAAAATTGTTATTTATAGCCAAGGAGTGGGATGGAGACCCGTGAGTGGGAAAATTATTAAGGAAAATCATCAGGGGTAAACATGTTTGCACTAACCCTCCCGAACAGGATTCTGCTTGAAGGGGATCAGCTTAATCAGATATTAATAATAGGGGATAAGGTATTTGATTAGATATAAAATTGGGAGGTAGTTGCTATCCTAACCTAACAACATTTTTCTAAAATTAGATGATAGAAGCATAGAATTCCCAAAGTGAAAACATTTGAGAAAAAGACTCCGAGGCACCTGACCAAAAATTGCTCTAGGAGGGGCTCTTTTCTGACAGCAAATGAGTGAACCTGAGTTTTCTTTTTTCTTTTTTGCATTGCTAAGTTTTGCTTTGTTTTAACATAAGTGATACATTTTTTTGTTTTACGATTTTATAGTAAAATCAAAATAGCAATAATTCTGTGACAATTCTCTGTTTTACAGTCTCACACACAAACATAATGCTTATTTTTTAATAAAAAAGTATTTCACTGAAACACATTGTCATTCATCACCCTCAAAACAATCTCTCTGGAGTGGAACACACTTATCCCATCACTCTTGCTACTTTCTGCAGCAGTTCTGGAAGTCCTGTGCTGTGAGTGTTTCTATGTGGTATGATAAAAAATATGGTGAATGACACTGTCAAGTGCCAACCAGTGGAAAGGCAGACTTGGACACACTATGATGTGTCCTCATCTGCTGGAACTGAAACCGTGTGACTTCTAACTCTTCACCAAAATCAAAATGACCATAAGTGAGAAATATTTGAACAGATTCAGAACATGCAGGCAGCCACAAAAAGACTTCTAGAACCGCTTCAGAAAATGACAAGAATGATGAGATAAATGTGTTTAATGTGAGGAAAGAACATTTGGGGAGGAGGGTCCACAGGGTCCTTTATTTTAATATTTTAAACTTGAATATTAAGTGTTTTTCTTTTTTTTGTCGGTACCTGGGATTGAACTCACAACCCTGTACTTGCAAGGCAGGCGTTCATGCCGCTGAGCTAAAACCCCAGACATAAGTGTGTTTTTCAATCACACCTCATATTTACTTGGTGGAGAAACTTTGGGTTGTTTACCTTTAACAGTTTGGACTTGCAAATAAAGAGGTTATGAAAAAATCTCCAGAGGTTTTTAGGTGGACATAAATGGTCATTTCTTTGTTATAAATTCATATATATGCAATTATTAGATCATATGTAAGGTACAGTTCCACTTCTTAAGAAATTACCGTTTTTTTCCATAGACGCAGCTTTTATTTTGTACCAGCAATGTATGAGTGATCGATCTTTTTTAATGCCTCCCCAGAATTTGCTCTTATGGCTAATTTTTATCTTTAGCCATTCTGATAAGAATGCAATATTTGTTTGTTTTTTAAATTTGCATTTCTCAGCTTCTTAGTGATGTACATCCATTTCATGTGCTTATTTGCCATCTGCATATCCCTTTCAGTGAAATTTTTTTTTCACAACTTTCTCCATTTACTAATGGGAATTTCTGGATTTTGTACAATTGAGTTTTGAGATCTGTGTTGTAAATTACAACTTATTTCATCAGATATGTGGTTTGCAAATATTTTTCCCCACTCTAAAGTTTGTGTTTTTATGTTCTTAATAGTCTTTCAGAAGAAAATTTTTCACTTTTGATAAGTAAAATATACAAAATTTTCCTTTGTGGATCCTGCTACATTGTCTTTGAAATTTCTTCCTCAAGTCCGATAACACCTCCCAAGTTTACCATGTCGGTAATTAAAAGTATTTTTATTTCCCAATGTTTTGTACCTGGATTCAAACTCATCACATTGTATTTTCCAGGTAGGTTCTATACCACTGAGCTATATTCCTGGCTCTCATTTCACTTTTATGTCTATGATTTCTTGCAAATTAGTTCTTTGAGCACTACCTCAGCAACATTTTATAAAGATTATCCTTTTGTCCATTAAATTACTTTTACACATTTGTGAAAAATCAAGTGACCATTCTCCTGAAAATCTATTTCTTAATTTTATATTGTTCCACTCTTTAGTGTCTGTAATTCCATCCAACCTTGTATGGATATCTAGAAGTAGAGTTTCTGGATCATAAATTAACCTTGTATTTAAGCTTTTTGAGGAACTACAAAATTGTTTTCTATCGAAGATATGCTATTTTACATTCCCACAAGTGATACATCAGGGTTCTATTTTCCCCACATGTTTGCCAACCATTCTTATTGTCTATCATGTGATGATCATGCCAAAGGATGTAACGTGCTGTTGTATTGTGACTAGGTTTTATTTTTCTTGTGCCTAACGATATTGAGCATCTTTTCATGTGCACACTGGCATTAGAACTTTGTAGACAATAATATCACTGGATAATTTGCCCAGGTTTGGATTGTCTTTGTAGTATTGGGTTATAAGACAACTCTATACATTTAGAAAACAAGTTCTTGGGCTGGAGATACAGCTCTGTGGCACAGCGCCTGCCTGGCAAGTGGGAGGTCATGAGTTCGATTTCCAGGATCAAAAAAAAAGCTTCTTATATCTTTTAAAAAATTTATTTTAAAGCGGGTATAATTAAACAGAACAAAACAGATCATAAGAAAACAATGTAAGACACACAGATTTCAAAGCAAGACAACAGGAGATCCTCACTGTCTATCATATTGTCTCTTGTTTTCTTCTAAATAGCTGTCCATATCTTTACACACAATGAATTCATACAAACAAAATAGTATTAAACTGATCAGAACAGGATGATGAAGGCATTTTAGGCCATCAAAACCGGAAACAGAGGAATCAACAATGGCTGCCATAATGTCTCCGGTTCTCTTCAAAATAGCTGTCCATAACTTCATGTATGTTGAAATTAAACAATACAAAACAGACTAAAATCACTCAAAAGAATAATAGTATTGCTGGATTTCACAGCATGATGCTATGGAATCAGCACTGAGTACCTGAGTGTCTCTTTTTGTTCAAAGTAGCTGTTCATTTCATCATGCATTATATAATTGATTCTCATAAGCTGTTTAGGAGAAGTTCAATGCATCTATAAATCTCTACATGTATTCCTATCATTTCTGTATTAGAGGGAAAAACAAAACAAAACAAAACAAATTTCTATAAAAACAATAAACAAAAAAGTCAAATAAAAAATAGCAAAGAGTCCAAAGCACTGACAATATATGCCTTCAAAACAAGGTGGTAGGAGCATAACCAGGGTTGTTATTTTACATAATGATCTTCAAGAGTTCCTCAGACCTCCATACAATAATATGCACAATTGTTTCAGTCCTATGATTGTTAAATGTTTTGTTCCAAGAACTTATAAGATTTGTAGCACAATCATCTTAGCTAACCTATGTGTGTTTATATAATTTTAGATATTTTTCCTTTTCTTTTTCTTTTTCCTCACTTTCCCTGGAATATTATTTTTCCCTTTAAGCAGATTCTTATCCTTTCACTGTATTTATTGAGTTTTTTGTATCTTACATACTCTTGCCATTTCTTACACTAGGGAGACTATACGTCATCTACACATGTGAATTTGATATATTTCACTTATGAGTATGGTCTCAAGTTGCATCCATTTACTTATAAATATCTCAATGTGATCATTCTTTCTAGCTGAGTGGTACCACATTGTATAAAAATACCACATAATTTTTATCCATTCCTCAGTTCATGGGCATTTAGGTTATTTCCAAGATCTGGCTATTACAAATTGTGCTGCTATAAACATGGGTGCACATATATCACTGTGGGATGATGTTTTCAGTTCTTCTGGGAATATGCCCAGAAGTGGAATAGCTGGCTCAAATGGGTCTTCCAATCCCAGCTTTTGGAGGAATCTCCAGACTGACCTCCACAGTGGTTGCACCAGTGTACACTCCCACCAACAGTGCAGAAGAATTCCTTTTTCCCCACAGCCTCTCCAGCATTCGTTGGTAGTATTCTTGATCCTGGCCATTTTTTCTGGAGTTAGATGGAATCTCAATGTTGTTTTAATTTGCATTTCTCTAATGACCAATGATGCTGAACGTTTTTTCATGTATTTATTTGCCCTTTGCATTTCTTCATCTGAGAACTGTGGGTTCATCTCAAATGCCCATTTTTGAGAATGGGTCTTTGGATTTTGGGGATCTGATTTTTTTAATTCTTTACATGTTCTAGAAAGAAGTCCTTTGTCAGAGGGACAGTTCACTAAGAATTTTTCCCAGTTTGTGGGCTTTCTTTTCAATATGCTGGAGATTTCTTTAGACATGCAAAAACTCTTTAATAAGACGTGATCCCAGTTATTGATTGGATGTTGCTGGATGTGGCCCATTTAGGCCTGCAGGGACCTTCCATGCATCCTCTGGTGATTTGGGACACTGGACATCTTACCACCTGGGAGCAATGTTCCAAGTCTTCCCCAGTGTGCTGGGAATCAACCTGCACATGTTCGGCTCCCAGGACTGAATTCAGGCCCCAGCTAGCTGCTTGGAGGTCTTGGGCATAGCCAAGTTAGGCCTGCAGGGACCTCCCATGTGTCCTCAAGTGATTTGGGACACTTAGTGTGGTCTTACAGCCTGGGAGCTATGTTCCAAACTTCCCTGTGTGGTGGGATTCAACTCCAACTCCGGCACGTTCGGCTCCCAGGACTCTTCTTACATCTTTTGAGAACAAGACTTTAATAAATGCATGACTTCAAATATAGTGTGATTTCATTTTGAAATTTTATTTTGAATTATAAATGTTTAATGTACAGAATATTTATAATCATTGCCATAATCAAATGAATTAGCATGTCCATTATCTTCTAAATATGTTTATAGTAAGAATGTACCACAATAGTCTACTTTCAGCAAATTTTTAATATACAGATCTGATATTTTTACTGTAGTCCTCATGCTGTCCTTGTATACCGCTAGACATTACTCATCCTATAAAAATAAAAATTTTTACCTCTTGAACTACTTCTACCTAGTTCCTCTTCATCTCTGTACCTGTTGACTGTGTTCTACCCTCCTTCTATATGTTTTGAGTTTTTCTAACAAAATGTTAGCCTTAAAAAAGAACGGGATACTGCCATTTTTCACACATGTGTGAACCTGGACTACATTATGCTAAGCGAAATAAGTTATATGCTGAAAGAAAAGCACCTTATTGTTGGAGACCAGTGGCAGGGCTATGCTGTGGTCCAGGCATGATTGAGCTGAGAATGAGGAGACACTTCAGGGGACAAGATAGGCCACAGCTGAGGACTTTCTGGGTCGTTTTCCTCAATTAGCATCATCTGTTGTTCTGAGTGGTCCTCTAACCCCTCCCAACATCCTGTTTAAGTTCCCTCCATTGTCCACTCAACTCCTTGCTTGTTCTGATTAAATACAGTCTGCCTAGTGTCAGTTGGGGGAACGGTTAGCAGAGTTAGGAGCTGTGCAGAGGATTTCACTCCTCCTGCACCCTAAAGGCCATGCCACATGTCCCATTCCTTTGAGCCTTTGCCATGCACCCTTTTGGGGGATTGGGGGTATAGGCACAGACCTCACACCTTATGATGTCACTTATATGAAGAATCTGTTTAATTTTCTTGATAGTAACTTAGAGGCACATTTTAATTTTGAGCCAGTCTAATTTATCTGTTTTATTTTTTATTTTTCTGTCTCTTGAGTTTCCCTAAGCCATTGTTATAAAAATTCCTTTAATTTTCTTCTAAGACTTTTAGATATAATGAATGTTCCCACCTTCATTCTTTTGCATGAAGATAGGAAACCAGTTCTTAGCTGGTTATCCTGTCTCCATATGTTGAAAATACTGTTCTTTCCCCATTGAATAGTCCTATCACTATTGTATAAAATCAATTGACAAATCATATGAGAGTCTGCTTCTGGAATCTGTAATTATTTCATCGATCGCTGTCTATCTTTATTCCTTTACAACACTCTTGGTTACTGTAAGATTGCAGGAAGCTAGGAGTGTGCATTCTCCAACTTGATTATTTTTGAAGATCAATGTGGTTTTTCTGAGTCCCTTAGATTTCCATAGGAGTTTGAGGAGTGGCTTATTAATATTCAAAAAATAGAGATGGAATTTTGGTGAAGTTTCTATGGAGTCAGTATGCCATTTGGGGGAGTTTAATCATTTTGACACTGTTAAGCGTTCTGATCTATGACTATGGAATGGTGTCCCATTTGTTTTCTGATTTCATTTCTTTCCACAATTTTTAAATAATTTTATTTTATTTCATTTTGATTTTTGTGAGAAAGATTCTAGGTAGGTCAGGCTGGCCTTGAACCCACTGTGTAGAAGAGGCTGGACTCAAACTGTGGGCCATCCTTCTGCCTCAGCCTCGCAAGTTTTAAAATCATAGGAGTGTGTGATGATACCCTGCTACTTTATCATTTTTAGAGTGTATTTTTCTTAAATTTTCCTAACTATATTATTCCTTTTCGTGCTATTATAAATGAATTCTTTATAAAATCTGATTTTCAGACTGTATATTGGTCTTGCATATTTGGATCCTCCTGAGCACATTTATTCACTATATTTTATTAACTATTTTATAATATTTTATTTTCAGGATCCAGTTACTTGCTAATAGATTTGGTTTGATTCTTCCATTTAATTCTATATTCCTTTGTTGTCTTTGTGTTTCATAATTGCTCTAAAAAGTTCAGTAAAATATGAAATAATTGTAATGAGAATAAAGGTTCATATTATTTCACATATTCAGGTAATTTAACATTAAGTATGACAAGAAATGGCAGATTTTTGTAGAACTACTTTATCTCACTGATGAAGTTTATTTTTATTCCTAATTTCTCTAAACTTTTTTAACACGGGAATATTTTGGACATTGTCAAGTACTTTTGGCACACCCAACTAGAAGATTATAGTACATTTCCCCCTTGATTGATATGGTATGACTTTTAAGGGGTATTTTATTTTATTTTATTTTATTTTGGTACTGGGAATTGAACTCAGGACCTTGCACTTGCCGGGCAGGCGCTGTGCTGCTAAGTTAAATCACCTGCCCTTTAAGGGGTTTGAAAAGGTTAAACAGAATTTGCTCTCCAGATACAAATGCCACTGGTTGTGGTGTATAATTCTTTTAATGTTTCTAGGTTTGCTTTGTTCGTTTTTCATTGATATTTCCCTCCCACTGGTCTTTGAGGGACACTACAACATTACATATATTAAACTAAATCGGTAGGTGTTCTAGGTAAGCATTACTCTACTTTTAAGAAGTAAATATGTTCTTGTCACACTAGCTTATAGTTTTAGGTGAATTTTAGCATGACATTTTTTAATTAGCAAGTGGTAAATTTCCATCATATTGTAACACAATTTGTGAAATGAATTTACAGTATTAGGATCCTTTATACGTAGATTCAGCATTGCAGGTATGAATTGTGTATTCCCAAGAAAGCATTCAATTTTGCTTCAGATACTCTTTTAAGTTGTCTAAACATATTTGATAGTTTAATTTTCTTTTTGCCATGAGTAATTTGTTTTCTCCTTAGTGTTCTCTAGTTGATTGTTGCTATTTTAAAAAATTCTATTAAAAATGATAGTATCACAGATGATTCTATATCTAAATATTTTTTTTCTTTTGGCACCAAGAATCAAACTCGGGACCTCGTGCTTGCCAGGCAGGCATTGTGCCACTGAGCTGTAACCAACCCAATACATTCTTTTTATGTATTATTCCAAACACAATTGGAAGGCCCATGTACATTATTAAGGATATTTTCCTGAAGGCCAACTGATTGTAAATGTTGATCACATGTAAAAACACCTCTGCAGCAACATCTAGACTAATGTTTGACCTGCAAGCTTGAACTATAGTTTAGTCAGGGTGACACAAAACCACGACTACGTGTGAAAATTTAATGATAGAGATGTAGTTCTCATTATATCTTCTGAGATGCCACTTGTCATTCATCTACATCTGAAAGTTTTCTAGGTTTTCATTTTCCAATAGGCTCTCAAGAATTCTGACTAGATTTGCTGAGGAGCTAGTTACTTGTTCATACTAGCTTTTGTTTGTTCAGTTTCCCAGATGCACTAAGATATTTATGTTATTTTTTTCTGTGTGTTACTTAATAAACTCTATTACTAGTTGTGTTCATTTTCCACATTTTATTGCCATTATAAAACCAGACAAAAACATGCTTATCACTGTAGTCATTGTCCTTGTCTTCAATTGAGAAAATTGTTATGTAGACAAAAATAAGTTATGATATGATCATTCAAAGGAAGTCATTATTTCTACTTTGGAGACTATGACACTCTCCCTGTTTCTTCTCAATACTTGACTCTCACATGTAAGAAAGACTCCATTCTTAAATGTGTGCTTTGAGTTAATCCATGTAGAAATAGAAGCCTATTTATCTAAATTGTGGCAGCTATTTGCAACTCTAAATATATTCAAGTCATTTACAAATGGAAAAAATGGTATCTGAATTTTGCTTATGCATCCTCATTTACAAGAAGAATTTTTCAAACAGTGTGCATGATCTAATGGAATAGAAGTGTCTAGAATATGTCATCATCATAAATGTGTGTTGTATATAGTATAACATATTTTGATAATATGACCAATCACTTTTGCATGTATTTTATTTTCAAAAAATGTATGTATTTTCAAAAGTGAGGTCATCTTGCCCTTCACAAGTTTCATACATTATAAATATCTCCAATGGTATTTGGGGTTTTTAACATTTATATACCTATAACTGAATACATGCCAAATGTGTGATTGGTGCAGGGAGTGAGACTATTTTACCTTTCAAATAAGGAATTAACTAAATGCCATTTTAGTTGCCCATTTTCTTCCGATAAACTCTGATTCTTTGACCTCATCCCTTACATATGAATTACTATAGCTTTAAAGAGATAGTGAACTTCCATACTTCATTTTCTGTCTACATAACAATTTTCTGAACTTAATATTTTTTCAGAAATTATCAGTTGATTCTCTGGGTTGATTATAATATTATCTTTGTTTTTTATATATTGACTTTCTGCATCGATTTTTTAACAAAGCTTTCTGAGCCTCACTAGACAAAAGTCAGTAAACTTGAACTTTGAAAGCACTATTCCAGCTTTTCTCTAGACACTAATCATTTGCATATTCTCCTTCCTGAAGCATATATGTGAGAGCACACTCATAGGCACATAGTATTTAGAATGCATTTTATTTGTGTGTGTGACAGTGTTGGAAAGCTACTGCTCAGATTCAAAGCACAGAATAAATCTCTCTTAATTTCATGTGATCCTCATTGGGATTAATTTTTAATTCATTCACTTGCAATGCTGAGAATTGAATCCAGGCCTTCACTCATGCTGTACTATTACCACTGATCTACAACTCAGCCCGAGATTTTATTGTTGTAAAAGAAAATATGTTTCTTCCTAAGTGTCACTTTATAATGCAGCATTTTAACCATAAACTTAATTAGAGTTTAGTATTTGTTGAATTTTATTTTCTTTTGAGTTAAAAATTAATTATATTCACAGCTCCTATTTGTACCTTCATCTAAAATAATTCACATGCATATGTAAAAAAAACTCCTATCAAGTTATAAAATAATACAACCCTTACTCAGATTTCCTCATGATCCATCTTGCTCTCTCATGCCAGGAAGATATTCTTGCTTTTTTTGTTTGTTTGTTTTTGTTTTTGTTTTGTTTTGTTTTGTTTATCACTGGTTAGTTTTCCAGACCCTAAAATTTGATGTAAATGGGATGATGCATGTACTGTTTTGTGGAAGCATTTTTTTTATTCATTAGCAATCTGCTTTTGAGTTTTATCCATTTGTTGTATTTCATTAATTCTTGTTAGTGAATAGCATTCCATTCATATGAATATATACTTTTATCTGTTAACAGATAAATAGCTAAATTATTTATTGAAAACAAATCTGTGCATTACCAGACTCTTCACAGAGTCATATTTTCATTTTGGATAAATACTTAAATGAGGAAATGCTGGCTGATAAGGAAGGATGCATTTAGAGTTTTTCCTAAAACGTTGTAATCCTTCACATTGCCATTCACAGTCTGTGCTGTTTCTTGTTGTTTAGTATCTTTGCCAACATTTCCAATTTTTAGCTTTTAAAATCTAAACCATTTTGTTGGGGTATAGTTGTATCTCATTTTGGTTTTTATTTGAATTTTCTAGATGCCTAATGACAATTGGTTTTCCCTTCTTCCCTTACTGAAGTTATGATTTTACATAAAATCAAATTAATCATGTGTAAATGTAAAGTTTGATGAATTTTGGTAATAGAAGTTTGAACTAAATATTATTTTCTTTATACAATTACCCAGACTCAACTATTTTATTTTACAGTAATAGAAAAAATGGCTAATACAGTGGTTACTCTTGCCTTTATACCACTGATGTATGAGAGTTTTCCTTTTCCCACAAACTCACCAAAAATAATACCAGTCTTTGATACCGCCCATTCCAATGTATGTGTAGGAACACTGTATTTTGGTATCAATTTACATTTATTTGATATCTAGTGATGTTGACACTCTTTTTATGTTTATCTTACCAGAAATGTGTCTTTTGTGAACTCTCTACAGATCATTTGCTTATTTATGTACTGGGCTGTTTGTCTTCTAATTATTATGTTGCATAGGTTCTTTATGTATACTGAGCAAAATACTTGGTTGGATATATGTTTCAGCAAAATGTCTTCCAATTTGTAGTTTGCCTTTTAGTTTTCTTAATTTCTAATATCATTTTTTAATCTTGAAAAAGTCTATTTTATCAAAGTTTTCTTTTACTATCTGTGATTTTGGTGTTCTGTTTAAGGAATCTTTGACCTAATGTCACAGTTTTTTTGTTACTCATGTTTGTTATACAGATTAGTAGGTTTCATTTTAGAATATCTGTACATGAATTTATCATACGTTTTCTTGAAGAAATGTAATTAATTGTGTTCCTTTTTACAGTTAGCTCTCTGATCCATCTATTTTGAATTAAATTCTGTTCATGATAGCAATAAGGTGTAAGAGATTGTTTTCTTCCAGAAAGCACTGTTTGCTGAAAGGCTCTCTCTCTCTCTCTTTCTTTCTCTCTCTCTCTCTCTCTGATTTTTTATTTTAAAGAGAAAAATCAATGTAAACAATGATATAGAATTTCAAAACAAACTTTTTTTTTGGTATCAGAGATTGAACTCATGCTTATCAGGCAAGTTTAAGCTAAATCCCCAATCCTCAAAACAAACTATTGGGGATTAACAGTGGTTAATATTGCATATCATTATGTTCAAAGTAGTTGCTCAGATTACAAGATATAGGAATGAAAAATTGATCAAACAATATAAGCACAAACAGTTCTTTATAATGAACTAATAGAATTAGTAGTATAATTATATATATATATATATATATATATATATATATATATTACTTATCCCTTGAAAGATTTTATCTCCACTGAATTTTGTTGGCAAATTTATCACAAATAAAATGATGTAATTGGTGTTAGTTAAGTTGATACTCAAATGTTTCTGCAAAAGAATAACATACTGTATTTAATCCTATAACTTTAAAGTAGGCCTTTGAAATAGTCGTTAGGTACTATAAAGTACTGAAATTTGTTCTTTCGGAATTATACAGACATTCTAAATTCATCAAGTTTCTATAGAACATTTATTTAAAAAAATTTTTGAACACATTTAAGGTATAAAACATGACATTCCAATATACATAGCCAAAGGCTTACCGTGCGCAAGTGAATTAACAAAGGCAGCATTTGCATAGTTATCCAGGTTGGGGTTGAGGGTGGGAATATGAGAGCACTTAAAACAACTGTCAGCACATTTCCTACTTACAGCACTGTATCGTACTGTGGTCCTCATGGTGTGTGTCACTTTTCTAGACTTTTTATTCTGCGTATCTACAATTTCATGCTGTTTGACGTATATGTCCTTTCTTTCTTCCTGTCTGTAGCCTCTGATAGCCATTGTTTAATTCTCCATTGCTATGTATTTTTAAAAAAGCTTTGAAGAGTCTAGTGTATAAGTGGCATCATTCAATGTTTTCATTTGTGTGTGACTCATTTAGCTTTAATGTCTTCTAGGTTCATCTCTGCCTTTACTCAAGGAAAGCTCTACTTTTTATGGCTGAATATTTCCTTGTCTGTATTTGTGTGTTTGTGTGTGTGCTTTCTTTATTCATTTGTCAACAGTCACTTAGGTGGTTTCCATGTCCTAGCTTTTGTGAATAATGTAGAAATCAACGTGGATTGTTCTCTACTGATTGCTCACTTAATTTTCTTCTAGCATATACTCAGCAGACAAAGTACTGAGTCTTATTTACATTGCTTTTAAAATGAAACTGCCAATTAATTCTACAAAGCTTCTTAGGACGTGTGCTTCGATTGCACTGTATCAATATATCATGTGGAAGCAGTTGATATCTTCATGTTTATTCTTCCAATCTAAGGCAGTTGATTGACCCTTCATTTTTTTAGAGCTTATCTTTTTCTTTGCAATAGTTGTTAATTTTAGAGTGTAAGCTTGCATAATTTTTAAAAATCTTCCTAAATAATTTGCTATTTTATTGTAATGAAGCTTAATAATTTCATGTTCTAATTGTTATTTACTACTATATAAATTATAATTGATTTTGCTTGGAGAATATTGACACACAAAATTGTTATTTTCTTTTTTGTAGCTATCATAATGTCTCTTTTATTTTCATTTATTAATAAATGAAAATTTACATTTATTAGTAGCCATGGAATTATCTAAATAAATACATGATCATGTCAGCTCTAAGTGAATATATTGTTGCATTTTAAATTTGTCTTAATTTTCTTACTTTTCTTTGTCCCAAACTGACTAATTTTTACTTGTGGTGCAATGATAAATACCACTGGAGCTGAAATTCTAGACACTTTTCATCTTAGAAACAATTGAGTCTTCCTACATTGACAACAACATTTGTTATACATTTTTCATAGATGTCTTTAATTAGACTGAGGAGGTTTTCTTCTCTTTTTAGTCTTCTATGAGTCTTTTTTAATCATGAAAAGATGTGCAATTTTGCCAACTGCTTTTTGAGCACCTATTGAAATTGTCACGTTCTTTTCCTTTTCTTTTAATTTCTAAGTACACTATGATATATGTATTGATTTTAGAATGTTAAAACTATCTTGTGAAATAGAGAAGTGCTCATATATGTCCATTTTCTTTTCCTCATTTATGCACTATTATAGTTAAACAAATTACATCTGTATATCACACACTCAAAAATACATTGCTATAAGCATTACTTTATATCATTTCATGTCTACAAAAGAAACTTACAAGAAAAGGAAATTCAACAAGTGTTTATTTACAGAAGCTTATTGTTAAACTTCTTACTTAACTCTTTCTGGTTGTCCATATTTATTCCTGTGGATTTTAGTTGCATATGGTAAAACTTACTACTGTGATACAATGATGCTCTCATTTCCTTTATTTTTGCTGTTGTGTTCAAGTATCTTACCTTTCCATATGTTACATACCCATCAACATAATACATATTGTTTTATACAATTGTTTTTAGTGAGTTTAGAAATGAAAGGATAAGAAATTATATATTTACTGCCTCCCGTAATTATATCATTATATTTATTAATGCACTTTTTTCATGTAGATTTGAAATAGCATCTGAAGCTACTTCCTTTCAGTTTCCTTTAGTATTTCATTGAAGGCAGTGTCTTAGTCACTTACTTTGTCACTGAGACAAAATACCAAACACCACTAAAAAGGAGAAGAGGTTTATTTTGGCAAGCAGTTGTAGAAATCTCTGTCCGCAGATGGCTGGAGGCATGGTGGAAGCTTGGGAGAAGGAAAATTGTTCACATCATGCTGCACAGAAGTAGGGACAGAAACAATGAATCCATTGGAAGGCACACCTTTCAAAGGGCCCCTGCCCAGAAACCAGTCCCTTACCAGGGCCCACATCCTAGGCATGTCAGCTATACCAAGCCCATAATCCACCTCCTTTAAAGCCCTACCTAATGAGCACTTGAGGCCTTTGGGAGGATATTCTTGATCCAATCCATAATAGGCAGGTCACTAGCACCAAAATCAGTGTTTGCTCATTTGGGAATGTACATATTTGGCTTTAACTTTCCCCTTGACAAAAAATATAGCTGGTTAACAATTTTGTTATTTTCAGTAAGTTTTAAAAGATATTATAGCAATGTCTTTGGGGCTGTTTTTCTTTTCTGATGAAATGTCAGTTTATTCTGTTTATGCATATACATTATCTTCATGAGTTTTTTCATTATCTTTCAACATCTTTACCAGGATGATTACATATGAATTTCTTTATATTTATATAAAAAGCTGATTGACTTTTTAAATTATATTTTCCATCAAATTTGGAAAATGTTTGGTCATTAGGATTTAATTTTTCATTAATTAATATTTTGCATAATAGGCTTCCTTTTGGCAAATTCATACACATATACAGCACACCTTGACCATTTTCACATCTCCACTCATCCTTTGCCCTTCCTCCCTACTCTCTTTCTCTTCTCTAAAAGCCTCCCTTTCACTTTCTGTTAACTCAGTCAGTACATTATCGGTATAAATGTGTTTACATTCATCACGGGGAGTGGCATTGCACATAACACATCTTCCTTCTACATTCATAACATGTTTTTTTCCAAATTTTTTCCCTCTGTCCCATGTATCCTCTTTTACTATTTAGGATAAATGCATATTAATTTGCTTAATGGTGCCTTGCATTTCTTGAAGTTGTGTTCGATTTTCATTTGTTTATGTATTTTATAACTTCATCTGTCTTTCAAGCTTGGTAATTCCTCTCGCGGTCTAATTGTACTATTAATTCTTAATAGTGAAATTTTCTATTAAGTTACTATAATTTTCAATTTAAGAATTTCTGTTTTGTTCTTTTTTTTAATTGCTATCCTGTTGGTATTCTTTATTGCCATCGTAACTTCCTTTATTATGTTAAATGTATTCTATTCTTATTTTTGCTTTGAATGTGTTTATAATGGCTGCTTTGAAGCATCATCTTTTAAATTAGATATTTGGGACTTATTACAGTTTAGGTTGTATCATTTGATTTTATTGTATATATCATTTCTTCTTTTCTTGTATATCTTGTAAGTTTGTTATTGAAAACTTAACGTTTTACATATTATGTTGTATGAACTCCAGATATGCATGCTCCATGTCTTGTTTTGGTTGTTATTTATTCAATTAGTAATTTCTCTGTCTTACTATAGTATGTATATCTCTTTTTCAATATGAAGCCGTTGATGTTGCATCTCACAGTATCCAGACTCGAGAAAGCACAAAATTACTGTGGGAGGATAGTTGTATTAGAAGAGCTGTGTTTGACTGACACTTTTTCTGATTTTCTTATAACCTCTGTGCTCCATTTTTATTACACCCAGTTGTCAGGAATCATTCAATTCCAATTCATTGCCATATCGTGACTACAGCCTGGGATACAAAGTGCTCCAAAATCTATTTCAATTAAATTCTGACAGGGAGGAAACATCCCCCTCACCAAATCTGTCAAATAGTGCATACATTTAAGTACACAATACATTCTAATATATTCCACATTGTGGAATGATTATCAACCAATTTGAGGCCAGGCTTTGAGGTGTGTGCTTACTCTCAGAGAGCTATTCTGAAGCATCTCCTTTTATTTTCTCTGTTGAATTAGATGGCCTGTGATTTAGCTTGTTTTTAATTAAAGGAATCTTCCAGATCTTTTTGTTTTCTTACCATGAAGATAGCCATTATTTTAGGACTCTCATATAATCCAACTTCTCTATGATTCATTTCAAGTAAAGCAAGTTTCTTTGGGAATATCTTTGGATCTCTTTTAATTTCCTTAGGGTACCACCTCAGCCTCCACCTAGAGTCTCTAAGTCACTATTCTGAATGCTGGGTAAGGTGGTAGGTTCTGGTCCTTTCAGTTTCTGTCCTAAAGTAGAATGTACTCCCAGTGAGTAAGCTGAACAAAAGCAAACTGGAGCCTCAGTACTGACAGATAAAACTGAATACAGCATACATCATCAGTGTGGCATGGTGTGCTGGGCAGATATTAATCATTGTGACAAAATACCTTAGAAAAGCAACTTACAAGAGAAAAGATTTATTTTGGCTCATGGATTTGGAGGTCTCAGTCCATGGTTAGTTGTCTCCATTGCTCATAGGTGAGGCAGAAACATGATGGCAGAAGTGTGTGGAAAATAAAAGCTAATTACCTCATGGCAGCAGGAGGCAGAGAGAGACAATGATAGAGAAAAGGTCAGGGCCCAAACATAGTTCCCAAAGTTATGCTGCCATGATCCAATCCTTTCAATTAGGCCCCATCTTCTGTTTCCTTCACCTTCCAACAATATCAAATTAAAATTTCATCAGTTAATGAACTTGTGGAAGCTAGAGCCCTCATGATCTAATCACCGCCTAGATCTCTTCAGCATCTAAGCCTTTGATACACTGAGTGTTCGGGGGATATTTCAGTAACTGTATCAGAAGGGTTTAGAAAGGTATCTCCTCAACTCTGACTGTACTCACTAGGAACTTACCATCTATTACTTGAAACAGGAGTAGACCAAAAGTGCTAGTGGGCAGCCACTCCATATTAGATGCCTTATCACTGGGCAGTGAAATTGATTACAGCCTCCAGCAAAGGAGACTAAAAAAAAAAAAAACATTATAGTCATTTAATGTAGGTGCATAGAGAAAATTCCAGAAAATTTTGATAGTTATTATATTGTAATTAATGACCTATATTAATTGTACAGATTGGTGGAATTGAACACAAATTTCCATGCATGCATGCATTGTGCATTGATCATGCTTATTTATTCTTCTGTCTTCTCTCCACTTTCCTCCCTCCTAATGGCCCCCTTCACAGTTGCTAACTCCCTTTCTACTTTCTGGTAATTTTTTTTTTTACTTTCCCACATATGAAAGTAAACGTGTGCTACTTGTTTTTCTGTGTCTGGCTTATTTCATTCGACATCATGCCCTCTAGTTCCATCTATTTTGCTTCAAATCAACACAGTTCATTATATACAGATAATATTCTATTATCTCTATATAGCATATTTTCTTTGTTCATTCATCTGTATACACTCACCTAGTCTGTATTCATATATTAGCTCTTTTCCCAGTGCCACAATAAACATGAGTATGCAGGTATTTCTTTTGAATCGTGACTTCGTTTTCCTTCAATATATACCCAGGAGAAGGATTCTGGAATTGTATGGTAGGTCTCCTATTTTCAGTTTATTGAGGCACCTCCTCACCATTTTTCCTAGTGTCTTCACTAGTGTACATTCCCACCAACAGTGTATCATGAATCCCTTTTCTCCTCATTTTTGCCAGACTTTGTTATTTTTGTATAACAGTATTTTTACTAGAGTAAAATGGTATCTTAGTTTTAGTTGGATAATTTTAAGTTTGTTATTTCCTTTGAGTTTTGTATATGTTCTTATTATTAAGTCCCCATTCAGTAGCTTGCTTCCACTCTGCTCTTTCTTTTGTTGTACATATCTTTACCCTGTTTTATCACATGTCAAATCTTGCTTTTGTTTTATGTAGTTTTGAAGACGTGCCCAGGAAATTGTTCCCTGTGCCAGTATCTTGAAGTGTGTCCGCTGAGTTTTCCTCTAGGTGTTTCAAGTTTTATATTAAGATTTTTTTATCCATTTTGAGCTCATTTTTGTATAGGGCTAGAGAGAGGGGTCAGGATTCAATCTTCTATCTATGAATATCTAGTTTTTCCAGCACTATTAGTTGGAGAACCTATCCTTTAACACAGTATAGTTTTGAGACGCTTTAGTCCAAAATTGGCTAAAGACCCAGGGATTTATTTATGGTCTGCTTTTCTGTTTCTCTGGTCTGTGTGCTGACACAATGTGCTGACACAATGCATTTTTCCTATTATAGAGCTAACATCTCAAAATCAAAATTATAATATCTCTATGATGAGCTTTGCATTTTGTCAAGGTTGTTTGAGTTATTTAGGATCTTTTGTGGTGCATATGAATTTTAAGATTCCTTTTCTAGTTCTGTAAAGAATGTCAAGTATTTTGGTGGGGATTGTATTGAATCTGTGGATTGTGTTGTTAGTATTTTTTAATTTTTTCAGTCGTGAATATGGGTGATCTCACCTTTTAGTGACTTCTTGAGTTTCTTCAGTGTTTTGCAATTTTCACTGAAAAAGTCTTTCTCATCCTTGGCTTCATTTTTAGCTACTTTAATTCTTTGTACTATTGTTTATGAGATTGTTTTCTTGATTTCTTTCTTAATGAATTTCTTATTGGCATATAGAAAAGGTATTGGTTTTTTTGTATATTGATTTTGTATCCTGCTACTTTACTGAATTCATTTCTCAGTTCTAACAGTGTTTTGATGGAGTGTTTTAGTTTTTGTGTGTATAGAATCACATCGTGCAAACTGGGGCAATTTGACTTCTTCCATTCCTACTTGTTTGTCATTTCTTTCCAAATTACTATGACTAGAATTTCTAGTACTATAGTGTATAAGAGTTTTAAGAGTATGCCTCCTTTTCTTGTTCCTGATCTAAGGGCAAATATTTTTGACATTTTCCTCTTTCAATATGATTCTCTTTATATGTATCTCATATTTAGCCTTTAGTGTATTTTATAGGTTTCTCATAGCCTATAATATACTTCTCTACTTAATTTGTTCAGGGGTTTATCATGAATGCACATTGAATTTTTTAAAGTTTTTTTCTGTATCTATCAAGCTGGTGATATTTTTATTCTTGCTTCTATTTCTGTGATTACTGCCATATATATTTCCCTCCTTCTCTTCAGGGTATGTTTGCAAATTTCCTCATACTGCAGTCCCAGAATTAAAACTCTCCCATTACTCTTGATTTGTAGGGATTTTGTTCATACTTAATTACTCTTCCGGGATTTGAACCTAAGTTTGTTTTTACATTTTAAATGAATTTTATTTGTTTTCTCTTTAATAATACACATACTGTGTTTTGACTTCATGTATGGCATAGGTCATGTGACGAAAAATGAAAAAGTTTATCTCCCACAAATCTACTGACACACATTTATTTTAAAACAATGTTAAATATCGCATTGATACAATTTAATGGAATATTAAACCATAATGAAATTTATTATATATTTTGAAGTAGAATTACTTTCTATTCACATTAAAATTAGATCATGTAATCCAAAATGCTTTATCTCTTAAAAATATGGCAGCCCCATTGCATTGGACATTTTCCTTTCTTCCCTCTCCTTTCCCTGGGTGATTTAAATTTTAAAATTAAATTCTGCTATTTTATAGGTATAACCTTGGAGTTGTTTGTTTGCTTTCATAATTCCAGAGGTATTTTAGTGGAAGAATTCACTGTTTAATAGTGACATGAGATCTCCAGAGCTTACTCATTTTACTTCTGAACTTGATACTCTTTGGCTAGTATCTCTCCTGCCAAACATACCTCCTTTACCTTGTGCAAACCAGTATTCCGTTCTCAGCTCCTGTTTGACATGATGTTTTGTAAGTGAGATCATAAGCTGAGTTACTTCAAACTAAATAGCTGAGACTGAGGTTCGTGGGCCTCTTATTCGAGGCAGGGATAGTACTGTTTCCTAACAGGAAACTTAACAGATGGTGGTGGTGACAGGACAGAGACCTAAGGAGGAGGCTGTGGCTGATTTGCCAGAGAACAGGGCAGTTTTCAGGTCTTTAGCCAGGACCACTGTAATCAAGCTGCCATCTGGGCTTGGCTTGCTTACTGAAAAGAGCCTTCCTTGGTCTTTGGCTCTTCCATATTTTCACATCTTGCCCAGATGCCCAGGCTTCCTAAAAGTCACCTCCACCCCTTAATGGCTGCCAGATTACTGTTGTGAAGGATTCTGAGAACTGAGCCTCCTGATCATCCATCCTGCTAACTGACTGTGTTTTGGGAAATAGAAAATACTTGTCTTGTAAAACTTAACTAACATGCTTATAGACCTGTGGCCATTGAGGGAATTCACACAAACTTTACTATTTAAAAATCACAGTTTAAAATATGAGTTTAATTAAAAATAACACTGCAAACGGTATCAATTCTAGCAGAATTACTCAAATCACATCTCACGTAGGTATATAAGATCACAATATGAAACTGAAATATTTTCAATCAGTATGACTACTACATCTAGAAATTAAAGTGGCAAAACTAGCTTTGAGGTTACTTTTTAAAAGTAAAAACATTGCCTATAAGCCATAATGCCTTCCTTTTAAGTGTGTCTCTCAGTGGTTTTAGCATGTTCGAAGTCACGCAGTCATACCCCTATCTAATTTCATATTTTCACTGCTACAGAAACCCATTCTCAACCACACTCATTTGCCACCCTCTTGTAGTCTTTAATATACTTCTGTCCATATGAATGTACTTATTCAGATGTCATAGTAAATGCCATTATACAATATATAGTCTTTTATGTAACTTCTTTTACTGATTCATTCTACTGTTGAGCTATTATGAATAATAACTATTATGAACATTGGTGTGTAAGCATAAGTGTGAGCATGTTTTCAGATCCATTGTGTATACACCAAGCAGAGGAATTATTTGGTCCAGGGTAAATGTATGTGTAAGAGTTAGAGAAACTCTTGTTTTATTTTAAAGCAACTGCACCATTTTTGTCTCTACCAGCAAGGCAGGTTCTAATGTTTTCACATCACCATGGAAACATTCTAGTGGTCACGAAGTATTATTCCACTATGGTTTTGACCTACATTTCATTAATGATTGATGTTTTACAGCAGCAGATTATTATTTACTGATTGACCAGTTATAAATCTTATTTGAAGAAATGTTCATTTAAATAATTGAGTTATTTTTATTCACATTGTCGAGTTAAAAGTATTCTTAACAGGTTCTAGACCCATGACCTTAACAGATGAATAATTTGCAAATACATGCTCCTATCTTGTAAGTTGTCCTGCTTTCATTTTTGTCAGGTTATGTTTGTGGTATGTAACAGTTAAATTTGCTTGGAGGATGTGATACATTTATGCATTATATCTTGATCATTTTAGATCCCTTTATGCCATTTTCTTAATTGTTTTTCACATTTCCAAAAAGTCTACCTCTTTGCTTCCTGACATCTGTTCCTTACTTTGTTCCTTATTTATATTTGGGTTTTGAGATCAAAATAGTAAATTTTTATGATGTCCAGTTTATATTTTTCAGTTTCATAACTGAGAAACCACTGCCTATTTCAGAGTCACAGAGATCTACATCTAAGAGTTCTATAGTTTTAGTTCTTACATTTTGATTTAACTTTCATATATGGTGTGAAGTAGGGTCTACTTCATGTGGAGATCTGGTTTTGGCAGTACCGTTTATTTGAAAGACTCTTTACTCATTTGAATTTTCCAGCTCTTTTGTCAAATGTCACTTAGCCATCAAAGTAGGGATTAATTTCTGTGCTCTATTTTCATCATAGATCAGTGTTTACCCTATGCCAATAACAGCACCGTCACTATTGTAGCTCTCAGTGAATTTTGGATTCAGGAAATCTGAGTCATCTTTTGTTTTTTCAAATTATTTTAGCTATCTTCTATCCCTTACATTTCCCATGAATTTTATGATAAACTTTTCCACTTTAAAAAAAAACTCATGAAATTTTGATTGACATTACCTTGAAATTGTAGCTAAATTTACTATGTATTATATTAACATTATTAAGACTTCTAATCTATACATGTCTTTTCCTTTACCTTTTACTTTTAGATCTTTAATTTCTTTCAATGACACTTTGAATTTTTCAGTGTATAAGTGTTATAATTCCTTTGTTATATATACTTTTTTATTTTATACTTTCATAGGATAATTACTTTCTTAAATTCATTTTTGGATTTTGCTTTGAAAATGTATAAAATATAATTTATTTTTATATACTGATCTTTTTTCCAACAGCTTTGTTGAAATAATTTATTAACTCTAATAAAGTCTGTGGGTTTCTTAGGTTTTTATGCATCTATAGTCATGCCATCTGTGAACAGAGAAAATGTTATGTATTTCTTTTCAATATGGACACTTTGTATTCATTTTTTTTCCTAATTGCCCTGGTTAGAACTTCCAGGACAATATGGAAAAATAATTAGAATGAATATACTTACCTTGTTATTAATACTTAGGGAAAAGCAGTCTTTCATCGTTATGTGTAATGTGAGCTGTATGTTTTCATATATGCTCCTTAGCAGTTTAAGTTCTCCTCTCTCAGGCTCCTGGGTGTTTTTATCTAGAAATAGTGTCAGTTATATCAAATGCTCTTATATTTGTATCTATTCAGACATTAGCTTCTTTTACTATGTTGTTAAAACATTTTAAAAATTATCAGATGTTAAAGTATCTTTGCATCTCTAGAGCAAATTCCATGTGGTTCTGCTTTGTAACTCATTTTCTATATTGCTAGATTCAGTTTGGTAGTGTGCTATTATATGGAGAACCAGAAATTGACCACTCTAAATCTGAAAACATGTCATGGTGAAATGTGTTATAATTTCCTCCCATGAAATAAATCAGTAATTTTACTTTATTAACAGTGTACAGTCTAACTTATCTCCCTATGTAGCACTCTTACCAATTCTAGCACCTCATGTCTTACATTTTGTCCCAGCATTGTTCCCCTCTGCTCTGTGACTAACGCCCTTGATTACCAGTTTTTGCTTGTTTGTTTGTTTCTTTGGGGGGAGGTGGAGTTCGGGAATCGAACTCAGGACCCCATATATGTCAGGCAGGCACTGTACCACTAAGCTAAATCCCCTGCCCCTGGTTACCTAGTTTAGTGGATGGCAGTAACTAGTTCCTTCAGTGACATGCTGGCAACCACGTTTCTTGATGTTACCTCCTGATTCTTAACCACATTTGACTTAGATAATATGATGTAAAAATTGCAAAATGTAAGAGTTACCCAGTTCTGAACGTTTTCATAGCACAATATATGGAGATAAGTGAGGTCATTTCAGCTTGTGCTGCTTAGTTTGTGAGTAACTGATACATAACACACTTATTTCTATTTGTGGAGGCTGGAAGTTGAAATTAAAGGGCCAGTAGGATGAGGTTATAGTGAGGACTTTCTTCAGAAGATTGGTGACTTCTTAGAATGTCACATAACAGAAAGAACTAACCTCTATAATTCAATCTTATAAGGGTATTAATGACATTTGTGTGGACTCTACTCTCATGATCCAAAGGCCTCCATAACGAGATGCCACCATATTGGAAGTTATGATCAGTATATGTATTTGGAGAGGATACATTTAGTCAATCCTGTCTATAAGCTCCTAAACTTTATGTTCTCACAGCAAAGTACATAAACCCATCCAAACAACTCCCAAACCCAGTTCTTTCCAGCATCTAAATTTTAATTCTATAATCTACAGTCGAAACTCTCAAGTAAGTATTATTTAAGTCAAATGTGGGTAAGAATCAGGAGGCAACATCAAGAAACAATATCTTTTTCCAACTGTGAACCCACAAAATTAAGCTATACTTTTGCAAATTCTAGTGGTGAGATAGTGTCTTGGTTACTTTTTTCTCATTTCTGGGAATGAGAAAATACCTGACACCCAAAATGAAAGAAGGAAGAGTTTCTTTAGTGCACAGTTTTTAGAGGTTTCAGTACACACTCAGCTGGTTCCAATGCAGGGTGGCGTGGCTAAGGAACGACTGGTCATGGCAGCTGCAGCAGATACCAAATCTGAAAAGAGCAGAGCAAAAGGGGAAAGCATGCCTTCTTCCCTCCCTTATATTGTATACTGGCTACTCGCCCCTGGGCTGGTGCAGCCTTCACACTGCCAATCCCAGAGCTAGACAACAAACCAATCACAAATGCTAGACTTATCTGCCTTCAAAAGACCCACCCCTCATGGCCACATGAGATTTTGGAGAAACATGTAAACACAAACTATAATAATACATCCCTGGGACCCCAAAGACTTATGCACAGACCTTATGCAAAAAACATTTAGTCCATCTCCAAGAGTTGCCATAGTCCTAACTGTTTCAGCACTGCTGAAAAGTCCAAGTCCAAAGTCTCTTCTGAGTTTAGCTGTGAACACTTGTACAAATGAAAAGATAGTTAAGCACTTCCAACATTCAATGGGACGAGACAAAAATTTCCATTCCAAAAGGTACAAACAAGAATACAAAGGAATGGAACCAAAGTATTTACTGTGGTAAGTCGTGAACTCCAAAAGGCTTGCCTGACTCCATGCTCATGGCACTTCTGGTGGTTGCAGCTCCTGGAGCTTCTCAGGCCTCCTCTGCTCAATTCTTGCAGCTTGCCTTAGGTGATCCACGGTCCTGGCTTTTCCAAACTTCTGGGGCCTCTCCTGCACATTTGGCTTCATCCTCACAGCTTCACATAATGCCCTTTCAGGCACACTGCCTGGCCTCTCAGGCCTTGTTTTGAGATCTGGTTGGAAATATTTTTAGCCTCAGAACTCTGTCATTCTGCATGGACCTAAAACCATGCCACATGGATGGTGCAGAGAGTTCTGTTGCCAGTTGGAGCAGTAGCCAAAAGTTCTCCTCTCTTGGCTGTAGGAATCAAGTTCCTGGATTGCTGGGCACTCTGAACATGATTCTAAGGAACCAATTCTCTATAAAAAACCATTCTGGAACCTGGTGCAGCTACTTCCATTTTGAAATCTGTGTGGCCCCTGCTGCCATTCTGGAACATGGCACTCTGTGGCTTTATCCTCAAAGCAGTCTTTCACTTATGCAGTTTTGAGTTGGCAAAGGGTGGAGACATGCTTCTGTTTCCTGTGATGCCTGCACATCATCTTTTCTATTCTTCTGTTCCTTTTCAGCAGTTGAGACCTCAGCTCCATCTATATAGTCCACAGCTTTACTGGAGCTTTTTTCCTGGTCAGACTTACAATGTTTTAAATCATCCTATTGGGTTTTTTGCTCTTGATTTGCAACACATATCTGGCTGAAAGTCTCCAACAATAGCCATGCCACCTCCTCAACATTAGCCTGCCTTGAAATTTCTCCTGTCAGGCCAATTAGTTCAATGTTTCCAATCTCAGACGCTGGCAAAATCTCTGGAAAAGAAGAAAAATGCAGTCAAACTTTCTGCCAATCCATAATAACACACTGCAGTCCAACAGCCAGTGCACTCCTTTTTCCCAGAAGAAAATACCTGAGCCTGGTCTCTGAGACCTGGTTTTCTGATCTGTGCTCTGACCAGAATGTCCCATATAGCACAGCCTAAGGCATTCCAGGGCTACTCTTTTAGGCTGCCTTCAAAAGACCTGCCCCCCTGACATATAAGACTTTGGGAGAATATTTATTTATTTATTTATTTATTTGTTTGTTTGTTTATTTATGTATTTTAAAGAGGATAAAACTGAGGAAAATAAAACAGAATGAAACTAAATAAAATAAATTAGTTTAAGAGATATAGGACATCAAAACCTTATGAAATCAGACATAGCTACCATGCCTTTTGTTGTCTGCAAAATATCTGCTTATACCTTCAAATATATAGTAAAAATCCAACAGGACAGAACAGAGTTGAAACAATAAAAACAAAACAATGAATACAGTAAAGGACTTCAAAATAAGCTAATAGTTATCCAAAACAGCTACCATAATATATCTTGCTATCTTTTAAATAGCTGCACATGCCATCAGATTTAACATAATCAAACAAAACAAAAAAAGGATAAAACCCAACCCAACAAAACAATAAAAATGATATGGTTTGCAGGAGGGGATCGCCTCCTGATGAGGCCTTGTTCTTTCCCCCTGCAGTCCGCAAATGTTGCTGACTCACAGCGAGAGGCTTGGATCTAGCTGTCCCCATTCGGGAAATGGCCCATGCAGGGTGCTGGTTTCCAGGCAGGGACCACCTCCTTGTGGGGCCTGGTTCTCTCTCCCTTCAGTCTATGAACAGCACCGACTCATGGAGAGAGGCTTCACTTTGGGGAAACACTTAAACACAAACTGTGACAGATAGGCATAGGATAGACATCAGTATTCAAACAAGGAGAAATAGGAAAGAAGAAAGGGTTGAGCAAGCCTAATGACGTCTGAAGTTCAGGAAGGTAAGCTTCCGGAGACATTAAGGCTCAAGAACAATTCTCTTTGGCTTTTTAGTCTTTCCTCTAACCCTGCTCGGACAGTTTTCCTGAGTTTTTGATCCACTGAGGTGGCCACATTCCCCCTACAGTCCAGCAAGATGTTGTTCATGCTGTGCCTAGCTGATGTCCCCACTCTTACTGGGGTCCCATCCATGATGCAGCTTTCTTTTGAGGTGAAGATCATGTAGCCAGCATTCTGCTTGATGCCTCTACCCCAGCAGCCTCCCTGGATATTATCTTAGTCAAGGGGGAGATAGTCAAGCCCTTGCACCCTGGAAGGAGCCTTCTGAGTTGCTGGGTGATGACTTATATCCTCTCATGGCAAAACAAACAACAAGTGCCTGACTTCTTCTTAGAAGATCATTAATCTCATTCAGAGGAGTTAAACCCTCCCCACATAAAGGCCCAATCATCAAATACCACCAAACTGGGGTTAGGATTTCAACACGCGAATTTGGGTTGAGGTATAAAAATTTAGACTATGATAGATGAAACATTCCAAAGCATTAAGCATGTATACACACAGGTTTTATTTTGTTTTCATTCAGGTTGTTTTCCCATGGACCAGATAAGTAATGAAAAATCATGATTCTCCAAGTTGTTTTTGTCCATAAATTTTTTCATGGATGGTTCATATATATAATTTTTGCTTAATATTATAAAATTCTACATGCAGTCCCAAGTGGATTCCATTAGATTGCATCACTTCAAATGTGGTCTTAGTTTGATACTTTCTCCCAGACAGCTAATGAACACAACAGAATTTAAATAATTAATTTAATGTCATTGGTGGCTGTCAAATTTTGACCCCCAAATGCCTTTGTAAAATCACTGCAATGTTATCACATTAAATCCCTGAACATCAGCTTAATTACATTCAGAATTATATTATTACAAATGTTGTTTTATCAACATTTTACCATATTCCTCTCAAATCTTAATTGCACTTTCAAGCCAATCATCCAGAAACTATATTCAAATTTTAAAAACTCAACATCATTACCATATCGCTCTCATATTGCAAGTCGAGAGAAGGTATTTATTCTTTAGATTTCTTTATTAAATTCTATTGTTTATAATTAATCTACACCATGTATATATGCCTTAAGCTGGATTTATGAGTATATGCTGGAAAAGGGGGATACCTTGACATATACATTCCACAACATGTTCCTTTCAAACTTAAAAGTATGTGAAGGATGTAGCTCAGTGTATTTCAGCATTTAATGTTACTTCTTAACGCCATGTCATTGTTATCAAGCTGGTCATTGGAATTCTATTGATATTTTATATTCATTTTGTAGCCTATAATTTAGATTGTTGTTTGTATAGTAACTGTAACCATGATTGATAAGTTACTCACAGATTTCTTTAACAGTACATCCAAGTCATCCATGTGGGTTCTATCTCATATTTAAAATTGAGCTTTACAATCCATGCAACATATATCTAAATGTAGTGTATGAAGTAAAATTTTGACTAATTTTCTCAGGTTAGTTCACACTTCAGAAATGCCACATTTTTCCACTACTAATATGTCAATTTTTCTTTGATGTTATCACTTTATCATTGCTGTACTGTACCTTGTAGTCTACAATCACAAATACCCTTACTACCTTTTGTTTTGAGATTTTTCTTTTATAATCTCACCTACTAAAGATTTAAGGCTATGGTTGAAACTCAGTTTTAAAATTTCTAACATTACCAAATACAGACTCATTTGCTATATATGAAATATGTTTTATGAGAAAATGAACATCAATACTGGCTCTTCTGGAGAGAGAGAGAGAGAGAGAGAGAGAGAGAGAGAGAGAGAGAGAGAGAGAGTTGGTAAGGGTTGTTCTCCCACAAAGTTGTCCTTTTAGTAAATGCCTTGGTAAATTTCATTGTATTCTTTATACAGGTCCGAAATAAGTCTTCACAGTATATGGAGTGATTTTTTTCTTATTATTGTGAATTATTTATAAATTGGATTATTCCTTCAAACGATTGTAATAACATGAAAACTGATTTTTTTCTGCATTTGTTTCTTAATGCCCAACTCACTAAAATGTTTAACGGTGGTCAAGGTATGAGAGGCTTGAGTTTCACATATCACTTAAGAATGTAAAAGATACTCATGTGTTTGTGTCAAGAAGTTGAAAATAAGCATTTCACAGGTCTAGATCAATTCTACACAACATGCTAAAATATCAGAGAGTTCATGTATGGGATGGAGATTTGTCATCCCTCTAAAATAGAAAAGTAATGTATGAATGATCATAAATACACTTTCAAAATAGAACATAGATTTCATCAGACCTTCAGTGTGTCTCTACCTCAGAAGATAAAGACAAGTATATCATGCTTTTAAAATACATGTGTATGTTGTCTTTTGAAATATACAATGACACCTCAGTTTACAAACAGTTTCTTTATGATTTTGGGAAAGAGGGCCGTGTTTCTGTTTGTTTGGGGAAGATGACTGTAATTCCATTTGTTACCTGATGTGGAGTTTGTAAACAGAAGCAAAACTTTGTTGACCATTTTTGTTTGTCAATAGAATAGTTTGCAGGTAGAAGTGTTCATGAACCAAGGTATTATACTGTCATTCATTAGCATTTTTAATGCATCAAAATCAATAATTCTCTAAAAAATATTTAATGTACCTCATAGCCATTTAGGAATCAGTTCTGTATCATTGATTACTTTATCACTTCCTTCAAGTTTGTCCTTAAGTGTAGCCATCCTAAGGGTTCCTATGAGTTGACATTCCCATCATACTCACACCAGTCTTGTTCTGTTTATTCCAATTTACTCATTTTGCATCACATTTATCTGTTGATTTTTTATGGTCTCTTCCATCACTGGAAATAGAGCATAAGGTGAAATAAATGGAGCATAGTAGAGAAAGGCACTTGGTGTGCAAATTATATTTTCTGGCACATAGTCAGTACTCATTAAATGAGTGCTAAATGAAAAAAATAAAAAGCAATACAGTCAAGCAGCTAACAAGAAATATTGTACACTAGACTCACATCTTGGATAGTGGGCATATAAATTCTTCAAATTTTCATGCATGGAATCAATTGTCATGATAGCATAATCTTTTCTGCTTCTAAGGAGCTTTTCAATTTGTAGGAAATTTTCTATATTACAAAAAATGGTTTAATTCTAACATCAGTCCTTTCATATGAAATTGATGATGGCATCTGAGTCACCAGATCCTTATATATAAAAGGGTATCTATATGACTTAATCTGAGAGAAAACCTTCATTAAATGACTTGATTATCATTTGATTAGCATTCTCATTTTACAGTTATCTTTATGAAAAGGAGGCATTTCTCTCTTCTTGATAAGAAGTATGTGTTTGAAAAGTGTAAGTGATACAGTTAAGCACACAAAGTAAGAGAGTATTTTATTTTATATAAATGAATGTTATTTATCAATATTAATATTAAAATTGTCTTTCATACTTTACCCAAAAGTTCAGTTATAAACTGAGGAATTTAATAATCTACCCTGAAAACTAATTCACTCCACACTTTTTATATTATTTTATATTAAGATTATGCTCAATCTCCTTCTATAACCAGAAGCAAAAATAATGTATACATATCTAGAAACATTCCCTTAATTTTCCTTTTTGTTACCAGAATGGAATCATTTTATACAAATTGTTTTAATATTATCCCACACATTTTTCTAAAAACTGGTTTTGATCTCAAGCATAATTTCTTGGACATCCTACTAGTGTATCATATTTTACTGTTTTTCTCAAAATTTAATTCTCAAATTTCAAATGAGTTCACTGTAAGATATATTTTCAAAAAAATGAGCATGAGGCCTGGAGTTTTTATGAGGAGAGTGCATTGGTTCTGGTTCTTTAGAGAAACAGAATCAATATACAGATTTTTATTTATGTATTAATACACAGATGATTTGTTAGCTAGGCCTGCGGGACCAGGATGGGAATGGTCCACAATGATCGTGTGCACATTGGCAAACCAGAGGACCCAGCAGTTGCAGTGTTGGAAGGCACAAAACGAAAGAAATTAGCAATGAAGTGCCAGGCAGAGGCTGAAGGTCTGGAAGCTCACTAGAGAGTCACTGATGGGAGTCTGTACTGAAAAGATGCAAAAGCCAGAGTCTGATGTCTGTAGATGGGTGCAGATTGAGAAACCCAGTGAGGTAGAAGAGAGCTTTCCAAGACTCAGGCCAACTTCAACTATCTTCCCTTTTCTTTCCATCCGTGCTGCAAGCCTACTGGGTGATGCTGTCCACAGTTAGGGTGGGGTTTTGCCCTTCAGTTTCCTGGCCTAGATACCAATTATCTCTAAACACCTACAGACCCACCAAGACATTTGCTCTACTAATCTGCTAGATGTCTTAAAACTTTCAAGTTGACAGTTGCCACTTGTTGTCACAGAGAAGAAAATTTTGACATAGCAACAGAAGGAAGACACTTCCTGTGAAGATGGAAAGAGAAATTGGAGTTCTGCCATCACAAGCCACTGAGTACCTGGTCTGCCAGAAGCAATACGAGACAAGGAAGCGGGTAGGGACATGGCCTTTGCAATACTTTGCTCTTGGATTTGTTGCATCCAGAAACTTAAGACAATAACTCTGCTGTTGGATGTCACCTGAATTGTACTTTACATTGGTAGCTCTAGGAGACAAATATATTGGCCTTGGATAGTTTTCTTGGTTTTCCATTCTCACTTATATATTCTCAACAGATGACTTTTAATAGCTATTTGTTCACTTGCTGAAAATTTCCCTTTCCAATTTTAGAGATGAATATTCTTTTTTTTTTATCAGTACCGGGGATCAAACTCATGACTGCATGCTTGTAAGGCAGGTGCTTATGCCACTGAGCTAAGTCCCCATCTCCTCCCTTGCCAATTTTAACCTGCTTAAAAATATAAATACAATAGAAAAAACTTATGTTCACAATGTCACGTTCATATATAGTTGGGTGATATGTATCTATCATTTAAATCTTTTTTATGTAATACTGTTTTGTTTGTTAACTATAGGTATTGAAATTTGCTTGACACATGTAAGTGCTGAACTCTTAGAATTTTATGTGGCTTCAGTGTCCATTTGAGTTGATTTTGTTATTTGCCATATACCTCTGTTTAACTTTTTATTCCTGAAACACATGACCAAGCAAAAAGAGACTTTCCTTCTGAATCATTTACTTCTTTGCCCAGGATCCATAAGTAATAACTATTTGGACATATTTCCTATTGTACCGGTGAACTGAATTTTTGCCTTTCATCTAAAAATCAAGCGGCTACCCTATATTGGGTGTAATGGTTTGTATTCCTCAAAGCCTCATGAAACCATATGGGTAGGCTTATAGAGTTGTAATTCATGATCCAGTGCTTAGATTAAAAGTGTGAATGATACATCTGCCCTAGGGTGTGCATGCAGTACAAGGAGAGACAAGTCTGTCTCTCTCTTGCTACTTTTGTTGACTTCTGCAGCCATGAGTTTTTGCCCCTCTGCCATGTGCCACCCTTGCCTGGGAGCCAGCCAAGCATAGAATGAAACCTCTACAAACTGTGAGCTAAATAATTTTTTCCCATTTTAACTTTGTGTGTCAGGTATTTTGTCTCAGTGAAATGGGTTACTAATATACTAAAGTAACTAACACACTGTGCTTTCCTTGTGACACAGAGTTTGGTGGGATGTGAGTTCAGAGTCCCAACACCAAAGCAATAGTCAAGCAGGCAAATACTGAACACCAGTCACAATACCATCTGCCAGTAAAAATCAGTTTCCCAGCATCAGCTAGGCATTAGGGCATCTATTCAGTTAAAGAAGGAGCCCATGAGTGTTCCACTGTAAATGTTCAATTCCAGTTCCCTGTCCCCCATTGGAACTGGGTTCCTGGCTGCACTGGTACTAGACCCAAACTAACTTAGACAATTTAAAATAATGGCTTTTAGTAGCTTACATCTTTTCTTTGGTGCAGTATTTTATTTTTTCCTCTCTACACCCCTCTCATTTCTGTAAAAACTTCATTGATATTTTTCAAAATATACATTTGATTCATTATTCTAAGAAATAGTTGTTCTGAAAGTCATCTCATTTCATGATTTTCCTTTTTATGTAGATTATGTCTTTTATAGTTTGAATGTGAAAACAGAAACCACATCCTGTAAATACCCTGACCTGCCCAGCATCTTAAGTAACTCAGAAGCTTCCTCCTGGGGCCCAGAATTACAGAAATTTCATTCTAGAATCTGATTCTCTGGAAATGTGGTTAGAGGAACTTTAATACCAGCTGTTCTAGGGCCATCCAGGTGGTTGCATGAAAGCCTAAATGGAAATTTTTTTGCTTTAAAGAAACATAAATCAGAAGTTGAAATTTCAGCTTCGCTACTAAGCAGACTTCCTCTCTATCCCCACAGCTTTGGGCTGTGGGTGGGTGCACACACATGGCTATAAATGTATTCATATTCTATTTTTTAAATATCTATGTGTCTATATTTGTGCAACAGGGTCTCATTATGTTGAGCAAGCTTGTTTCTTAACTCCTGGGTTCAACTATTCCTCTGCTTTGGCCTCCTGAGTAGCTGGTGCTACAGATGAATCACTGCACTTAGAATCTAAAATATAATTTAAAATTTATTCTAAAATATAATTTTAAATTTTCTATTATGTGAAAAAGTGTGGATTATTCATGCATTCTGTGTTTATAGAATTATACCCTCACTTTTCCTACTTGAGACATGCTTTTGAAATAGGAATAATGAGAGAATCTCTTTGAAGGGAATGATGTAATGATCAACAGAAAAATACTATGAGAAGTGCATTCTTAGCTCTAAATCAAACTTAGTTGCATTGATGCTGTTATTGTTGCTACTAGCACAACCACCATTTTCAGGAAAAGTATTATTTTTATTGCTTGAGAAACTTGAATCTGGGAGAAGTGAGTTGATTTCATTAACGTTGTAGATGACATGAGTGACTTTTTATATTTAAGTAAATACATAACATAGAGCTTTAAATTCTATTGTGCAAAATTGGATTTTATAATGCCTGCTTTGCAATTTGCCTTTATCACATAGCAATACATCATAGACATCTAGAGAATGCTATTCATATCCTGGTTTATATTCGTGTGTCCTGAATCCAGCATTGTAAGCCATAAGGGAATGAAGGGGTGTGTGTGTGTTCTGAGTTCTGTATTTTTATGCTTTCCTCTGCCTCGTACCAAATTGTCTACTAATTACTGATCCTATGTTTTCTGTTACCTAGCTAAAGAAACTCACCAGAGAGCATATCATGGTATTTTAATTATTAGAGCTTTAAAATAAAATTTAGACTCTTTTGTGACAAAAGTCTTTGTCACTCTAGAATTAACATGTCTTTATTCTTTAGTATCTGTGCCAGTTACTAAAATTTACCTCAGTCCATTAGGCATTTCTGTCATGTAAATATTACAAAAAGCTTGAGTAAAATCATCGCTTCTCTTACACACACACACACACACACACACACACACGACTCCAATTATGTAAGCTGTTTTATAATTCTCCAAATAGATTTTTCACTCTTCTTTGTTTCTACACTGAACATCACTTGCTCAGTTTGTACATGGAATTTTTATATTTCTCTTTCTATTGCAAATACAATTGTGAATTTGATCTTTTGACTGGCACATCATACTTTTCTTAGATGGCATGTATGAATTTTCTATATTCTCAAACTACTAATCTCTTTTGATAATCTCATCATTTTCCAATTGAGGTTTAGGTTTCCTAAAAATGCATGACATTTAATTTCAGTATATTGAGTAGAAAGCATAGGTCATTTCACAATAATCAATCAACTGTTTTCCTTTGTAGATCCAAAGCAGGCAACCTGCCATAACATGGGCTGCTTTAGGGGTTATAGGTTCCTCTCCTATGGACACGGTCCTTTAGATCTATGATGTTTTATTTATTCATGTATGTGGGCATATGTGTGCTTTTAAGGAGCTAGGATTCACTGTGCTGCCATTTCAGTGCTGTGTTTTACTAACATCTATCCCAAGTCCAAACATACCTTTTGGTTTGAAGAACAGTAACTTGTGACTGTGGGCTTCTCTTACATATTATCACATCCTGTTGGGTAAATAAGTTGTTTTTAAATGGAAGCCAACATGGTATATTTATTTAAAGTAGAAACTGAGCCTTATAATGCTAAGATTTACATGCTTTCATTTGCTGAGCAATGTGTCTCATTTGTGATCAAATTGCAATAAATTGTCAACAGGTTAAATTACCAATAATTTCTCTTTCTAAGAAAATTTTGTCACTTGTGTATGTATGTGACAGATTATTTAATAGTCTTTCTAAATTTGAGCTTATAGATTTATAGTACTGCTTTTAACTCTAATGCTCTCTATTTTGTAATAACTACAGTCCCATATTTTCAAACAAATATGTTTTTTCAAATATGTAAAGAATTGTTTTTCCCAGTGTTTTTATAAATTGTCATGACATTTGTTTCTATGTATCTTGCTTTTATTACTTAAAATACCCCATTAATAATCTCTCTAAGACATCTGATATAGTTCCACTTTCATGTTTCAATGACTGGTAAGATTATATCACGTTTCAGGTATTTTGGTCTGTATAGATCCTTCCTTTTATCCTGTGTGAGATCCTGGATTAATGTCATAATTAATTTTTACGTGTATATGTTTAAGAAGTTTTATTTAAGTGGAATAAATTTTCTGGAATATAATTTATATTGAGTCCATATTTCAAAACCTTACTATGTACTTACATATCGACTTTTAAAATATAGAACACTTCATGTTTCCACTAGGACTCATTGAGGGAATACTTGTCTCTACATGCCCAGAAGTATTAATTCATGTTATGTTTTTTCATTTATCAACTTTTATATTTATCCATCCTCATTTTATATGAACAAGACACACAACTAAGGTAAATCTCTTCATTTAGTTGATTAGAAAATTCTAGGTAATATAGATGTTTTAATTGTAGAGCTAATAATTCACAGAGCTCCAGATGAAACTAAACCCATTGCCATAAAGTGGTCCTTTCTAATAAAACATTCTGCTTCGGTATAAATATGTCATTTTATATCACTGCTTGAATAACCCAGAGACTGTTTCAGAGTCCAGATAGTCCTGTGAGGCAAGAGAAGGGCAGGTAGGTGAAGCACGAGGCCTGAATTCTAATTTTGTATTGTGAGGTAACTAGCTACATGACCTTGCTTGTCTCAAAGCTAAGATAGTTATAGAGCTAGTTTCTCTTAGTTCATTGAAAAGAAAGGTTTGTGCTAATATTGTTTGGACTAGAATATATCATGCCTGTATCTTATACTCTGAATAACTACTATGAATTATAATTAATATAAAAACCAGCATATTAATTATTATAACTCTCCTACTAACCTGTTTTGAAACTGTTATTTTTATCTTTTTTCTTTTTAAAATTAAAAAAATGAGATGTTATGGCTTTATTGGTGTCACTCAAATGAGTAAAAAAAAATTACTCCTCATTCTTCATTAATTTGCATTCCCTTAACTCACAGAGGATGTGAATATTTTTATGGATCCAGGAATGGAACCCAGGTCCTCAGGCATGTTAGGTAAATACTCTACCACTGAACAAAAAAATCCTGGCCCTAAGAATCTGTGCATTTTTTTTAATTTGCTGTTAGACACTTGATTTTTGCTCTTCTATAAATTGTCGGTTCAAATAATCATTGCTATATTTTTCATGGATGGATTCTTCATTATCTAAGAGATCTTTGCACATTTCAGAATTAACTTTCCAAGTCATCTGCATGAAAATATTTCTAGCCATCGTTTTATATGGTGGCATATGACTTTGTAGCTACATGATAAGCTGAGGCAGGTGGGTACCAAGGTTGAGGCCAGCCTGGGCAACATAGACCCTGTGTCAAAACATAAAATAAAAGGGCTAGAAATGTCATTCAATAGCCCCTGGATTCAACTGCCAGTACAGAAAATAAATCCCAGCATTATATATGTTACCTTTGTGACTTATGTACTGTGTAGTTGCAACTTTTGAAGGATTTCTACATCTAAACCTAGATTATTTTTCTAATATTTTTCAGTTTTACATTTACAGAAAAATAGAAATGACAATATGAGTTTTATATACCCTCTTGCACTCCGTTTTATCTATTGTTAATGTCGTGCAATAGTATGGTACATTTATGATAATGAATGGAACAACATTGATGTGCTATTTAATAAAGTGTATAGTTTCCTCAGATTTCCATAGTTACAATCTAAAGTCCTTCTGTTCCAGAATCCCATCCATTTACATTTACTGGTAATGCCTTCTTCAGTTCAACTTCATGGTGCCAGATTATGAGAAAATTTTACTATCTTACAAGGTGAGAATGCAACCTTCATGGATGGAAAACTGCATTCACAAAAGAGATTCCAGAGAATTCCTAATAATAGTCAGAAGGTATTTTATAGTATGGTGCTCAACCTTATTTCACTGCTGCTGCTTTTCTGATGTTCACATTGATGTCTTCGTCTTTTTCATGCTACTATAACAAAAGTAACATAGACTGAGTGGTTTATAATGATAAAAATTGTTTCACATGGTTATGAAAGCTCATAATTAAGGTCAGGGTGGAAAGAGACTTGACATCTGCTGTCTTCTTCCTCTATCATAGATGGCCATCTTTGCTTCTTATCTTTATATAGTAGAAGAGGCCAGGGAATTCTCTGGAATCTCTTTTGTGAATACAGTTTTCCATCCATGAAGGTTGCATTCTCACCTTGTAAGGCCTCTACTTGCTAATAACTTCAAATATGGGGTTAGTATTTCAACATGAATTTACAAGATGGGAGAAACTATGATTAAGCCTATAGCAACAGGGCGTATAAATTTTCAGGAGGAATATCTAAGAAAATGCCATTTTTAACATTGCATGTCAAAGGTGCATACATTGTTTCTCAGTTTATACAGGAGATTGATTCCAGAACTGCTCATAAATATTAAAATTTATGGATGCTCATGTCCCTTATATAAAAGGGTGGAGTGTTTGTGTAGAATTTATGCACATCCTCCTATATACTTCAAGTTGTCTCCAAATTTCTCATAACCAAATACATTGTAAAACTATGCAAACATCATTATACTGTATTCCTTAGGGTATAATGATGAGAAAATCTGTAAATGTTCAATACAATCACAATTTTAAAAATATTTTTTATCCATAGATGGTTTAATCCAAGGTTGAACAACCATCAAGTACAAAGGACCAATGGTCCCCGATTCATTACTGTTGATTGAAACCGTGATCCCTTTCCTAAAGCAGTAGTTGTTAAGTCTTTCTTCTATAAAGTTAATTGTCCTTCCCTTTTCATACTATATTCTTTGGAGTTAGTCTTTATTCATAGCCTATACTTAAAGAGTGGACAGTTATACTACTTTTCATGGAGAAGTAATTATTTGGAATCTTTCTGCATGGGAAATTACTCTCCAGTTATTAATTTGTTGAAACATGTTTTTTATTAGAATTGACATCGAGGTGATTTGGTTATAAACTAGGTTATATAAAATAATGTATAAAATTTTAATTCAAATCATTTCAGCTTTGGCTACCGAATACTGAATTGTTTCTTGTGCCCCACTGTTAATGTGGAACTATTTCCATTTAAATGTCATTTAAAATTAACTCTGGGCACTAAAAGTAACCATAGGCTCTTGTCCTATATTCATATCCCAGACCTACAATGAACCATTTCCCCCAAGAACCCTGGTCCTTTTTATTTTAGAATATATTTACAAGTTCCAAGTGAAGATCTGTATACTAGGTGTGCTTATTGCTTTTGGAGAGTCTTGTAGGATTTCTTAGAGGACAGAGCCAAAAAATGTATACTATATATATTAATCCATGTATGTGAATATACATGTAAATATTTCTGGACGTAGTCATTCTGTCTGTATAAAGCTGAACATTAATTCTTACTGAAAATTATTTTATCAACAATGAAGAGCTTATATTTCACTACCTTCTTTTATGGTCTTTCAGAGTCGAATCATAGGCAAAGTTACAAGAGCTTCCCGTACCTTATCTGGTCCCCTTCACTAAATTTTATTCAAATTTTTTTGTCAATACATGTTTGCAACACATGTAGCTTAACACAGATCCAGTAGTTATGGCCTTTCTCATTTCTTGAGACCACCAACCATTGAATTGGCCTTTAATTACATTCATCAAAATTTAGTCTTTTTGGGGGGGGGGGGTTACTGGGTATTGAACTCATGACCTTGTGCTTGCCAGGCAGGCACTTATGCCATTTAGCTAAACCTTCAGCCAAAAAAATTTTAATCTTTATGTAGTAAAATTCTGCAAGTTTTGACAAAAGTGAAATGTCATATGTCCATTGAGATGGATACAGAATATTTTTACCACCCCAAATCCTGTATTCACCAATTTATTCCTTCTCCATCACCAGCCCTCAAAACTCCTGATCATTAAGGAAGATTTCCCAAACTCTAGAAGTCCAGTGAAGAAATAAAATAAAAAAACTGTCTGAAATTTGTTTTTGTATTTTTGAATGAGTTGTTTCTTTCCAGGTTCCACAGTTTTGTAATCCAAGAAGTCACCATTTTCTGCACTTAGCTTTATTGTCTATAACTTTTTCAGATGTCACTTTATTGCAGAAGCCCCTCTATCTATTCATCCCAAGATGTAGCAACAGTCCACCCCAAAGTGTGCCCTTGCTCACATTGGTTGATGGTGAAAGTAACCAGACTTCGGATCTCTGATCTCTGCTAGATGTAGACAGCAGGTGAAGGCATTGAGCATACAACTGTATTTAATGCAAGCAGTATCAGACTGCACCACTACTGAAAGCCACATACACACCAGGCCAGGCTTCTCTTCATGGAATGTATTGGTCACTGTATCCTTTTTGGCCTTAGCATAAACTTCTGAGGTGGGTGTATGTCTTGACTACATCCATTATGCAACTGGTTCCAGTGGCTGTCTCTCATACAATCACTGTGAAATGGTCACAAGGTGAACCCTGAAAAGTTTTTTAGTTGTTCTAAGGCTCAGTCTTAAACTTTTCCTGAAATGGTGTTCTATTAAACACTCTCTGGTGACAAAGCAGGAGATATACTGGATTCCTTCTACAACTGTTGCCTGCCATGTAGAAGGAATCACTTTCAGAGTAAAAAATTCATGCAGTTTTTGAAGTTTATAATCACTGTGGGCTTTTCTTGGGGCTAGAATTGCTGGCATCTTCCTTTGTTTCACCCTAGAGCTCCCAACCATGTGGCTTACCTTGTGTTTGAGGAGACAGGCTCCATTCCCTGCAAGTTGGGGTAAGTTTGATATATATTCCTTCATACTTTTCTTTGCATTGTGGTCCATTTCTCAAACTTCTCTAATGCTTCTAATTTTAATGTCAATGACCTCTCCATTCCAGGATATCTGTTTCTCTTTTTACTTTTGTCATGTTGATATTTCCAGGTTTCTGAGTTTCAGGTCCTAGGGATCTTGCATTTTACTTCTGATCACTACTCTAAGTTTTATTTGTGTCTGCCAATATGGTTTTAAGAGGGGAAAAACTGAAAGATTTTCCTTTAAAATTTGGAGCAAAGGGGATTTTTCCAAAATCAGCAATCCTGTTTTACTTGAAATTTTAGCCAGAACAAACAAGGAACAAAAGCACATCAAAGGGATGTATAAATAAGTAAAGAAGAATTCAAAGTATCCTTATTTGAAGATAACATAATCTTTTACACAGAAGACACAAAAAATTCCAAAAAAGACTTCTAGAAATAACAAATATATCAACATAGCAGTGTGCAAAATCAACACACATATGCCAATAGCATTCTTGTATGTCAATAATAAATGCACTAAAATGAATTTGTGAAAGCAGTATAGTTCACCATAACTTTAAGAAAAATTGAACACTTCAGAATTACAATAAAAAGAATGTGAAGTGCTTCTATAATTAAACAGCATTAGTTTCAAAGGAAGATCAGAAATGATATCAAAAAAGAGAAAACTATCTTGTTCTTTGATAAGGAGAATAAATGTTAAGAAATTGGCCATGTCTGCCAAACTGATATACAGACTCAATGCAGTCCTCATCAAAACAAAAAACAGCATTCTACATAGAATTAGATAAAACTATTCTAAAGTTCATATTTAACCATAATAAATCTAGATCAGTGAAAGCAATCTTGCACAACAAGAGCACAGCAGAATTCACAATTCCAGATTTTAAACTGCATTATAAAGCTACAGTGATAAAAACAGCATGGTATACAAAACTACAGTGATTAAAAACAGATCAGTGTTCCCATGGAATACACTAGAGAATGTAGAAAGAACTCCTCACACATTTAAGCATCTGATTTTTGACAAAGAGTTCAAAAACAAGATGGAGGAGAGATTGCTTTTTCAACAAATGATACTGCAAAATCTTCCTATCAACATTCAGAAGATTAAATCTAGGTCCACATTGTCTGGCATATACTAAGCTAAAATAAGATGAATCAAAGAATCAAAGATTTAAATATTAAAATGGAAACTCATTCTGCTGGTGGATAAAAATAGGTAAAACTCTTGAAGACATAGGTATACAGGTAAGGATTTTCTGAACAGAACCCTGATTACCCAAGAAATGTCATCAATAATCAACAAATAGAATAGTAACAAACTCAAAGTCTTCTGTACAGTAAAGAAAACAATCAACAGATTGAAGACACAACCTGCAGAATGTGAAAAACACTTAGCATCTACTCATGAGACTGAGGACTAATTTCTAGAATATACAATGTATTCCAGAAGAGTAGACCTCCCTAAAATAGAGATCCAATCAAAACATGTGCAATTGAAATGAGTGGACACTTCTCAGTATAAATGACCAATATTAATGTTCCACCTGTTTTACCATTAAAACAAACTGTGATTCCATCTGACTTCCAAAAGAATGTCTGTCATCAAGAAACCAAATAATAAAAAATGCTGGTGAGACTTCAGGGAAAAAAAAAACCCTTTTACATTGTTGATGGGAATGTGAACTAGCACAACAAAAATTGAAATCAGTATTGAGATCCTTCAAAGAACTAAAACTAGAAATTCCATTCATCTCATCTGTTCCTCATTCAAATATCTTCCTAAAAGACTTAAAAACATCATATTACAGGATACATGAATTCTCACATTATAGCAGCACAATTCATAGTATCAACACTTGGGAAGTGGGCCTCTATGATCATGGACAGGTGAATGGATAAAGAAAATATGGCACATACATGCAGTGGAGTATTACTGTGCCATAATTAAAGATAAACTTCAGCAATTTGTAAGAAAATGGGCTAGAGACCACAGTGTTGTAAAATAAATCAGGCACACAAGTGTGAACATCACATGGCATCACATATATGAGAAAATCAAACATAAATAATTAAAGGGCAAAGTAAATTACAGATAATAAGAAACAGAAAGATAGGCCTTTCACAAATGAGGAGGTGACCAATTGATGGAGAGAGTGGAGAAGATGGGGTTGTAAAACACATATTAAGATGTAATTTGTATGTACTAACTTTCCACAATGTATGTAATCCTTATGTACTGCAAATGTGTATCAATAAAAACAAAAATTTCAAACGATATTTCTGACATACAATTTTGCAAAAATATCCAGAAAAATAAATCCTGTCATATATAACAAAATGGAATTGGAGGACGTTTTGTTAAAAAACAAAACCCAAAGCAGCAAGGCAAATATTAACCATTCTTTCCCATGTGGACATTTAAAGAAAGTTGGCCTGAAAGAAGAAGAATAATTACTAGAAACTAGGAAGAGTACTGGGAAGAGAGATGCTAAGTGGTGTTATTGTAGAAGGGTGCATTTATATGATGAATACATCATATATGAATGAATGTATGGAAACATCACAGTGAATCTCTTTAGCCTGAACAATTAATATGTGCTAGTAAACATAAAAATACAATGTGAAGACAATTGAAAAATATCAGGATGAGTGTGAGAGTTTAAGTAGTGATTGGGAGACAGCTTTCAAATTCACATATTATGGTTAATCTTAATTGGCAACTTGATTGGCTGGAAACAGGTGATGAAATTAGTAAAGCACACTTCTGGGTGTTTCTGCATAGTCTTGAGTTCTGTATACGGTTCCCGGTCCTTTTCTCTCTGGTGATGTTACCCTGTCCTGTTTCCCAATCAATGTGGGGTAAGCATCCTTATTTTGTTTTACCATTCTACCATGCTATTCCTGATTTGGAGCTAACAAAACATGGACCAAATCTGTGGAGTTCCTTGTGAAACCCAATGGGTCACCATCTGCTCAGGTTGATGCTAGAGATGGAAAACTGATAGTTGCAAGGAACCAAAATACCTTGAAGACAAGGTGTCTGGCCAGTTCGAGTAAAGAGTAGCGATGGACCTGACAGGGAAAACAAGGAAGCACCCAAAGGAACGATCAAATAAAAGTTAATTATTCAGTTAAACAGTCATCTTGCTTACCTGCCTTGCTTTTGAGTCAGTTTGGGGCTTCACTTCATTCTGGTGAAATCCCTTGGCCACCTGAGAAGATGTTCTCTGTCTCTTGCATTTCATTCATATCTGTATAAGTGTTTACTGACCTGAACCCAGCACAAACCCTCTGAAAGCATGAACCAAATAAGCCTCTTTATGTTGAGTGTCATTTATCACAGCAGTGGGAAATTTGGTTAATTCACATCCTCAGGGTCCAGGGAAAGAATTGAAGCAGGAAATGATGGGGCAACTATGTGCATGCTTCACCTTTAATTTTGTTTAAAAGACTGTGTCATCCAATACTAGTGGGTTTGAACTCCTTGCAATCTCTAGATAAATTTCTATCTTTCTTAGGGCTTTTTCTACCATATTTTCACTGTCTCAAAGATAAACACATTTGTGGAAATACAGACTCCCCCACACCCCCAAAAAACTTTCCTGTGAAGGAGATATATTGGCATTAAATTCCCTCAATGTTTGGTTTTTGGAAAGGTATCTCCAGTTCACTTTGAAGTGTAATTTCTTTGGATACAGAACATTAGGATGTTGGGGAAGTTTTCTGTAAGCACTTTCAATCAATATTTTCCTCCACTTTTCTTGATTATATGCTTTCTGGTGAAAAGTCCAATGTAATTATTAATCTTATTCCTACCCAGGTAATTAATTTTCTCTGTAATTGCTTCTAATTACAAAACTAATGTATGATCATTGAGCCTGGAGATAAAGTAAAGTTTTTTGATTGACACATAATATTTGTATGTATTTATGAGATACAGTTACAGGTTTTGATGCTTCTATACATTAGATGATGGACAAATCAGGATAATCATCACTTCAACACTTTTAACATTTGTATTGCTGTATGGTAAATACATTCAAATTCTTTTCTATTTTGAGATATATAAAACATTATTAATAATATTCACACTACTTTGTTATAGAACATGGGAAATTATTCCTGGGCCAATAACATTGTACCCACTGATCAGTTTCTTCCCTTCTCCTCTCCCCTCTCTCTTGCTCTCCGCACACTCATTGGCCACTATTCTATTCTCATTTCTAACTTCCTTAAATTTCACTCATGTGAAATTTGTTCAGTGGTATTTGCCTTTCTGTACTTCAGTTAGTTCATGTGGTACTTTCCAACTTGTACTTGACTTATTTTACTTAATGTACTGTTTTCCCAGTTCCACATATTTTTGCAAATGATTTCATTATTTTTAAAACTTAACAGTATTTGGATGTGTGTATGTGCCATAATTTTGTATCAGTACATGTTTAGAATACTTAATGATTACATTCACTGTGGGGAATTGGTCCACTTAAGTAACAGATCTTGTTTTTTTAATTTCATACCCTTCACCTGCCTGCACTTCCTCTCCTTCCAACACTTGGGCCCCTTCCCTTATTCAAAAGTTCTACCTCCCTGTTTCTTATTCTTTTCTTTTGCTCCATAATTTAATTATATTTTGGGCTTCTCATATAGGAGAAAATGTGCAATATTTAACTTTGTGCATCTGATTTATTTCACTTAACATTATCTACCTGTTGATTGACATTTAAGTTGATTCCATATCCTGGCTTTTGTGAATAGTGCTGCTCTAATGTACAATTGAAGGTTTATTTTGGCATGTTAATTTCATTTCCTGTATGTGTATACCTAGCAGGCCGATTGTAGACCATACGTGCTATGTTTTTGATCTAGATTGTTTCCCCAAATTCTTTGGTATTTGGGACGTGACTGGATCATGAAGCCACTATATTCACTGGTGGACTGGTCCACTGAAGGGCTCATCAATGACCTGCTGTTAGGAGATGGAGTCCCTTTAAAGGAAGATTACTGAGGTTGTGATTTGGAAGAGAATAACTGCCTTTCTGACTTCTCCTTTCCTGGGCTCAAAGGCATAAAAACTTTTGTCTGTCTGGAACTTCCCACCATGATGTTCTGCCTTTCAGTCAGCCAGCAATGAACAGTAACTCTGAGCCAAAATAAATTTCTCTTCCTTTGCATTGTGGGTGTCACCAGTTACAAGGAAAGTGCCTAAGATAGTCTGGTAGTATTAGTTTTACTTTTTGAAGAACTTCGAGACTGTTCTGCAGAATGATTGTGTTAGTGATTTAGAGTCCCTCCAATAGTACATTTTCCTCCCTTGAAAATGTTTTTTATTTCACTTATGAGTATGGTCTCAAGTTGCATCCATTTATTTATAAATATCTCAATGTGATCATTGTTTATGGCTTAGTAGTATTCCATTGCATAAAAATGCCACATCATGTTTATTCATTCCTCAGTTAATGGGCATTTAGGTTGTTTCTGCCTATTACAAACCTTTGAAGGCCTATATCATCATTGTTTTGGACTCTTTGCTATTGCTATTTATTTGTGTTTTTTGTTTCAAGTTTTTTCTAGTAGTTTTTTTTTTTTGGTTTGTTTTTCCTTCTAATACAGAAAGGATATATATACATGTAGAGGCTTATACATGTGTAGAACTTCTCTTAAATAGTTTACGAGAATCCATTATATTATGTGTGATGAAATGAACAGCTACTTTGAAGAAAAAGAGACATTATGGTATCTATTGATACTGTGCTGATTCCGTGTTGTGCGGTGAAATCCAGTTGATTTTCCTGTTGTCTGGTTTTGAAGCCTATAATGCCTTCATTATTCTGTTTTCATCAGTTTTATACTATTTTGTTTTGTATGAATTCATTGTGTGTGAAGATATGGACAACTATTTAGAATAAAACAAGGGAAATTATGGTAGCCATTGGAGAACTCCTGTTGTCTTGCTTTGAAATCACTGTCACATTGTTTTCTTCTAATCTGTTTGTTCTGTTTTGTTATGTTTAGTTTTATCCTCTTTAAAATGAAAAAAAAATATTTTTGTTGTTATTTTGATCACAGCCATTATCACTGGAGTGAAATGATATTCAGATTTTATTTGAATTTCTCTATTTATGGCATTCTATCTTTTTCATATACTTGTTGGGCCATTTGTATATCTGCTCTTGAGAAAGCCCTATTCAGATCATTATCCTGTTTTAATTTGATTGTTTTTATGCTGCTCAGTTCTTAGATTTCCTTATATATTCTGGATATTAACCTCCTGATGTATATTTTGCACATATTTTCACTTGTTCCATAGGTTCTGTTGCTCTTTTGATTCTTTCCTTTGCTGTACAAAAGCTTTTTAATTTGCCTGGTACTATTTTCAATTTTTTATTTTGTTGCATGTGCATTTTTTATCATATACAATAAATTGTTGCCTAAGCAAATGTCATGAAGTATTTTCTCTATATCTGCTTTTAGTGTTTTCCAATTTTGTGATTTTTCATTTAAATCTTTACTCCTTTATGAGTTGGTATTTGCAGTTGGTAAGAGATAGGGTCCAGTTTCACTCATCTATATTTGAATATTGTTTTTCCATGACCATGTACTGAAGAGTTGGCTGTTTCCCCACTATATATTATTGGCTCCTTTGATAAACTTCAGATTTCTATAAAGAAATGTGGGTGTTTCTGGAATCTTTCTTCTGTTTTGAAGGGCTCATCCTGTGAGGCAAACAATCTAACACTCAACTAACTCTCATCCCCTATCTGGGCTTTTTTTTTTATTTAAAGAGAAACAAAAGCATGTAAAGGTTAGAGATAATGCAGAATTCTAAAAAAAAGGTAAACAATAAGAAATCACTAGTTAATAAATTACATATTGTCCTCTTAGAAATAGTTGTTCAAGTTACAAAATTAAAGCATACAAAGTAGATATTCAAACAGTAAGAGTGTAAACAGCTATGCATGCATGCATCTCTATGTGTATTTCTATCCTTTCTGTATTAGAGGGAAAAACAAAACTTTGCAAGGCAAAACAAAACAAACTCCTATAAAAACATGAAACCAGCCGGGCGTGATGGCTCATGCCTGTAATCACAGCACTCAGTAGGCTGAGGCAGGAGGATCGTTGTGAGTTCTAGATCAGCCTGGGCTACAAAGTTCAAGGCCAGCCTGAACCGCATAGTGAGACCCTGTCTCAAAAAGACAAAAAAAAAAAAAAAAACACACAAAAAACCCCAAAAAAACCCATGAAACCAAAAAGTATAAAACCACAGTACAAGGTGATCTACAATGATTAATGTGTTGTTTCTTATTATCTTCAGTAGAATGTCTATATCATCAGGCATAATTGAATATGGCAGTATAATTGAGTATAATAGTATAAGAATTCAAAGGCAGGTAATAATCAAACCATAGTGGATATTCTAGTGGATCTTGTCATCTTAAGTGAAGTTGCCTATACTCTCAGACTTGATACTATCAATCATAACAGATTTAACTAAAATCTATCAATACAAAACAGTGATCCAACAAACCAGATTTGATTATGATAAGTCATAGTAAAACAATGTAGGTTTTACAGAGCTTTAGATTAAGTTAATAGGAAATTAAGGATGATTACCATACTATATCCTGTTAATTTCTAGATTGCTGTCTGTGCCCTCAAATCTAGTACAGGTAGAATGACTGGAACAGAATATAATACATCTAAGCAGAGTAGTGTGAGTAATGTGGATTTTAAATCCTGGTGCATTATTAACAATATAGTGTATCAAGGCCATTTTTGTTAGAGATTCTAGTTATCCTTCTCTGCCTCATTTCTGCTATGCTATTTTCTGCCTTTGTTTGTCTAGTTTTCTCCTTCATTCTACTTCCTGCCCCTCTCATTGAGGCCTTTCTGACACTGTTCCTAAAATCCTGGTATTTTTCTCTCCCTCTAAGAATGTCCTTCAATATTCTCTGTAGGGTTGGATTGGTGGTCACAAATTCCCCCAGTTCCTCTTTGTCATGGAAGCATTTTGTTTCTCCATTAATTTCTAGTGACAGTTTTGCAGGGTACATCAATCTGAGCTGGAGGTTATTTTCTTTTAGGGCTTGGAATACTTCACTCCAAGCTCTTCTTGATCTGATGGTTTGTGTTGAGAAGTCAGCTGTGATCCTGGTGGGCTTACCTTTATAGGTAATCTGTTTCTTTTTTCTGATGGCTTTTAATATTCTGTTTTTATATTGAATTTCTGGTATCTTGATTATTATATGTCTGGGTGTAGATCTGTTTTGATTGTAGGTGGCTGGAGTTCTGTATGCCTTACATAACCAAATATCATTTTCTTTTCCTATGCTTGGGAAGTTTTCCTTAATTATTTCCATGAATAACCTTTGTAATTCACCTGTATGTATTCCTGCTTCTTTGTTCATGTTTCTTATTCTTAAATTGTAGATTCTCTTGTCATCTTCTAGCCTTTGTATTGTTACTGCCTGTTTCCTTTTGTTTTTAAGAGATCTTTCCTTTCATGATCACACAATGCAAACTTGTCTTCAAGTTTTGATAGTCTATCCTTAGATTCTTTTAAGGTGTTTTGCCAGCTTTCAATGGAGTTTTTAGTTTCCTGGTTGTCTGTTTGAATCTACTTCATGTTTTCTATATTTTCTTTATATTCTTTATTAAATGTTTCTCTCCTTTTTTTGTGTTCCTCCCTTCTTCCATCTGTATATTCCTGAGAGATGGTTCCTGAGAGCATTTTTTTTATTACTCTACTCATATCCTGCTTTACCTGATTTAATATTTCAGTTTGGAGCTCATCTACAAGGTCCCGAAGATATCTCTTAATGTCCATTGAAGCCATGTCTGATGTTGTGTTTTTGCTGCCCTCAGTCTCCCTTGTTTTTCCTTCTCCTGTATCAGTGCTCTCAGGGATTTGGGCTTGGGGCATCCTCCTGCCTCTCTCCTTTCATGGCCCTGGTTTCCTCCGTATGGGTTACAGTGCAGGTCCAAGCCCCCTTCCCTGTTGGCCACGTTTCCTCTGAAGCATGCTGGCGGAGGAACTCCGCCTCTCCTGCCTGCTCTTGTCACTGAGGTGTAAGCAGAATCTGTGTTTGCCTGCTCCTCCCCACCAGGCCAGCCAAACCTCAGGTGCCTTTACCCAGTTAGTACTTGCTAGGCGCAGGGAAACGATTTGGGATGGCTCATTGGGTCCTGGCCAGGGGAGCGGCCCAGTCCAAGCAAATCCCATGAATCTGCTCTTGGGAGGGAGGAACCTACTGAAGTCACTGTCACTCCCAGTTCAGACTCCTCCTGCCTGATTCCAACATGTTGCCCATTTGGTTGTGCCCTTCCCATGGGGGGGTCTCATTCCCAGCACTGACCGTGGATTAATGAAGGTCCCTTCAGCAGGTCCACTCTCTGTTGGGCTCGCCAACCCCCAACTTCAGTGCTGCTGTGCTTCCTGTGAGTGGAAGTGGGAACAAGTTTGGGCAGCTCTGCCCACCTGCACAGCTTCAGGCCTTTGCAAACTTGGTAGGTTGCCGCGAATGAAAATGCTGTGTCCTGTAATTTTTAGTTGTTTCAGTTGTAGTCCCAAAGTATTTGACAAGCTTTTTAATGTTTTAATTTCTTTCTATGTCAAGAGGATCCATCTCCCTCTGTCTGGGTCTCTCCAGGGTGTTTTATTCTGGCAAATGAGTTGTTTCTCCTGGGAGGCTTTGTATTTTGTTGCTCAATGATTAGCCATCTTATCTTCTCCCCTCTTTTGTTATGGTTTCTGTCTATATGTCCCCTCCCCACAAGCTTCATGTGGTCACAGGACTTTTTCAGCAGTGGTTGAATCTGGGTGTGCAGTGCTGGGTTTAAGAGTGCTGGGATTAAGGCTGGATGATTGTTTGATCAGTTCAATATTGGATTGGGACCATCCTAATCCCAGTAATCTGAAGAAGATAAAAGGGACAGAAAGAGGTTTGTCTCCCCTTTTTCTTTTTGTTGCTTTTGCTATCTTCTGTTGCCTTTCTGCCAAGTGCCATCATGCCTTAGAGCCAGCTGAATCCTCTACAAACTGTGAGCTAGCTAAACCTTTTTTCCTTTCAAAATCCTGGTGATTTTGTCAGCAACGAGAAAAGTAAGAAACCTTCTCCTCCCAATCGCCCTGTGTCCTCTTTCACCAAACAATATGAAGCATTACAAGGATTATCAATAAAGTTTAGCAATCTAAGAAGAGTATGATGAACAATATTATGTATAATATATCAAATATGATTCTACATTTACATTTAAATTCTTATTCTATATATATGGAAAGATACACAGGCTACTAATAACAGCAATGGTATGGCTGGTGGGCATAGGTGGTGGCAGATAAATGTGGTTTAGGGCTAATGTCTGGTGGTAGCAAATATACAATTCACAGACTTGATTGCATAGAAACTTCGAACTCAATAAACTAAAACTCAGAGAGCAAAAGGAGGAATTTTAATTAGGTAGGCAGAGAAGAAATATTGTAAACTTAACTTCCTAGTATAATAAAAATCAGTTTAAACATAGCACAGGAAACACTAACTCATATTAAAAAGAAACAAGTGTGTCAGAAATATTAATCTTTATAACATGAACACAATTTTTCCCCAGAGACATCACACAAGGCTTAACTATATGGATAAACTTATGATCCTGGATAAAAAATACTTTCTACTTAAAAGTACTTACTTTTTCACTTACATTCTCATGTTATTTAAATACCAATGATATTTTAAATTTTTATTTGATTTACTTTTTTAAGTATTGTGAATTGAATGCAGCGTCTCATGCACACAATGTGATGTTTTTTAGACCTTCAAAACAATCCACTGTCATGGAAGAAGATGGAAAATGAAGACCAAAAGACTGCTAGGGCTGAGGATTTAGCTCAGTGGCATAAGTGCCTGCCTTGCAAGCACACAGTTGTGAGTTCGATCCCCGGTATCGATTTAAAAAAAAAAAGACTGATAGATAAGACTGATTTTGTACTATTTTTCACAATAACCTGTTGCATATTTTAAGAATAACTACAATAGAGGAAGTTGAAGGTTGTAAAAATGTAAATGATAAGATGGAAGTGCTTATTGTCCAGTCTTGATGAATATATACTATATACATAAGTGAAATGTTACACTGCAATACATACATATGTGCGATTATTACATGCTATAAAAGATATATGACTGGGCATGGTGGTATACACTTAAAGCCCAGCACTCTGGAGGCTGAGGCAGGAGAATTTCCATGAGTCTGAGGCCAGCCTGGGTGATAGAGTGAATTCAAAGCCAGCCTAAACTTCATAGTGAAACTCTGTGAAAAAAAAAATACATAAAGTTCACTTAGAATCATAAATGAACTTCATTATTTAATAAAACACTCCAATGACAATAGCAATGAGTGATATTTATATTAATATACATCATTGTACAGATATACTAATGAAGCAATTTAATATTGATTCCAAAACCAGACATAAATGGACAGATCTAATGATATTGGGTATATCTGGTATTTATGATTTCTAAAAAGTTAAATTTCCATGTTACAACTACAGTCTACATTGTGCAAGTGCTGAGCTTTAGAACAGAAAACCTCAAAAGCAGATTGACAGAGCATTATATATAATTAGCTGAGGAAAACATGTTGAGAGGAAATCCAGAGCATTATGACATTTTTCAAAAATCTGGCAATATCCAAACACTCCCTTGTCTGATGTTTAACAGGTTGATTATGCATTTGTTTGACCATGAGAATTTTTGAAAGCGTGCTGCTGGTACATTGAACATTAAAGCAAGTGGGTGGCAGTCGGAAACTTTAAGGAGATTTTTACTCTTTAATGAGCAAATATTACATTTATAATTAAACAATAAAAATGTTATGCTTTAAAATGTAAGAATTGGTTATTTATTTTATGATTTCAACTCCATGTAAATTTTCTATTTTGATTGTATCCTGACCAACTAAAGTGCTTTTTAGAATAAGCAAGGTTAATAAGGGAAACAATAATAATGCTTATTGTTTACTGAGAGTTTGAAACCATGTACTAAATGCCTAAACATGAATTAATAGTTTTTAACCTCAAGAATGAGCCCAAGGTATGTATTATGACTTATGCCTTCTGCAGAACAAAGGAGACAATATGAATGAAAATATTTGCAGGAAAGAAAACTCTCAGAGAAAAATGATACATGATATGACAAAACACAACTTTATGTTTGCCATGAATTTGAATGTCTTACAACATGATAAAATTTTTTTGGAAAATATCTGCAAATTTACATGCTTTACGTTCTCTGAGTAGCTTTTAATTGTTGAGACTAACATCTCCTGTTAAGTTGCAGTTTCCTACAGTGAAGTTAGTCAGCCTGGCATTCAGAAAGTGGGGAGAGAATAATCCATTTTCTTTATCCACACCTTTTCATTGCTTAGTATGAATATTCTTTTTATGGTTAAAATATTGAAGGCTTTTTATTTAAAACAAATATATGAAAATTGTTTCCAGACTTTTCCTCATCAGTTAACTAATGATAATAGTTTCAAAAGTATTTTTTGTGAAAGTAGTGGAAAATTTCCCCTAGTACTAGTAATAATAAAAATAAAGAAAACATTCATTTTCACAGTTGCATTTATTTATATGCACATAATGTTTCTGACTATTTCTATGTACTGAATCCCATTTAATACTGACCCAGTGCTCACAGAACAGAGCATTTCTACACCTTAGATTTGGCCATAGAATTAAATAAATCGACAAATGGAAAAATGATTTGATGAACTGAAAATGATCAAAATCAGAAGTCATTTTTTATCATACATTTTGCTTCCATGTATAGCAAATCTAAGTTCCTTAAATCAAATACATTGAATTCTCATTCAACACCTCCTTACCTACCTAACCGGGGTTTGACATGCTGCCACCTGCTTGAACCACCGGTGGTACGTGAATGACTGTACCATCAGGCATTTTGGACTACTGTGAGATACACATGGGACTAATCACTTTTATTAGTTTTTTACTAATAAAGTTAAAGCAGAGCTACCAGGTAGAGAGACATATGAATTATGGACCCATGATGAATGAGTTAAATGCAGCGGGTAATTTTTGGTTATTATGGGCAATGGTTAATTTCATACTACATTTTCTCTAGGTTACAGTGCCTACTTTGATCAAATATTAGTCTAGATGTTGCTGTAAACGTAGTTTTTAGATGCATTTAATATTGAAATCAGAAACTTTGAGTCATGTGAATTATGCTGCATGATGAGGGTGGGTCTCATCTGAGTTGAAAGCCTTGGGAGAATGAACTAATATCTTAAAGCTGCAACATGGAAACTGCCCGCGTTTTCAGTATCTCTAGTCTGCTCCACAAATTCTGAACTCAACATTGAGATAAATTTTCTCTGGGTCACTATAAGCCTGACAGCTTGCTTTACATGTTTTAAACTTGAAATTCTTAGCCACTACAATTGTGAGCTGATTCCTTAAAAGCAAGTATTTCTGTCAAAAATATTAAACAGACAAACACACAAACAGATGAGATAGATAAGTGAAATTGTTAGATAGATACAGGATAGATAAATAGCTGAGTTTCAGGAAGCTGTTCAGGGGAATCCGGAACTTGGTGGAAGCACATCTCATACATATATATATATATGTATATATATATATATATATATACATATATATATATATAAAACAAATTTACTTATGCTCATTAAAGAACAAATGCTGAGCAATGGTATGGTCTGACTTTACTTTGCATTCATGATTTATTAGATGAGTGTGCATTATCTTAAACATGGACTCAGATCATAAATGATAGGAAGATACTTTACTAACCAAACACAAATATTAAAACTTCCCTATAGTTAGAGGTAGTTTTCAATTTTCTTTTTATTTTTTGCTTCCTCAAGCCAGGGTTCTCGGCATTTTTTATTTTTGTTACGTTTGCAGTATATAACGTTTACATTCATCTTAAGGAATTGGTACGTGCAGTCAACACACCTTAATTCTTTTTATTCCCTTGTCCCCTGCTTCATCCCTATGTCTCTAGATAACCCTTCTCCCATTTTCACTTCCTTGGTTCATGCTGTGACACATGATGATTATGTCCGTTGGGAGTAGCTGGTACATGCACAAGGCACATCTTAAATCTTGCTATGTTCTCCTCCTCAACTTCCTTCTGTCTCTCATGGTGCCCAGTCTATCAGCTACAGTTAGTAGGGTTATTCACACAAAAGTACATAATACAGTAAAAGGAAGACCTAAGATACCTATGCAAAAATCAATAGATTTCTCTTATAATACTTTCTCTTAACTAGAAAATAATATAATGACAAGAGCGAAGGTAAAGATAAAATATTTAGAACTAAAAAGTTTACAAGCCTTTCCTGGAGGGTATCAAACAATGCTTGAATATTCATGCACTGAAACCCATCATATTGAATGGAACACTGGGTTTTATGAACACATTTGCTTTCTTCAAACTTATTAACATTTTTGTTCATTCAAAACTCCAAGGAGACATTTTTAAAAATGGAAAACAGAAATTAAATGTACATGTTTACAAATCCAAATGCATCTGAAAGTAGAGTTAATAGTTTCTTCATTATCCATCTATAATGATTATTAACTTATGGCTAAATATTTCTTTAATATGCCATCTACTGTTGTCCCCTTTTTCCTATCACTGGTTTATTTTGAAGCACATAAAATCATGTCAGATAACCCCAAATATGACATTGTTTTTTAATAATTTGAGAAATATTTTTACATTTGTCATAAAAATAAGAGTGATTATGAAAGAAATATAATACAATAGAAAATAAATGAAGAACATATGTCATGTCATGATCTAACTGGAAAAGCAACAATAGCTTTTTAAAACTAGGTATTTGATCCTCAGCTGATAGTAAGTTCACTCAAACAGCATTATGAACTTGGCAAAATTAGAGATTTGCATACTTAAGTCAATGGGACCTTCACTCACAACATACAACCAAATGCCGCCCACAGCAATTGAAGAGGGATAGTGATTAAAACATGAAACAAAAGAAACCTATTCACCTTTAAGATGCCCGTGATGTTTTGTTATGGGACAATGATTAGTTGTAATATAAGCCATCTTAGTAGATACCAGTTATGAATACAAAACAATAACTCCTGATGCAAAAAGGATGCATCAGGGAATACTCCTGATGCAAAAAGATGTAGGCCAATAAGTGATTGCTTGAGCCAAAAAAAAAGAAAAACTACAGATTTTTATGTAAATGATGTTTGCATATTTGGATAATCCTGTCAAGGGATCATCATTTTGTAATAAAAAATTATAGAAGACAACATTTTAAGTAGAAAAGGCACTCCTGGGCCACTCCTATGCTGTGGTTAAGATTATTGTGTCATGAATGTCACTGACATTCTGGCAAAAGTTCAGTTTTATAATCTGAGGTAAAAGAATACATGCAGAAAATGTAAGTGATAACAATAATAGAAACCAAAATATGTTTTCCTGAGCAATTGTTTCCATATCAGTGACAAAGTGCCTTTATCAGCATCATCTCAATTAATCCTCCCAAAATATCCTCAGCAAAGGGAGTATGCTATTACATCTTTTTCTCCAATATATTGTGGGGATTAACTAAGCCAAAATGTACCAAAGTATTTTGAAAAATTGTAATATCCGAGATACATAGGTTATTTATATCACAGAAATTCAATCTCATGTTCCACAATGCAGATTTATTAACAATATGCTAATGTTTTATTTATAATTGGAAGACTATTGGTCTATGTGCCAGGAAATAAGGGCTTTGAAGGAATATTGTTCATTAAGAATAAACTATAAAAAATAAAATACCATTTTAAATACAGAATTATTTCAGTGAATTTTAGTTTTATGATGCTTCCAGAGCAAACCGGGATGAGGTGGCAAAAAAAAAAATCCCTACAAACTCTTTTCCTTGCAGCCCATACCTGAAAAATGATTTCACACTCCTGCTGCTAGCACTACAGTACTTAGGGTAGCAGTTTGCTCCTGGAAGCATGGATTGCACATTAGCACAGAGACATTCTTTGACAACTCAGTAGAGATCTCAAATCTTTTGTTCCACCTCAGATATATGTAATTAAATCTGCCTCTACAGTAAGATCCTCAGATGATTTCTGTCTACATGAAAGCTGAGAATCAATTTTGCAGACTGACTAAAAATCTATTCTTCTCTTATAAACTGAAAAATATGAAAAAAGTATAACAATTTTTTGAATGTAGACCTAAATTTGTAATGAAGCAGGATTCACATTCATAAAGGAGAATTAATCAGAAAGATAAATAGAGATGAAGCACCAGGAGTTAGAAAGGGCTACGGCAGAGTCAGGAACCTACAGTCTTGGGTTTTACAAATAAGAGCAGGATAGGCCCATGGCTGTGAGCGGAGGCAAGATGGAAAAGTTAGAATGGAATTCTCACAGAAAAGAAATACAACTAAATTAAGATTAACTCCTAAAACTCTCTTAGAACTTTCTAGGCTCCAAAAATATCCAGTATTTAAAAAAATTTTATAAGTATATGTTTATGGTACATAAAGATTGCGTTCACTGTGGGGAGTTGGTACATGCATGGGATGCAAATTAATTCTTTTTACATTCCTTTCCCCTTGTCCTTCCTTCCATCTCTTGATAACCTTCCCACTGGCAAAACAGTGATCTCCCCATTTCCTATTATCTATCTTCCTTTCAGTCTTTGTTTATATTTTGGTTTTCTGATATAAGAGAACTGAGACAATATTTAAGCTTGTGTGTGTGATTTACGTCACTTAATATTTCAAAGGGCATTCATTTTCCAAGTGAATTAAATTTATCCTGCTGTATGGCGAAGTAGAATTCCATTGTGAATAATACCACATGATGTTTACTTATTCATCTGTTAATTGACATATAGTCAACTTCCAACATCCAACTATTAAAAATTATGCTGCTATAAACATGGGGATGCATGTATCATTGTAATATGATGTCTTTAACTATTCAGGGAAGATATCTAGAAAGGGATGGCTGAATCAAATGGAATTCCTGGGTTTTTTTAAAGGATTCTTCATACTAATTTCCATAGTGGTGTATTAGTTCACATTTCCACAAACAATATAAAAAGAGTTCATTTTCCCTTAGCCTCACCAGCCTTTGTTATTATTTGAGTTTTTGATGATAATCATTTTTTCTGGAGTAAGATGGAATTTCAGTTTGTTTTAATTCACATTACTCAGAGGACATCACAGGCTGAACATTTTTTCATGTATTTACTGGCCATTACTACTTCTGATAAGTGTATATACATGCTAGTTGCCTACTTCTTAACTGAGCTTTTATTCTGGAGGAGTCTATGTTTTTCAGTTCTTTATATATTCTGGATATTAGTTCTGTGTCCCAAGAATAGCTGATAAAATTTTATTTCCCATTTTATAGATTGTCTTTTCAATCTGTTCATTGTTTCCTTATCATCCAGAAGCTTCTTAATTTGATATGATGAACTTTTTGACAGAGAAAATTACTTATTGAAGGCCCAAAGCAGAAAAAAGCATGGATTGTAAATCCAAAGCAGAAAAGCCTCCTTGTTATTGAACCTGGGTGTGTGTGACGGGTGGGTGAATGCATTGCCAAAAAGTTTCTTTTTTTAGAGTTTTTATGCAAAGAATAACTACATCTCAGACAAGTTGAGATAAACCTATGGGGTTGCAAGCAGGAAAATTTGACTTAGCAATGGGTCTCTAAGCGCTCTGGGTCAGGAATAGGTGTACTTTTGTAAACACAATTAATTGTAACTTAGAACAAAGACTTCATTAGAGGACTATGACTACCTTGTTACTGGGCAAGAAAATCCTGCCAGAATGATGAGGAATTTGCTGAGCTACCAGGGCCCTGGCTTTGGTCTTCATCCTTCACTATCCTCTTTGGGTTGGTTTTCTCTGGTTCTCTTTGTTGGAACATGCCTCACATGTCCCTCCCCTTAAGAGCCAGTGTCACTCTGAGAAATTCTCTCGTCTTTCCACAGGGTCTTGTTTATCCTCAACATTTTCCAATGCACATGGCATTTCACTGAAACTGATTTTTAGATCACTGTTGGGAGCCTCTGGTCGGGTTAGGAAAATGAAACTCAAGCCTTAGAAAATGGGACCTAAGTCCATCCACTCCAGCACAGAAGGATCCTGGTTCACTCTCCTCCACTATTTTTTATCTCCCTGCTTCAAAGGGAATGTACTTTGAAGTAATTTTATCGCTCCACCTTCAAAACTTTCATCAACTCTTCCGGCTTCAGCAGTATGACATGATGTTTCTTGCAGGTCTTACCCCGTAATGTTAATAAAGCAGTACGTACAGCCATATTTGAGAATTATTATCCATATTAAACTACCCTAAAATGGACCAAGTATTGAGACATAGGTAACAGGAAACTTAAACTTCCAGCTGCCATCATGGTCAGCAATATAACAGTCAACCTGGGGACCATCAGGTCATAGTATACAGTCTACACATACAAACACGCTTCAGTGCCTATAGCTCTTGATCAAATCTGGGTAGGTCTGGGAAAACACACCCAGAACACAGGAAGGCTGAAGAGTGGAGGTAAAGGACAGGAAAGCAGTGCTTGTGAATCCAGTGGAGACAGGCAGAGTGGAACACCTGTAAAAAAATATCCAATGAAAGAAAAGCAATCATAGCAAATGTTGGCACTAGAGGTAGCAAAATGTCTGATAACACTGATCTTCAGGAGTTTTGTCTGCTTCCCTAGGAATACAGTCACAGTTCATATATCCTTTGGATCAAAGGGATTTCAGAAATTTCCCAAGATATGGATGCTTTGTATTTCTCTAAGTATCCACAGTATTATAAGTAGAGTCATCAAAATGTAGACAATGATGGTGTGGGAACTGCTTTTGGAAATCTGTGAGAAACCACCAAAGTGATGCAGCAAAGCAGTTTCTAAGAGCACCAAGACTAACACAATTTCCTCTCCATGGAAACTATCTTTCTGAAACCCTGGATAAAGCCTGAGCTTTGGTTCCTGCTCTCTTTTTGGCCACTCTGCATTTGAAGACAAAACTCATATCCCTTAGATTAAGACTCAGTAAGAACCCCAATCCAGTCATGAAAAGAACAACACCAAGAGTGCTGGGAATAAAATATAATTCTGTAGCTCTTGCAGCAGAAATGATGAACATAACCAAAAACCATTGGCATAGATGAGCCTCCAAAGCCAAACTTTAAAATCTGCTTCATTGTTCATAAAAGGAGAGCATCAGGTACGGCCAGAGTCCCAAGTGCCCACAGGAAGTGTGAAAATACAAACAAGATCTGCAAAAATCTGGTTCATGTGCTGGGGAGCTAGCTGGTATGTTTTAACAAACCTGCTGTTCATGGCTGAGTAAGCCAGACATGTTACCGAACTTAGAGGTGCTGGGCTTCCGTCCTGGAGGTGGTTTTTAAGGTTCTTTCTGTCTTGAGCAAAGAATCATGACAAGCGCAAATGGGAGCAAAGTTTTATTGAAGGTAGGAAAAGAAATAGGCTCTGCAGAGTGAGTTTAGGCTGAGCAAAAGTAAAATGTATAATCTACAACATGAAGGTAGGACCCCATGCAAGACAGAAACTCACTGGCCCATTGGTTGATTCTTGATGCTGTATTTTGTGCATTTGGGGTTCTGCTCAAAAAGTTCTTGTCTGTGCCTATGACTGAAATATTTTTGCCTATTTTAGCTCCCACTAGATTGTTTTACTTTTTTAAATATTTAGAAATTTGAGCCACTTTGATTTTAGTTGAGTACTTGGTGAGAGATATGGGTCTAGCTTAATTCTTCAGCATGTGTATATGCCAGTTATCCCAGCATTGTTTGTTCAATGGGCTATCTTTCCTTCAGTGTATGTTTCCTTCACTGTATGTTCTTAGCCCTTTTGTCAAAGATCAGGTGGCTGAATGTGTTTAGTGTTGATCCTGTATCTTCCATTCTGTTGCAATGATCCACTAATCTGTTTTAGTGCCAGTTCTATGGATTTATCACTGTAGCTTTGTAGTATAATTTAAAATCCAGAATTGTGATGTCTCCTGCCTTTCTGTTGTTGCTCAGGATTGCTTTTCCTTTTCTCTTTCTCTGCTGCTTCCATGTGAATTTTAGGATTTTATTCCAATGAGTCTGTGAGGGATGAGGTTGGTATTTTAGTTGAGGTTGCATTAAATGTATATAACAGTTTTGGAAATATGAGCATTTTGACAATATTTCTTTTGCCTATCCAGGAACATAGGCTATCTTTCCATCTTATGATGCCCTCTTCGATTTTCTCTTTCAGAGTACTGCAGTTTTCATTGAGAGATCTTTCACATGCTGGATTATGTCAGTTCCTAAGGACCTAATTTTTATTGAGCTTACTATGAATAACATTGTTTTCTTAGTTTCTTTATTGCTGAGTTTATTACTGGTGTACAATGACAATATTGATTTTTTGTCTGTTGATTTTGTATCCTGTTACCATACTCAAAATGGTTATTAATTCTAGGAATCTTGATAGAATTTTTTATTTTTTGGTATAAAGGCTCATGTACTCTGTGAATAAAGATAATTTTATTACTTTTCTATACATATCCATTTTATTTTTTCTCTTACCTGTTTGGCCTGGCCAAAATTTTGAGTAATTTATTGTACAGGACTGGTGATAGTGGACATTTTTCTCTCATTCATAATTTCAGTGGGAAAACATTTACTGTAATATTTAGTATAATATTGAGTACTGATCTGTCATGAATAGCTTTTAGCAGATTGAGATAAAGTCTTTTTGTACTTATTTTTTCAGTGTTTTTTCATGAATGAATGTAGGACTTTGTCAAAAGCTGCATCTATTGATTTTGGAAATGATATGGCCTGTTGGTTTTGCTTCTTTGACAATCCCAAGAAAAACTTTAACACATGTATAATAGGCAAAATGTATACACTGTTCATACAAGCATTTCCCATAACAGCAATAACCTGGAAACAGTCCAACAGCCTATCATGAAGAGAACTGTATGGTAAATATGCACAATGGAATGGTATGTACTAGAAAACATAATAAATAATGATAACATTAAAAATAAGAAAATCATTTCATAATAAAATAAAAAGTTAAAACTCACAAACTCTCCTAAAATATTTCACACAGCATGACAAAATTAAGCTACTGAATTCTAAATGAGAATCAGTGTGATGATTACCTAAAGTATGGAGACAAAGTAATGGTAGGGCTAGCTAAATACACACACACACACACACACACACACACACACACACACAGACACAGGTAAACTGAAAAGTGACAGAATAGCTTATTGGATCATGTAATTCCAGTTTTCCATTACAATAGTAACAAAAGCCAATTAAGGAAAATAGACTGCTTTAAAAATTTGTGCACATATTTTACTATTAATTATATTACTGTATATTAGCTAATCTATATTTACTAATTTTTCTAACACAGTAACATGAAGTCTCAACTTTTAAGTTTCATTTTTTTCTACCAAAAACTTTATTGTCTTTGAATTTAAAGTGACTACATGAATACCTGAGCAGGAAACATTAGGAAAGCATCCTGTATATCAAGAACTACCAATTTATACAGATCAGTAAGGTATCTCATTAAGAATGACTAGTGAATTTTACAAAAATCATTAACATTGTAAATGAATGTGGGTTATGAACGAAAATGGAGAATACATTCAAGCTGGGAAATAAAATCTAAAAAGTACCTAGAAATTACAAAGGTCTTCCTTGACCGTACTTTCTTAGCTAGTAAATGTTTGCTTTTTTTACAATAAAAATTTCTGTATGTATAGCATAGAGATAAGTTTGTATTTATTTGAACAGGAATAGTAATAAGAATATGCAACATAGTGGTAGTATTTATAACATTGTTAAGATAGGCATGAGGACAGAGGTATTATTTAAGATAAATCATGACAACTTATACATTACTGGAGAAAAACCAAATATTCAACATTCAAAACCTTTACTCAAAATCATGTGAAAACATTAGTACTTTTATTCCATTGAGATTGAAAGAGCAACAAACATCAAAAACAGTTGTAAAGTTAAAAGGTCTGGCTACAGATATAACTCAGTGTAGTGTGCTTGATTACTATTCATGAGACCCTGGGTTTGATTCCCATTGCTGTAAAAAATTTCATAGACAGAAATCACAAAAGAGTTTAATTTTTCTGTAGCAATTCAGTGATGTACAGTCCATGAAAATACCTTGACACAGAAAAAAATCACAGCTATTCATCTTGATGATTATTACTCTTTAAAACAAAATAGGTTTGAAACCTGAGGTGGATACAAGACAATTATGTGTGACCTGATAGTCTAGTACATTAGAATCTCTCATGTCAGCCTGACATACCTCAAGACAGACAATCTACATATGTCTACAGGACAGAAGTCGATGAAAGGAAAAGAGCATTCATTGCAAGAAGGACGGAGTGTGACTTGTTTGGGTCTAGGTTGTAATGAATTTACTGATTAGGATGGATTCATGTGTAGCTTCATTTTTCAGCAATAGTTTGAAAATAAAAATAATATTCACTTCAAGAGAGCTTCAAATCATCTGGAAAATGAGAAAGAACAGAGAATAAGATGAATGAACAGAAAATAAATACAGAAAGTTCAACATAAATGATAGGCTCTAATTGACATATGTAGAAGGCATTACATAAAAATAATAAAATGCATAATTTTTCTGGAGCTCATGGAAATTTCACTAAGAAGCACAGCATCTTAGTCTATAAAAAACTTGACACAATTTTTTAAAAATTGAAATTCTCTATGACATGTCCACTAATCATAACAGAATTTAACCTAAAATGACAAGAGAATAAAACTCAAATATGTATAAAAAACACATTTTAAAAATCCATGAATTTAACAGGAAGCATTAAAAATACATAGGATTTACTGGTAATGAAAATAAAATATATCAAAATGTGTGAAACACAGATAAAGACGTCCTGGAGAGGGAAATTCATAGTACTAAATGCTTGCCAGGCATGATGGTACACAACCACTGAGGCAGAAGGATAGCAGCAGGTTCAAGGCCAACCTGGAATATATGGCATGTTCAAAACCAGCCTGAGTGATGTAGTGAAAGCCTGTGTCAAAATCCTAGAAAAATAAAATAAATGTAAATTTTAGAAAAGAAGAATAATCTTAGATGCAGAAATTGACATTTATATTACAAGAACTAGGAAAAATATAACCTAAAGAAAGGAGAGTGAAGGAAATGATAAGGATATAAATAGACATCAAGAAAATTCAAACTAGGAAATTAATGAAGAAATAAATGAGATGAAAAACTATTTCTATGAGAAATCAATTCAACTGCAAAATCATTAGCAAGACTGAAAAAGATAAAAACTGAGAAGACACAACACACCAATATCAGGAATAAAAACTGGATTATAACTGCAGATGTTACATCAACTAAAAGTAAAACAAGAGCATAGCATGAACAAATTTTCATTAATACAGGTAAAACATTAGAAAATATAAAACAAATAAACCAAAAGCACAAAATACCAGTCCTAACCCAGATGAAAGAGGTACTCCAAATAGCCTTAAAACCTTTAGAAAAGTTGAATTCATGAATCAAAGAATTACGAAAAGGAAATCTCCAAGCCCAGATTCTCCCACTAAGCTGTTAGATAAGCTTTTTAAAAAAGGATTATGATCTATTTAAGAAAATATATTTCAAAAAATAGAAATGAAAATACTTTCCAAATCATTCTGTGAGTCTAGTACTCTGTTATCAATGCCAATTAAAGAGACTAAAAAATATATAAATCATTAATCTTCTTATCTTGAAGAAAAATAATAAAAACAATGGTGCAAAAATTCAAAATAATATTGTAGGAAAGTAACAATGGTTAGGACATTGTGCATTGTTATTTTCAAAGTAGTTGTTCCTATTAAAAGCTATAGGCATGAAAACTGGATTAAACAATATTGGCACACAGCTTTCTTTGCAATGACTTAGTATCAATTAGGAGTATAACTATTCTAACACCTTTTGTATATATATATATATATATATATATATATATATATATATATTTTCCTTTTCCCTTCCTTTTTTTCTCCTTTCCACCATCGCCGTTTCTCTTTCCTTTTGAAAAGTTTCCTTCAACTTAACAATATCTGTTGTACATTTTGGATCTTATTTACTGTTTCAGTTTCTTACGCTACAGACACAATATAATGTTTGCACATGCAAGATTGATTTATTTCACTTATTAGTATGCATCCATTTACTTATAAAAGCTTCAAGTTTATCCTTCTTTATACCTCAGCAGTGCTGCCTTGTATAAAATACCACAACTTTTATCTATTTCTAAGTAAGTGTGCATTTGTGTTGTTTTCAAGGTTTAGCTATCACAAATTGTGCTGCTATAAACATGGTTGCACATATATCGCTGTGGTATGATGTTTTTAATTCATTTGGGAAAATACTTGGAAGGGGCTTAGCTGAGTTGAATGGGACCTGCAATCCTAGCTTTTGGAGCACTCTCCACACTGATTTCCATAGTGGTTGCACCAGGCTACATTCCCACCAACAGTGGAAAAGGGTTCCTTTTTCCCACAGCTCCTCCAGAACTTGTTATTGGTAGATATCTTGATGATAGCAAACATTTCTAGGGTGAGTTGAAATTATATTTTTCATACATTTATTTTCCATTTGTATTCATTCATCTGAGAAGAATTTATTCATCTCAAATGCCCATTTTTTTTGATTTGGTGTTTGAATTTGCTGGGGTCCAATATTTTTGATTCTTTATACCTTCTAGATAAAAGTTCTTGTATGAGGACATTTGACTAAAATCTTTTCCCATTCAGTGGGGTTTTTTATTCATTGGCGATTTCTTTTGAAGTACAAAAACTTCAACAGATGAGATCCCAGTTGTTGATTCTATGAACTACTTCCCATGCAGTTTTTTTTTCCATGAAATTCCTATCTAGCCCTATGTCTTCAAGATTTCTACCTACTTTCTCTTGCAGTAAGTTTAGGATTTCTGCTTTAATATTTACATCTTTGACCATTTTGACTTTAGTTCACAGTGATAGCCATGGGTCTAATTTTAATCTTTGGTATGTAGAGAGCCTGTTTTTCCAAGAATATTTATTGAAGAGGCTATCTTTCTTCTAGGGAACTTGTTTGTCCCCCTTATCAAAGAGAAGCTGGCTGAGTGTGCTTGTAGTTGTGTCTACATCTACTAATATGTTTCATTGATCCTCAAGTCTGTTTTTTGCCAGTACCATGCTGATTTTGTCACAGTACTTTTGTAGTATATATTCAACTAAAGGAATGTGATGCCTCAAGCTTTGCCTTTGTTACCCAGGATTGCCTTTGCTATTCTAGCTCTCTTTTTTTTCCAGATGAATTTTATAAAGGTTTCCTCTATATCTGTGAGGTATTCTAATGCTATTTTTTTGAGATTGCATTAAATCTGCATAACAGTTTTGGAAGCATGGCCATTTTCACTATATTGATTCTTCCTATCTATGAGCAAGGGATATCTTGCACTGTTTTGGTATTCTCTTTGATCTCCTTTTTCAGAGTACTGTAATATTCAAATAGATCTTTTACTTCCTCTCTTAGATTGATTCCTATGTATTTCATATTGTGAAGCGTGTAGTTTCCCTAATTTCTCTCTAAGTGACTTTGTTGTTTGTGTACAGGAATTCTATTAAGTTTTGAGTGTTGACTTTGTATCTCGATATGCTAATGGACTTGGCTATTAATTCTAGATGTCTTTTGATGGACTTTTTAGGGTCTTTTATGTAGAGCACCTTCTTATCTGCAAATAGTGATATTTTAAAATCATCCTTTCTTATTTTTGTTCCTTTTATTTCTATCTCTTCTCTAATTGCTATGGCTAATATTTCTAGAACTATATTGAGTAGTAGTCATGATCATGGATATCCTTCTTTTGCTCCTGATTTTAGAGTGAAATCTTTTAGTTTTTTTACATTTAGTATGATGTTGGATGTTGGTTTGTTATAGATAGCTTTTATAAGATTGTGGTTAAACCTCCTATTCCAATTTTCTGTAGGGTTTTTATCATGAATGAGTGTTGGACTTTATCAAAATCTTTTTCTGCATCTTTTGAGATGATTATGGGATTTTTTTGACTTTTGTTTTCCTGATATGATGCATTACATTTATTTATCTGCATACATTGAACCATCCCTGCATTCCAGGGATGGTGCATTTCTTGGTCATGATGTACAGTCTTCTTGATAATTTGCTGCTTTCTGTTTGCCAATATTTTATTGAGAATTTTTGCATCTGTGTTCATTAGGGAGATTGGCTTGTAGTTCTCTTTTTTGGTTTGGTCTTACATTGGTTTTGGTATAAAAGTAATATTTGCCTCCAGGAATGAGTTAGGGAAAATTTTTACCTTTCAATTTCATTGAAGAATTTCAGGAGTATTGGTATTCAATCTTATATAAATTTTTTGTAGAATTTAGCAGTAAATCCATCAGGACCTGGGCTATTCTTTTTTAGTAAGTTTTTAATACATTTTTTACTTCATTAACTGATATTAAGTTATTCAAAAATTTATATTTACTTGATTCAGATTTGGTAATTAATAGATTTCTAGAATTTCTATATTTTTATTTATTTTTTAACCTATATGAGTAAAGGTTTTCAAAGTAGGTATTGATGTATTGATGATCTTCTCAATTTCCACAGGATTTGTAATGATTTCTCCCTTTTCATTTGTTATTGCATGAATTTGAGGGGGATTCTTTTGGTAAGTGTGGCTAGAGATTGTCAATTTTATTTTTTCTTTCAAAGAATCAGCTCTTTGATTCTTCCTTTCTTTGTATTGTTTCTTGGTCTCAATTGGGTTAATTTTGGCTATTTGTAATTTCTTCCCTCTTGTGGACTTTGGGCTTTACTACCTCTTTTTTTTTTTCCTAGAAGTTTGATGTGCAACATTAAGTTGTTTATTTGTGCTCACAGTTTTCCTGATGTGAAAATTTACTGCTATAAATTTCGCTCTTATGACCACTTTTATTACATCTCACAAGTTCTGGTATATTGTATCGACATTTTTGTTTAATTGCAGATATTGTTTAATTTCCTCTTTCATTTCTTCCATGACTCATTGGTTGTTCAGGTTGTTCAAGAGGGTATTATTTATTTTCCATTTGTTTAGGGATTTTGTTGTGGTTTCTTTTGCCATTAATTTTCAGTTTCATTGCACTATGATCAAATAGTATACATGGGATAATTTCACTTTTTTTTACATTTACTTAAGTATGTTCTATGCCTAGTGTATGGTCTTATTTAGAGAATGTCCTGTGTGCAGCTGAAAAGAATGTGTATTCTGATGATGTTAAGTGGAACACTCTTAATACATCTATTAATTTTAGTTGATCATAGATTTGGTTCAGTTCTGATATTTCTTTGCTGATGTTTTTTCTAGTTGATCTATCCCTGTAACAATGGGATACTAAGAATTCCCATTACAATTATGTTATATCTTATTTGATTTTTCATGTCTTAATTGTTTTATATGGTTGGGTGCTCCTGTGTTACATGTATATGTATTTAAGATTGCTATCTCTTGCTCTTGAATATTTCCTCTACCAAGAATGTAATAAGTTTCTTTACCTCTTTTGATCATTCTTGATTTGAAGTTCACATTGTCTGCAAACAGAATAGCTACCCCTGCTTTTTTGTGTGACTTATCACCACCTAACATCAGGAAAAAGGAAATAAAGTCCACTCTCACTGATTCAGTCAGTGAATTACTGGACATTCCAATGAGCAAAAGAAAATGCAAGAAAAAACAAATGTCACATCAATTGGAAAAGGAGAAATAAGTCTCCTCCTATGTGATGATGGCACAATTGTATAAATGAAGAATCCCAATGAATTCCCCCCTAAAAAACTAGAATAAATAAGAGCAACCCAGTCAAAAGACACAGATCAATATGTGCAATGTCAACTGCATTTCAAAACACAATAGAACTTTGGAAACTGAATTTAAAACAAACAACATCACTTAAATTTACCACAAGGAAAATGAAATATATGGATATAAATTTAACAAGAAATATAAAGCATTGGTATCCTGAAAGTAGTAAGATCCTTAAAAAGAAAAAAAAGACAACCTAAATATAGGCAGAGAAAAGCTATATTAATTTCTTGGAATGCTCAGCACAGAAAAATCTCATCCTACTTGCAGCCTAAATTCAATGCAATTGCTATAAAAATTTCAATAAGATTTTCAAGTGTGGGAATGTGTGTCTGTGTGCAATACTCTTATAAATTACGTATAAGATTATTCAAAACTTTACATGAAAAACCATAAGTAATAAGAAAATACCTTAAATATGTTGGAAAAGAATACATTGAGAAGAATTATTCTATCCATTATTCAGAATGCTATTTAGTTAGTATCTACAAACAAGACAATGTAGTATACTGTTGGTGAGATAGATATATAAACCAGTGGAAAAGACCTAAAATCCCAAAAAGAGACCCACAAAGCATAATCAAATGATTTTTTTGACAATGGTGTAAAAACAATTCAAGGAGAAAGGATAATATTCTCAACAAATTATGTTAGAGAAATTGGGCATCCTTATATGCCAAATGACCTGAAACTATACCTCATGTGTTCATACATAAATCAATTCAAAATAAATCATAGGTTTAAATATAAAAGCTAAAGCTTGAAGCAAGAAACCCACAGGAGATCTGGGCATATAGCTCCAGTGGCATAGCACCCACCAGACAAGTAAAAGGTCTTGAGTTAGATTCCCGGTACTGCGCCCACCCTGCCCCAGCAGATAAAAAAAAAAAAAAGAACCATTTGGGCCAGGTATATAGCTCAATGGCCCAGTGCCTGCCTGGCAAGTGCAAGGTTATGAGTTTTATTCCTGGTTAAAAAAAACAGGAAAACAATTTTGATATCCAGAACTAGGCAAAGAAATCTTCAGCTCAATGTCTAAAATAAGATCCATAAACAGAAACTGCTAAATCAGATCTTACCAAAGCACAAACTTTTGTGCAGTAAAAGACTGTTAAGAAGATAAAGGGAGATTTAAAATGGTGGTGTAGAATCCAGTAGTAAAACATAGGTTCTCCAAGATTTGGAATCAAGATGCTGTATCTTGAAAAGAACAACACAGTGAAGAGGGAAAATAAAAATCTCTAACATTATGGCAGAATCTAACAGGAAAACTGGAAACTATGGAGAAGCTGAAGCAATGGATCACTATGTAGGAAAAAAATTTAAGCAGCCTGGAAAGCTGGCCCAAGTGCCTGGAGGAGGCCTGTCTCCATTGACACTGGCACCAGGAAGGAAAAATGGTGTAGGCCAGCCACACTACCTAAAAAAGCCCATGGCTGTTAAAAACTACACAAACAGCACAGTATTTTATTCTGAAAGTGACACTTTCTGCTCCAAAGGCTAACGTGGGGGAAGAAAACCAGTGCAGCAAACACCATATCTTAGTGTTTAATGAGGAGCCATTATGGAAAGAAGTTAATTGTTTAAGAATGAGCTGCATAACAAGTATACATCAGAATTTCTTGTGTCCTACCACCACAGCACCTAAGTGGGAGACGGGGGCATGGACTGGAGACCACTATGAAAAATTTTACTTCGGGTCAGGAAGGACATGGAGGTCCTACACTCTGTGACACAAAGTCAGGCTGCTTGTGTGTCACTTTCAGAGAACTGGTTTAGAAGTGCTGGTATTAGTTCCAGGTTGTAAAGCTAGGTGAAGAAAGCAGTGACTTGGGGAGCAGAGAAAGGCATGGAAACTGAGAGCTGACATAGTGACTGCACTCTTAAGGTAGACACCATTGACTGCCCCTGCCCCTAGGGAAAGCAAGGCTGAATCCACTGACTGACACTGCCCTTAGGGAAAGCAAGACAGAATCCAGCATTCACAAACAAAATGTGAGTGTGTAAATAAAATAGGTCTCAGCAACATCTAACTATCCCTCCCCATCCTGGTGCAATCTAGTACTATAGACCCTGGAAAGAAAAGGTAATTGGATAGCTTGCTTCTAAAAAGCAGCTCACCCAGTAAACATTACAGGGTTTGGGCTTGTTCACCTCTCCTTCTGGAGTTCAAGTCCCAGTCCAAAAAATAAATAAATAGATAAATTCTTTTTTACTTTTTTGTTTTTTCCATATTTTGCTCATGTTTCTCCTTTGTCATTTTCTGTTAATTTTATCACTTCTATTATAATTTTTACTTGTTAGTAGGCTCCTTAATCTTGCTTCTCACTTCATCGTTTCTTTTTCAAAATTTCTTTTCATTCTCCTGTACTCTATCCCCTTCATTTTTAATACTATTACTATTAACTTTTATATAATTAGTTAACTCTATCCAATCTTTCTTTAATTCATTTCAGTCATAAATGTAATTGTTGTTACATTTAATAGATATTTACTATATATCAACAGTTGGATTGTCTATCTAAATAATAATTAGAGTTTTTTTGATGGTTTTGTGGCACAGTGGCAGCTTCTATTGGAGATACATATATTTATGTATATTCATGTATATTCATATCTTTGGCTCTATTAATTTTCTTGAATTAGTTGTTATTAATTGGTTTTGATTGTATGCCAATATCCGGCTTATCTTTCTGTCATCAAAATACTATGGTTCATTTCCAAAGGACTGGGTTCCAAGCCAATTATACTGTATCTACCCTGAAAAAAGATTAGAAGTAGTTAGATCTTGGGACAGAGACAAAAGTGTACACCACTGAAAAACGGACCATGATTAAAAGATATCTATACTAGCAACAAGGTCTTTCCACTATAATCAGCCTGAAAACCTCAGCATACATGCATACAAAAAGCAACAAAAACATGAGAAAACAAGGGAACAAAATACCTGACCAAAGCTATCGGCTCCTCAAAGCTGATACAGGGAACATCAATATGAAAGAAATCAAATGTCAAACACCTGACTTATATGAAATTATAAAGGAGTTGATTGAAAGTTTCAATGATTATATGACTAAATAGATAATGAACATAAAAAACAAAATAGTCATAATCATCTAGAAAACATGCATTAGAAGCTATCTGAGCAAAACAAAACTATACAAAATAACAATGACTAATTTTCCAATTATATATCCCAAAAAGATACAAAACAGAAATTAAGTAAATAACAATTGTGTGGAAAGTTTTTGTATAGAAGTGACCAGTGTGAGGATAAAATGACAGAATTAAGTAATAAGGCTGATGAAGGTGACCATATGCTCCGATACCTTAAAATCAATTGAACATAAAATATGGATTGAAAAGTTCATTAATGATGCAAACAAGGCTAAGATTAACTGAGTTGGTGAAAAATCAGAAAACAGCACACATGATATACAAATTCTGTTTACAGAAATTAAACAGAAATTTTTCCAAATATCAGGAAAGAATTTCACATACAGAGGAATGGGATAAACAGAATGCAAATGGTCACAATCAAAAATTAACTTCTCTATGACAAACTGTAGCAAAAACCTATTAACTCCAACAAAATAACATAATCCTAAAAACTACTAACCATAAGTATCAAAGCACTTATAAAGGCAAACTCACTAGAGTTACATAAGGCATTTTAACAAAAGTATAAATGCCAGGAGAACTTTAAGTGACATTATTCATGCACTAAACGGAAACAACTTACAAACAGAGCACTTTAGCCTGCAAAAAATGTCAAAACTGATAAAGAAATAATGTATTTCCTTGACAAACAGCATGTTGAGAAATTCATGAAAACAAAACTGGTGCTTCAAAAAATTCTCAAGGAAATGCTTCAAAGAGATAATGAAGCCAATAATCCCCCAAAATATATGAAATGTATATACAAGGCAGAAAAGGATTCAGAAAGAGGAAAATAATGCAATGAGAAGCATAAGTGAATATGTTTCAGTAATAAATCTCAGTGTGAAAAGTCTAAACTCCCCAGTCAAAAGGTACAGGTTATATTGAAAACCAAAATCCAGCTGTCTGCTCTACACAAAAAAACTGAGCAGTCCAAAGAGAAATACACAAACTAAAATTGAAGTATGGAAAACAATATTGTTAATAACAGGATCATCAAAAAAAACAGCAGTAATTATTCATTGTTGAAACAAAGAGGACTTCAAGCCAAATATCAAAAAAGGCAAATAAGGTTACTACATATGCATTAAGGAACAATTCAAAAGGAAGAGAAAGTAATTATGAATATATGTGCATCAAATAACAGCATTATAACTTCTTTTTATAATTTTTATTTAAAGAGAATAAAAGCATGTAAAGGGTAGAGATAATACAGAATTTCAGAGAAAAGATAAACAATAAAAAATCACAAGTTGATAAATTACATATTGTCCTCTTAGAAACAGTTGTTCAAGTTACAAAATTAAAGCAAATAAAGTAGATCATCAAACAGTGAGAGTGTAAACAGCTATGCATACATAAGTCTCTACATGTATTTCTATTCTTTCTGTATTAGAGGGAAAAACAAAACATAGCAAGACAAACCAAAACAAATTCCTATAAAAACATGAAAACAAAGAGTCATATAAAACCACAGTGCAAGGTGATCTACAACAATTGCTGTATTGTTTATTATCTTCAATAGAATTACCTATATCATCAGGCATAAATGAATATAGCAGTATAATTGAATATAGCAGTACATAACAATATTAGTAAAAAATAAAACATTGTAGACAATATAAAACTTCAAAGGCAGGTAATAATCAAACCAGAGTGGATATTCTAGTGAATCTTGTCATCTTCAGTTCAGCTGCCTATACTCTCAGACTTGATACTATCAATCATAACAGCTTTGAATAAAATCTATCAATACAAAACAGTGATTTAACAAACCAGATTTGATTACAGTCAGTTATGGTAAAACAGTGTAGGTTTTACAAAGCTTTAGATTGACTTAACAGGAAATTAAGGATGATTACAGTACTATATCCTGTTATTTTCAGGATTACTATTTGTACCCTCAAATCTAGTACAGGTACAATGACTGGAACAGAATATAATACATCTAAGCAGAGTCGTGTGAGTAATGTGATTTTTTAAATCCTGGTGCAATATTAACAATATAGTATATCAAGGCAATCTATGTTAGAGATTATAGCCAACCTTCTCTGCCTCATTTTTGCTATGCTATTTTTCTGCCTGTTTGTCTACTTTTCTCCTTCATTCTACTGCCTGCCCCACTCATTGAGGCCTTTCTGCCACTGTTCCTAAAATCCTGGTATTTTTTTTCTCTCTCTAGAATGTCCTTCAGTATTCTCACTAGGCTTGGATTGGTGGTCACAAACTTGCCCAGTTCCTCTTTGTCGTGGAAGCATCTTGTTTCTCCACCAATTTCTAGTGACAGTTTTGCAGGGTACATCAATCTGGGCTGGAGGTTATTTTCTTTCAGGGTTTGGAATATTTCACTCCAAGCTCTTCTTGATCTGATGGTCTGTTTGGAGACGTGAGCCGTGATCCTGATGGGCTTACCTTTATAAGTAATCAGTTTCTTTTCTCTGATGGCTTTTACTATTATGTTTTGATATTGAATTTCTGGTATCTTGATTATTATATGTCTGGGTGTAGATCTGTTTTGGTTGTAGGTGGCTGGAGTTCTGTATGCCTCACATAACTGAATGTCATTTTCTTTTCCCATGCTTGGGAAGTTTTCCTGAATTATTTCCGTGAATAGCCTTTGTAATTCACCTGTATGTATTCCTGCTTCTTCATTCATGTTTCTTATTGTTAAATTGTAGATTCTCTTGTCATCTTCTAGCCTTTGCATTGTTACTGCCTGTTTCCTTGTTATTTTTAAGAGATCTTTCCTTTCATAATCACACATTGCAAACTTGTCTTCAAGTTTTGATAGTCTATCCTTAGTTTCCTTTAAGGAGTTTTGCCAGCTTTCAGTGGAATTTTTAATTTCCTGGTAGTCTCTTTGAATCTGCTTCATGTATCCTATATTTTCTTTATATTCTTTATTGAATGTTTCTCTCCTTTTTTTGTGGTCCTCCCTTCTACTGTCTGTATTTTCCTGAGATGCTCCCTGAGAGCATTGCTTTTATTACTCTACTCATATCTTGCTTTACCTGATTTAATATTTCAGTTTTGAGCTTGTCTACAAGGTCCCAAAGATATCTTTTAATGTCCATTGAAGCCATGCCTGCTGTTGCATGTTTGCTGCCCTCAATCTCCCTTGTTTTTCCCTCTCCTGGATCAGGGCTCTCAAGGTTCTGGGCTGGGGGCCTCTTCCTGCCTCTCTCTTCTGTCATGGTCCTGGCTTCCTCCACACAGGTCACATTGCAGGTCCCAGCCCCCTTTCCTGTTGGCCACGCCTCCTCTGAAGCATGCTTGTGAGTGTCTTCCCTCCTCTCTTGACTGTTCTTATCACTGAGGTGCAAGCAGCAGCTGCCTAAGCCTGCCCCTCCCCACCGGGCCAACCAAACTACAGAGGCCTTCCCCCAGTTAGTGCTTGCTAGGCTCAGGGAATCGATTTGGGATGGCTCATTGGGTCCCAGCCAGGGGCACGGCCCAGTCCAAACAAATCCCACAAATCTGCTTTGGGGAGGGAGGAACCAACTGAAGTCACTGTTGCTCCCAATTCAGGCTCCTCCTGCCAGATTCCAACATGTTGCCCATTCAGTCGCACCCTTCCTGGGGGGAGAGGGTGTCCCAATCCCAGCACTGACCGTGGATTACTGAAAGTCCCTTTGCCGGCTCCACTCTCTGTCAGGCTCACCAACCCCCAACTTCAGCGCTGCTCTGCTTCCCGTGAGTCATGGTGGGAACAAGTTTGTGTGGCTCTGCTGGCTGTGGTGGATTCAGGCTGGTGCAAATTCAATCCGCTGCAAAATTGGGTCACAGCGAAAACACTGTGTCCAGCTGTTCCAGTTGTAGTCCCCACGTATTTGACGAGCTTTTTTATGTTTTAATTTCTTGCTGTGTCAAGAGGATCCATCTCCCTCTGTCTGGGTCTCTCCAGGGTGTTTGATTCTGGTGTATGAGTTGTTTCTCCCGGGAGGCTCTGTTTATTGTTGCTCACTGATTGGCCATCTTGTCTTCCTCCATTATCACTTCTTAAATCATAAAGTTCTGTATATAAAAATCAGATAAACATCAAAAAATTTGAATGAGCATCTCAATATCCCACTGTCCCAAACAGACAGAACAACTAGAAAAAAAAACCCCAACAAATATCAGAGTTGGGCCAGACTTTCAAACAAATGAATTTAAAAGCAACAGAGTGTGCCACCCAACAACAGAATACACATTTTTCTCATCAGCACATGAAAATTTCTCAAAGTAGACTATATACTAACCCAAAAAGCATGCTTACTCAAGTACATAAGAATTAAATTATCCCATGAATTTATCAGATCATAATGCAAGTAAACTAAAATTCAATAGCAAGTTAAGTCATATGAATTATGCAAATACATAGTGATTAAACAACACACTCTAATCAATGGGTCACAGAAGAAATCAAAGAAGAAAGTAGATAGTTCCTAAACCAAATGAAAATGTCAGTATCAGATACCAGAACCTATGGGACATGACAATAGTCCTAACAGGAAATTATATAACCAAAATGTCTAAATCAGGGGGAAAAAAGCAAACCCAAATAAATATCCTAATAATGCACCTCAAAGTCCTAGAAAAACAAGAACAATCTAAACTCAGGTAAGCACACGAAAAATAAAAAATTGTAAATATCAGATCAGAACATCATTAAATTGAGACAAAAAATATATATAGAACTAATTAGTCAAAGAGGGAGTTCTTCAAAAGAATAAACAAAATGAGGTCAGGAATTTAGCTCAGCTTGGCAAGCACAAGTTTGTGAGTTCAATCCCCAGTACCAAAAATAATAATAATAATAATAAAATTGACAAAGTCTCAGTGAATCTTATCAAAAAGAGTAAGATTCAACTAAATACAGTAGAAGTGAAAAATCACAGCAGATACTGCTAAAGTCCACAAGATTGTTAATAATTTCTTTGAATACCCATATTTCAATAAACTGAAGAATCCAGAAGAAATGGGTAGATTCTTAGATACATATGAATTACCAAAACTGAACCAAGAAGATAGACAAAATTTGAATAACATGACAGGTTATGTTACAGATGTAGTAGTTTTTTTTTTTAAAAAACTACCAATTCAAAAGGCCCACCACCTGGGCATTTTTTACCACTGAAATTTATAAGAAGTTCACAAAAAATCTAATGCCAATATTCTCAAACTATTTAATGAAAATTAAATGTAGTATATAGTTAGTCTCTGAGTTCTCAATGAGTTCCATTTGGGGAGAACACTCATAAGCTGGACTAATTTGTAAGTCTCTCAAAATCAGTATTATATTGACATTTGTTCCCATGGTTATTGATTTGTGTTTCCTAGTAGTCCCCTCCACATCACCACTGTTACTCTTCTTACTTCCAGACATGCTGACTTCTGATTAAGTAGTATAGTTTGGCCATCATACTGTACCATAAGGACCAAGCAGCACTACTGAGACAATGTGTGGAAGATATGTAGGCTACTCATGTGATTTGCTTGAATATATAAATGTGCATCATGAAAGGTCTGTTTGTATCTCTGGAAGTTTGCAGCTCAAATCTTCATAAGTCAGAGACTTACTATAATGCCAAACTCATTCCCAGTAGCTAGCATTACCTTGACTCTAAAACCAGACAAGGAACTAACTAAAAAGAGAATTATAGGCTAATCATTTTCATAAAGAAAGACATAAATTGCTTCAATATGATAGTGGTAAACAGACAATGAAAACATAGAAAACATCTTGTATCATGACCCAATAGGTTTCATTCCAGAGATCCAAAGATAGTTTGAACTACATGAGTCAATAAATGGTTTACACCACATAAACAAAGGTAATAAGGAAGATCAGATGATCATCCCAACAGATGCAGAAAATACTTTGACAAAATCCAACATAAATTCATTATAAAAACTCTGAATATTATAAGTCTAAAAAATTTTATCTCAATATGATAAAAGACATTTGTGACAATACACATTAAAATAAATGGAGAAATTCTGAAAGGTTTCCTTGTAAAACTATGAATAACGCAAGCTTAACCACTACCATCACATCTGTTCAATATAGTATTCAGTGCATTAGGCAAAGTAATTAGGCAAGAGAAAGAAATAAAAGGGATACATAAGGGAAAAGATAAAGTCAAACTCTCATTATTTGTACCTGATCCTTAACATAGAAGACTCAAAGAAATCAATCAAAAGACTTCTAGAATTAATAAACAAATTCAGCTATATAAAAGGACACAAAATCAAAACACAAAAATTGATATGACTCATGTACACCAATATTGAAGTAACAGAGAATAAAACAGGGACAAAAAATTCTCATTAGCATCAAGAAAAATTAAATACTTAAAAATGATACAAATCAAGGAAATGAAAGACTTCTGCAAAGATAACTATAGTACTCTTAAAAAAGGAGATCAACTGAACATCAGAAAATGGAAAGATCCCTCCCATCACCTCTACCACCATAGGAACCCATTTGGAGTGCACCAGAGGAGAGAGACCACACCCACCTCCTCTATGCCACCACCAAAACACAGGTGAACAGTGCCGAGGGTGGCCCCTTCACTCACTACTGTCACAACTGAGGTAAACTGCTTGGGGAGGCTCAGAGACTAGAAGGAATGGATATACAAATGATGCACTCTTAATTGGGAAAGAAGACTCTTGGAACAGACACAAACCAAGAATTTCCTACACAGAAGACATCTCTGAAGAAGACGTTTCTTAAAGAGGCATCGATAAGAGTGATATAGCTACCTACTGCAAAAACTCATAAGGATAATCACAAAAAAAATCTTGAAATGGAAAATGGTGAGATGAAATTGCAAAATTCAATCTCAGACATCCAGCCCAAACAGAATAAGTCCTGGAGACATAGACATAGAAAAAATTAGAAGACACAACCTATAATTTCTGAAATCGTAGCAATTGAAGTAAAAAAAAAAACAAATCCATGACAAAACAGAGAGAAACAGAACATAAATAATATATCAGATAATAAAGTCAACATTTAAAAAAGGAATTGCCCAGGAAATCTACAGTAGAAATAGACAAAAAAAAAGATGATGATAAGAAGAGGATGAAAAATGTGCATGATCAATTAAGGAAAGGGATGCAAACAAATATCCAGGAAATTAAAATTCCATTTAAAGCTGGAAAAACTGCTTGAATGAAACAGAAGATAGACTTTCCGACCTTGAAGAAAGGGTCACAATTAAGGATCATGAAAAGAAAGCTGTGAAAATAACATAATTTCAGGAAATACAAATTCAATAACTGCAAGATGACACAAAGAAAAATAATAAAAGAATGATTGGTGTCAATGATAAACCAAGAGTCAACACAAATGACAATTTAAAAGCTAATTGCCGAAGTAATAGAAAATTTCTCAAGCATGGGAATAGAAGGTAATGTGCAGATAAGATACAACTCCATTACCCACAACCAAAATAAATCTAAACCCAGATATAAAATAATCAAGATCACAAAAATTTGTCCCAAGAATAGAATACTAAAAGCTATTAGAGAAAAGAAACAGATCATCTGTAAAGGAAACCACATCAGAATCATGCAGACTTTTCACTACACCCTCAAATCAAAGAGAGCTAGGAATGAAATATTTCAAGTCTTGAAAGAAGACAACTTGCAACCCATATTGATGTACCCTGAAAAATTAACTTTCAAAATAATTGAAGAAATAAGATATTTCCAGGACAAATAACAACTGAAAATTTTCATGATCATCAAAACCAATACCACAAAGGGCACTGAAAGATGCTTCAGACAGAGACAAAAATGACCACAATTCTAAGAACAACAGAAAGAAACCACATTGCAAGTCAAGCAATTAAACACAAGGAGAAAAAGGGAGCCAAAAGGAGGAAAATAATATGACAAATGCAAGCCAATCGATACCAGTCATCACCATCAATATAAATGGCCTCAATTCATCAATCAAGTGAGAGAGACAGGCAGAATGGATCAAGAAACAAGACCCAACATCTTGTGTACAATATGTTGTATACTCAAAGCACATTTAACACAAAAATATATTCACAGACTAAAAGTCAAAGGGTGGGAAAAATACTCCATACAGAAAGAACCCAGAAAAAAAGCAGGGATAGATATTCTGTTTGCAGACAATGAGAACTTCAAACTAAGAATGATCATAAGAGAAAAGAAGGTCACTACATACTATTTTAAGTGAAAATTCAATAGGAAGATATAAAAAGCATAAATATATATTCACCAAATATACAGGCATCCAACTATAAAAGCAAATATTAATATATGGGAAAAATAAAATAAGCCATAAAACAATTGTAAGGGGGGACATTAATAACCCATTGCCACAAAGAGATAGCACGATTAGGCAAAATATCAGCACAGTAATAATCGAACTGAAACAAATATGTGAACAAAGGAACTTAATAGATATTTCCCGAGTGTTCCACTCAACATCATCAGAATAAGCAGTATTTTTAGCTGCACATGGATCATTCTCTAAAACTGACCATACACTAACTTTTAGAAAATACTTAAGTAAATGCAAAGGAATTAAAATTTTCCCATATATAACATCTGATAATAGTACAATAGAATTGGAAATTAATGGCAAAAGAAACCCCCAAAACTCCTTAAACACTTGGAAATTAAATAACATCCTCCTGAACAATCAGTGGGTCACAGACATAATCAAAGAACTAATTAAACAGTATCTACAATGAAAGAAAAATGTAAATACAACATACCAGAACTTGCAACATGCAATAAAAGTAGTCATAAGAGGGAAAAACACACTTGAAGATGAATGGAACAGGGTAAAAGATGTAGAGAAAACTACAAGCACACTCAGCTACCTTATCTTTGACAAAAGGGACAAACATGTTCCCTGGAAGAAAGATAGCTTCTTCAATAAATACTCCTGGAAAAAACAGGCTCTCTACATGCCAAAGACTAAACTAGACCCATGTCCATCTCTGTGAACTGAACTAAAGTGAAAATGGATCAAAGATATAATATTAAAGCAGGAATCCTAAATCTACTGCAAGAGAAAGTAGGTAGAAATCTTGAAGACATAGAGGTAGGTAAGAATTCATGGGAAAAAACTGCATGGGAAGTAGTTCATAGAATCAACAATTGGGATCTTATCTTATTAAAAAGTTTTTGCACATCAAAAAAAAAAACCCCACCAATGAATGAAAAAAAAAACCCCACAAATTGGGGAAAAATTTTAGTCAATTGTTCGCCACATAAAACAATTCTACCTAGAATATATAAAGAATTAAATTTGGAATATGGCCTTCCAAATTTAAACACTGAATCAAAAAATGGGTATCCGAATTACATAGACACTTCTCAAATGAACGAATACAAACAGCAAATAAACATATGAAAAATGTTCAACATCATCAGTCATCCAAGAGATGCCAATTAAAACAACACTGAGATTTCATGTCATCCCAGAAAGAATAGAAATCATCAAGAGTTCAACCAATAACAATTGCTGGAGAGGATGTGAGGAAAAAAGAACACTTCTCCACTGTTGAGGGGAGTGTAGACTGGTACACCCACTTTTGAAATAAGTGTGGAGCTTCTCTAAAACCTAGACCTACAAGATTCATTCGATGCAACTATTTCCATTCTTGGTATTTTCCCAGAAGAATTAAAAATGTCACACCACAATGATAGATATGCACCCATATTTATAACTGTACAATCTTTAATAGCTAAACTTTGAAAACAACTCAAATACCCACCTACTTAGAAATGGATAAAAAAAAACGCGGTATTTTTATATAATGAAGTACTACTCAGGTATAAAGAAGGATAAACTGGAGGCTTATATAGGTAAACTGATGTAACTTGAGACCATACTAATACATGAAATAACCAGCTCAGGAGGGAGACAACAGCCAGCCTTGCCCCCACACACAGTCCAACAGCCATTGGGTGCTTCTGCCCCAGGTAGCCAGCACACACTGGGAAAACCAGTAGGTGACCTTGCACCCCCACATCCAGTGGTCACCATTGGATACTTGTGGTCAGTAATGTCCAGGAGAACCAAGGAAAACCCAGGATAACCAAACAGTCACACACTGGAGAAATTTTAGCCAACACAGTAAGTGCCTGGGATCTGATTACCTGCTTGGTTTCAAGAACTCAAGAAAATATCAAGAGAAAGAAGCAAAAGGCAGTCCCAGGACTCCAACCTAAGCAGATCAAGTAGAGTAGATGAAAACATAGAAGAGATGGGGAGCTGGGAGCCAGACACCTGAAAGGAAAGGTCGCTTAAAAATAACAAGGAACCAGGAAATAAAAATTCAAAAAATTCAGCAAGACAATGCAAAGCAAAATAAATTTAGAATAATAGATGTAAGTGAACAAGCAAGGGTGAACAAAATGACATTAACATCCTAATTACAAAAGTAATAGCAGAAAAATTCCCAAACATGGAAAAATGATGTGATACACAGATAAGTGCGGCACATAGCACTCCAGCTGGCAGTAGCCAAATTAAAGCTATACCCAGACATATAACAATCAAGATTCCAGAATTTCAACACAAGAACTGAATATTAAAAGCTTTTAGAGATAAAAAACAGATCACCTATAAAGGAAAACCCATCACAATCACAACAGACTTCTCAACACAAACCATCAGGTCAAGAAGGGCTTCTAAACACAAACCATCAAGTCAAGAAGCGTGAAGTACTGCAAGTCCTGAAAGAAAATGACTTCCAACCCAGATTAATATACTGTGCAAAACTATCTTTCAAAATTAGTGGAGAAACAAGATACTTGCATGACAAAGAATAAACTGAAGGAATTCATGACCACCAAACCAACCCTACAAAGAATACTGAAGGACATTCTAGAGAGATAAAAAAGAGCATGGTTTCAGAAACAGCAACAGAGGGAGATCACTGAGTGGGGCAGACAATGGAATGAAGGGGAAAAGTAGGCAATCAATGGCAGGAAAATAGCATGGTAGAGATGAAGCACAGCATGTTTGCCATAACCATTAATGTAGGTGGCCTCATTCACCAATAAAGAGAAAAACAGGTTGCATGAATCAGGAGACACGATCAATCAATACACTTTATTGAAGAAACATTTTTAACTCAAAAGGAGATACATAGACTAAAACTGAAAGGAGAGAAAAATGCTCTATTTGGCAGGGAATCAGAAAAAAAGCAGGGATAACTTGCCCATCAACTGTATAATGAATAAGAAAGATATGACATTTCTATGCAATGGAAACCTATTCAGTTATAAAAAAGATAACCTCAAGGCTCTTGGAGGCAATTGATACAACTTGAGATCATGCTCATGAGTGAAATGGTTCAGTCTCATGGGTGCACATTGTGTTGTCTCTCGGATTAAAAAAAAAAAAACTAAAGGAGTTAGTGGAATCCACAATGCACAACAGATGTTGTGAAGGTGAAAGTGGAAGAGATGTCTAGAGGGAAAAAGCAGTTGCCATTGTTAATCCACATCGTGTTTTGAAACCCTGTACTGCTTTACTTGTTTTCATTTGATTGATTTTATTCTATTTTGTTTTGTTTGATTTTATTATGTTTGATGGTATAAGCACTACTTTGCAGATAACAAGATAATTTATGGTAGCCACTATTGTATTCGTATTGTCTTGTTTTGAAGTCCTATATTGCTTTCATTGTTTTGTTTTGATTGGTTTTATTCTGTTCTGTTTGGTTTGATTGTATTGTACCTGATGGTTTAGGAAGTTACTTTGAAGATAGCAGAGGCATCATCGTAGCCATTGTTGGTTTCTTTTATCTTGTTTTAAAGTCTTGTATCATGTTCATTGTTTTGTTCTGATTGTCTCTATTCTGTTTCATTTCTTTCAGTTTTATTCTCTGCAAAATAAAAGAAAAAGGAAAAGAAGTGAAATAAATCAAACTTGAATGTCTAATCATCATATTGTCTGTGTAGCATAACAGACTGAAATAGTAAAGAAGATCCAAAATGTACAATAGATATTGTAAAATGGAAGGAACCTGCTCAAAAGGAAAGAACAACTGGTATGGGTAAAAAGAGAAAAGAAAGAAGAGAAATGATAGACTATATATACAAAAGATAGCTGAGAGTTATGCTAGTGATTTTTTTATTCATTGGAAATAATGGTTTGTGTTTATATTGTCTGATCAAACATGCATGCCTATATCTTGTAATCCGAACTACTTTGAAGATAAAAATATGTAATAAATTAACCATTGTTAATTTCCATTTATCTTGTTTTGAAATTCTGTATCTTGTTTTTATAGGTTTTGTTCTCTGTAAATTAAAAAATGAATAGAAAGTGGAAATGCATCCCCAGTTCCTGGATAGGGAGAACCAAAGTAGTCATTGTTTCAAAACTGGTATAGAGTTTTAACACAATCCAAAATAAAATAACAATAGCTTTCCTCACAGAATTAGAGAAAATAATCCTAAAATTCATATCGAGCCAGAAGAGATTCAGAGTAGCAAAAGCAATGTTTTGTAACAAGAGCAAAGCAGTCGACTTCACAATCCTGGACTTCAAGTTATGTTACAGATCTACTGTGAAGAAACACCATGGTACTAAGACAAAAACAGACATGTAGTTCAATGGAATACAATAGAAAATGCATAAATAACCCAAGGCACACTTAAGTACTTGGTTTTGACAAAGTGCCTCAAACCATATACTGGATGGAAGACAGCCTTTTAAAAAAATATGCTAGAAAAACTGGCTTATACACTTGCATAAGAGTGCACATTGACCCATGTCTCTTGCCGTACTGAACTAAAATCAAAATAAATCAAAGATCTAATTATTAAAACAGAAAACTTTAATCTGGTGGAATATAAAATAGTTAAAACCCTTGAAGACAGAGGCAGAGGACAGCAATTTTTAAAGAATGTCTATTGCACAAAAATAACATAATCAACAAATTTTTATGTTAAATGTTAATTTTCCAAACTAATCAAGAGAAAAATTCTCATTCACTGTGGCTGTACATTATATTTAATGATCACTAACATTGTCTTCAATATAGATAAACCAAAAGAAGTCAGTTAAAATCTAATGAGGATTGCAGTGATAGTTTAGTAATTTTGTTAGGTAAAAAAAAAAACATAAAAGAGATAATTTCATATATCTGGGCATAATTAATTTAAAAAGGCATTTGTCACCTCAAGGCACAGATTGTATGCCAGAGAATAAAGAAGAATCCTTTAAACTAGCATACAATTTTGAATATTAGTCATTCAAAATAATTTAAATGCATTATTTCGTGCAAAGCTTTTTAAAATATACATGAGGTTGAAATCTGTCAAATAAAATATTTAGATATCAAAAGAGGTATTTAAATCTAGTCTTTGTCAAAAGACCAATTGATAAAAATTACTTAGAAAAAAATCTTACTAACAGTAGTTGAAGACCTGATGGAATAATATAAGAAAATTACTAAAGTCGATTATTATTACTAAGATGTTTGTTCTGCAACCCCTCAACCAGAGAGAAAAATGAGATGCTGAAAAATCTGTAAAGAAAATTGTACCTTTTTGTTTTTGTACAACAAAGGCCAAAATTATCTTATTATACATATCCAGTTTATCTGTACATAATGGATCAGAGAAAGGTGTGAGGAGGAATATGTTCCTCACAAGCTATATTAATGCCATTTTCCTTTAAGCCTTTGAATGGTTTTGACTAAATTAACTGGTATTATATCCAATGAAATAAAACTAACAAATAAAATTTTAAAAAATAATAGCAAACATCGTGCATCCCTAGGCAAGATACTTAACATCACCAGTCATTATTATTGTCTGTGTACAGAAAAAGAATACCTGAATCAGGCAATACTAGTAACAATCGCAATAGCAACAAATGAAAAGATAAATATTTACCAAGAGATCATTTATTTTTCTGAAACTATATTAAGCAACTACTTTCTGAAATCCACACAACTGACCCAGGAACTGTACTGGTATTTCAGAATGTCAGGTGAGAAGAAAAATAGGTGCAAATAGCTTAGGTAACTAACAAAATAGAAAGACATACACTTTAGGTGAGAACAACATGATTTTGCCTGATAAATCTATTTATATAAGTCTTATTACTGCATGTTTTAAGCCTTCCTAGCCAGTAGATATGAGTGTTTTGAGTATTTTTTTCTAAAAAGAGGGATTTGTATTATTATAGCTGCCACTGTTCATATCAAAATGTTTGTATTGAGTTTGGTTTCAGACACCCGCTGGGGCACCTTTGTATGATTCTAAGGTAAAATCCACAGATAGGCCTCTGCTAAGCAAGGGTAGAAATGATCAATTCACCAAAAAGACAATTATCTTTTAGTTAATATCTATTTTACTATCTAGGAAGTATTTCCTATGACAACATGAATTTGTGGAATGATTTCAGTACTGTAATACTTCAAAAATAGATTATGCAATTAACAATTTTGGTAATCTTAAAAGAGGAATATTAATAAAAACCGAGAAAATTGATAGAAGAGAGAAAAAAGGAAATTATAGAATTCCTAGATTTTTTGTACATTATTCAAAAATGCAGAAGTAGTACATGTACTGTAACAAAAATTATTGTTGATAAGAAATATAAATGCTGTGAACTTTTTTGAATCCATTGAAGAAAAATGCAAACTCTCCCAAATGATAAATAACAGATTTCATTAACTATAAGCATATTTAAGGTCATGGTGAAAAATCAATACTTTAAAGATGTTAATAATATAAAACTTATTATAGTTACAATTAAAATTTTGCATGTTTGATATACTGGATTCATATTAAATTGTATGTGCCAGAATAAATAAGAGATATTGGCTAATGCATTGTAAATATTTTCTTTAAATTGTCTAATGCAACAAGGGAGAGGGTTATGAGGAATATATTTAATTTCATTAACAGGTATAACAGAAAGATATAACAAAAATTATTTTAATAATACACATTAGCTTAATATTCAAAAATTATCTATAAGACAATTTAATGGACAACACTTTATTGTGCAAATTGAGAATAAAATATAAAATCAAATGAGATAGTTACATTATACCTGCCCAAATCACATATGTCATGAGAGATTAAGGGTTACCTATTAAGACAAGGTAAGATAAAATTGTCATTTTTTTACATTCTTCATAGAGAAGGAGGAAGGCAATTTGCAGAGCAAAGTGCATAATACGTTTCAATGTAAAAGGACAGTCATGAGATATACCTTACTCAAGAGGAGGGGTTACAGAACCAGACAGAGTGGTTGTGCAACTGTACTAGTTAGCTTTATGTAATCATTTCAACTACAACAAACACAGTTTGAAAAACCACAACACTTGCAAATATGGGCAGAATTTATAGCTCAAATATTATTAATTGTCTGAGATATGATTGGGAGAATTTTGTGTTAATATTCACTAGAAGTAACATCATCAATGAATAACACATTGCTTAAAGAAGATAAATTGAAAATCATCAAAATGAGGAGAGGACCTCAATCTTAAATGATTTGCAGACAATTTCTGGATGATGCCTATACTATGCTCCAATTCTCATTAAAAGTACATGCTTACATGTAGCTATTATTTTTGAAAACCCAACAGAACAACTACCTAGATGAGGAGGAACTGGAATGGGAAAGCAATGAAAATCATTAGCTTCCTCTTTAAAAACTTTGTTATCTAAAAAATAATTCAAGAAAACAATAGAAACAACAAGTAAATACCAAAACCTTAACCAAAGAAATGAAACTCTTCAAAGAGAAGTAGAAAACATTAACAGAAGAAAATTTAGAAAATGTAGATAAATGGAAAGATATATGATGTACATGGATTAAAAGAATTTACTATGTAAAACAATTTATATATGCAATAAAATTCCCATCTTTATAGAACTGGAAACATAATCTTAAATTTATATGGAATGAAAAAAGATCCCAAATGACAAGTCAATCCTAAGCAAAGTGAATGAAGTAGCATCACATTATGTTACCTCAAAGCATACTACAAAGCTGTAGGCCAGTGTGATGGTAGAACTCTATAGCCTAGTACTCTGTGAGACTGAGATAGAAGGATCATAAATTCAAGCCCAGTCTGAGCAACTCAATGACTTAGCAAGAACCTGTCTCCAAATAAAAATTAAGGAATGGCTTGGATTGTTGCTCAGTGTAAAGGTGTTGAGTTTAATCCCTAGTAGAGCATAAATAAGCAAATAAATAAGATATTTCCATTAAAAGGGCACACAAAAGAACAAAGCTGGAGGCATTGCCTTTCCTCAAAATCTACTACAACACTACATTATTGAAACAGCATTGTATTGGCATAAAAAGCAGAGACAGGGAATGAGAAGACAAGATGGCCGGGCCAATCAGTAAGCAACAAAATACAAAGCCTCCAGGGAGAAACAACTCATTTGCCAAAATAAAATACCCTGGACAGACCCAGACAGACAAAGTCAAATACTTCAGGACTACAATTGAAACAGCTAAAAATTACAAGACACAGCGTTTTCGATCACGGCAAACTGCCAAGTTTGCAAAGCTCTGAATCTGTGCCGGCCAGCAGAGCCGCCCAAACTCGCCCTGCTGCCGCTCATGGAAAGCTCAGCAGTGCTGAAGTCAGGGGTTGGTGAGCTCAACAGAGAGCAGAGCAGGTGAAGGGACCTTCATTAATTCATGGTCAGTGCTGGGAATGAGACTCCCCCATGAGAAGGGTGCGACCAAATGGGAAACAGGATCAGGCAGGAGGAGCCTGAACTGGGAGCAACAGTGACTTCAGTTGGTTGTTCCCTTCCCAGAGCAGATTCATGGGATTCGCTTGGACTGGGCCGCTCCCCTGGCCAGGACCCAATGAGCCATCCCAAATCGATTCCCTGCGCCTAGCAAGTACTAACTTGGTGAAGGCAGCTGAAGTTTGGCTGGCCCGGTGGGGAGGGGCAGGCAAACACAGATACTGCTTACACCTCAGTGACAAGAGCAGGCAGGAGAGGCAGAGTTCCCTCACCAGCATGCTTCAGAGGAAACATGGCCAACAGGGAAGGGGGCAAGGGACCTGCACTGTAACCTGTGTGGAGGAAGCCAGGGCCATGACAGGAAAGAGAGGCAGGAAGGGACCCCGAGCACAGAACCTTGAGAGCACTGATCCAGGAGAAGGAAAAACAAGGGAGACTGAACTTGCCAAACACACAACATAGACATGGCTTCAATGGACATTAAGAGATATCTCCGGGACCTTGTAGATGAGCTCAATTCTGAAATATTAAAGCAGGTAAAGCAGGATATGAGTAGAATAATAAAATAATGCTCTCAGGAAGCATCTCTCAGAATGATACAGATGGAAGAAGGGAGGAACACAAAAAAGGAGAGAAACATTCAATAAAGAATATAAAGAAAATATAGAATACATGAAGCAGATTCAAAGAGACTGCCAGGAAATTAAAAACTCCATTGAAAGCTGGCAAAACTCCTTAAAAGAATCTAAGGACAGACCATCAAATCTTGAAGACAAGTTTGCAATGTGTGATCATGAAAGGAAAGATCTCTTAAAAACAGCAAGGAAACAGGCAGTAACAATACAAACACTAGAAGATGACAAGAGAATCTACAATTTAAGAATAAAAAACGTGAACGAAGAAGCAGGAATATATACAGGTGAATTAAAAAGGCTATTCATGGAAATAATTCAGGAAAAATTCCCAAGCATGGGAAAAGAAAATGACATTCATTTATGTGAGGCATACAGAACTCCAGCCACCTACAATCAAAACAGATCTACACCCGGATATATAATAATCAAGATACCAGAAATTCAATATAAAAACAGAATATTAAAAGCCATCAGAGAAAAGAAACACATTACCTATAAAGGTAAGCCCATAAGGATCACGGCTGACTTCTCGACACAAACCATCAGATCAAGAAGAGCTTGGAGCAAAGTCTTCCATGCCCTAAAAGAAAATAACCTCCAGCCCAGATTGATGTACCCTGCAAAACTATCACGAGAAATTAATGGAGAAACAAGATGCTTCCATGACAAAGAGGAACTGGGTAGTTTGTGACCACCAATCCAACCCTACAGAGAATATTGAAGGACATTCTAGAGAGAGAGAGAAAAAATACCAGGATTTTAGCAATAGTGGCAGAAAGGCCTCAATGAGTGGGGCAGACAGTAGAATGAAGGAGAAAACTAGACAAACAAAGGCAGAAAATAGCATAGCAGAAATGAGGCAAAGAAGGATAACTAGAATCTCTAACACAGATGGCCTTGATACACTATATTGTTAATTGTGCACCAGGATTTAAAACCCACATTACTCACACTACTCTGCTTAGATGTATTATATTCTGTTCCAGTCATTCTACCTGTATTAGATTTGAGGGCACAGATGGCAATCCCAAAAATAACAGGCTATAGTACAGTAATCATCCTTAATTTCCTTTTAACTGAATCCAAATCTCTGTAAAACCTACACTGTTTTACTATGACTGATTGTAATTGAATCTGGTTTGTTGGATCACTGTTTTGTATTGATAGATTTTCTTCAAAGCTGTTATGATTGATAGTATCAAGTCTGAGAGTATAGGCAACTGCACTGAAGATGACAAGTTCCACTAGAATGTCCACTATGGTTTGATTATTACCTGCCTTTGAATTTTTATATTGTCTACAATGTTTCACTTTTACTAATATTTTTGTTTACTGCTTTACTGAATTATACTGCTTTATTCAATTATGCCTGATGATATACACATTCTATTGAAGATAATAAGAAACAACACAGTAATCATTATAGATCACCTTGTACTGTGGTTTTATATGACTTTTTGGTTTCATGTTTTTATAGGTATTTGTTTTGTTTTGTCTTGCTAAGTTTTGTTTTTCCCTCTAATACAGAAAGGATAGAAATACATGTAGAGGTTCATGCATGCATAGCTGTTTACACTCTCACTGTTTGACTATCTACTTTGTATGCTTTAATTTTGTAACTGGAACAACTATTTCTAAGAGGACAATATGTAATTTATTAACTAGTGATTTCCTATTGTTTACCTTTTTTTGAAATTCTGTATTATCTCTAACCTTTACATGCTTTTGTTTCTATTTAAGTAAAAAATTTTAAAAAGTGGAAGTAACAATGATTAAGATGTACATATATGCACCAGTTCCCTAAAATGAATGTAATTATTGTGTTTTGCAAACATGCTAATACAAAAGAAACTGAAATGAAGTAATGAGAGAAAATTAAAAATAAAATAATATTCAACTCTTCAGCACATGTGGAAAGTATTTGCATTTATGCTGTGAGGTGTTAATATTTGCTCTTGGAACCAACTCTAAAATTTGCCCACAGCATTTATGCTATTAATTCAGTTTCAGTGTTGTCTCTCATGAGTCTTAAACTAATGCAATGAGTTTTTCCATTATTTGAGATGTAAAATAAAGTTTGCAGGCAGATATTCTTTTCTAATTTTTGAAAAAAAAATTTAAAGATTTTATAATTTTTGTCATTTTAAAATTGAACTGAATTTCACTTTTACAAAATTTAAAAATAAGTGCTTTAGTAGTACCTTGTATAAACACTTTCTTTACAATATTGGATATCCCAGGATCATATATATTGATTTGTTCTCATTTGTTTTCATATCTAGAACAATTTACATGGTTTTTAATACAAGGAATTCTATTTAATTACTACCAGTTTGAGTTCTAATTATTCCATTGCAAAAATTATCTTCTCTTAAAATGTATCTTATCTAATTTTCCTTTTAAAGTGAGTATTGATGGCACATAGAAAAGCTACTATGTTATTAACTTGCATTCTGTCTGCATGCTAAGATATGTGTTTTCATTCATCAGTACTAGGTTCTTTTGAATTACCTACATTAAGCATAAATAATTGGCATGGTGCAGGAAACATTACATATCCTCATTGTCAATAAGGGCTCCATGTTGCTGTACAGAGAAAATCAGAAAATACCTTTGTTTTTGTACAAATGTATATATCTACTCCCTCTGTTATTTTCATACCCTGAGGCAGATTCATGCCCTTAGGTAAATTTTGGAATGGATTCACTACCATTTATCCACAGGCTGCCCAAACTCATGATAGGCCTTTTCATTTAAAATAATCTTTTAACAGTAGAATTGAAAATCAAGTAGAAATTAAATTTATCTGAAATCTATATATTATGACAGATAACAGTATTCACTGTGTAGAAAAAACAAACATGGATAAATGTTTAGATAAGGAATCGAATATTTGAATGCCATATTTGCATATATTTTTATGTTCATTGTTACTGTAAAACATTTTTTTTCCAAAAAGGAAATATTGTTTGCGATGACATGAACCTGGAAGACATTATATCAAGTAAAACAAACAGGCACAGAAATTACAAATGTCTCATGATAGCACTAATATTTGGAATCTAAAATAACTGAAAAATGAGATGCATGTTATAAATAGTAAAGAAGCATTGGGAGGTTATAATAATGTGGAGGGATGGGTCCTAATGGGAGATCTTTAGGTCTTTGGCATTTTGTCCTCAAAAGGAATTGTGGGGCTGTGGTTTGTTCCTCTTTTCTTGTCTGTTAGGTGAATGTTTTGCCTTGCCACATGCTCCTGCTATGATGCTCTGTCACTCCATGGGCTTAAAAGTAATGTGGATACCTGATCATATATCCAAAGTCCAAAACTGAGCCAAAATTAACAACTCTTCATGAGCCCCAGATCTTAGGTATTGGTTTTAGGGATGGTGGGTGGAAGGACATAATCTTACAGATCATAAATTAAAACTATACTGAGATTCCATCTCACTCCAGAAAGAATAGCCAGGATAAAAAAAAAAAAACTACCAACAAAAAATGCTGGAGATGCTGTGGGGAAAAAGGAACTCTTCTGCACTATTGATGGGAATGTAAACTAGTACAACCATTGTGGAGGTCAGCCTGGAGGTTCCTCAAAAAGCTGGGATTGGAAGTCCAATTTGACCCTGCTATTCTACTTCTGGGCATATCACAGTGATATATGTGCACCCATGTTTATAGCAGCACAATTTGTAATAGCCAGATCTTGGAAATAACCTAAGTGCCCATCAACTGAGGAATGGATAAAAAAATTGTGGTACTTTGATACAATGACATACTATTCAGCTATAAAGAATTATCACATTGAGATATTTATAAATAAATAGATACAACTTGAGACCATACTCATAAGTGAAATAAATCAAACTCACATGTATAATAGCATATAGTCTCCCTAGTGTAAGAAATGGTAAGAGTACATAAGATTTTATGGTAATCATGGTTCCCTATTATATTTCTTTGAAGTCTTATAATGTTTTCATTCACTGGTTGGAATGGTTTTATTCTGTTCTGTTTGATCTTATTATGTGTGATTGTATGAACAGCTTCTTTGAAGAAAAAAAGACTATATGGCTGCCATTGCAGATTTAATATCATCTTGCTTTGAAGTCTTACCATGTTTTTGTTTTTCTATTACCATTGGTTCTATCATGTTGTGTTTTATTGGATTTTAATATGTATGACAGTACAAACAAATTTTTTATGGAAAATGAGATATTATAGTAGCCATTGTTCATTTTCTGTTATTTGGTTCAGAATGCCTTGTAATACTTTCATTCTTTTGAATGGTTGTATTCTATTTTGTTATATTTGATATTATTGTGTGTGAAGCTATGCTCAACTTTTTCAAAGAAAGATGCATTATGGTAGCTACTGTTAATATTCAATTGTCTTGTTGTGAAGTGCTGTGTTGCTTACATTGTTCTGTTTTGATCTGCTTTGTTCTGTCCTCTTTTGTTTCATTCTCTGTAAAATAAAATAAAAAAAGAATTCCTTCTATACTCTTTGTTGTGCAGAATAGCAATCTTGAGACTGGTGAAGTGCTTGCTTAAAATATGGAGAAGCTCAACTTACTTAACAATCATTTTTAGTATAACTGTGAGACATCATGAAAATATAAAGTAATGAAACTAGTAATCTTCCCTAACATTCCTTCTGTTCCATCACCCAGATATTAAAAAGATACACTTGTGATCTAGATATCATGATGTAATGTAATGATGATATAGTTTTTCAAAAACACCTGCATTGTTATGGCAATGTTAATGGTCTACATGGCTCTAAAAATATATCAAAATGATACTACAATTCATTGCAAATTTTAATCAATGATGATATTTAGAATACAGAAGATGAAAATACAAATGGGGAGTAAATTACATAGAAAACTAGTATGAAGCAATAGTGAATAAAAAAATTTTTGTTGGCATAAAATGTAGTTGAAAAAAATCTAATTGTTTAAGAGTTGAGGAAATTTATTAGCTTGTTTTGCATAACCCTGAAAATATTGTTGATTTTATTTCTAGATATTTTATAAACATTCTTTGATTGTGAATTAACATATTTTTCATTGTATTCCCTAGCTTCATGTTATTGTTATAAGACAACTGTCAATTTCAGTATACTTTATTTCTGCCTATATACCTAAGCGAACTATTTTACCTGCCCCAATCATGTTTAAGTTGTTTCTGTGATGATGACCATGTCATTTGTGAACTGGATCCCTTGAAGTGTTAAACCCAAGCCACAAGCTGCATTATCATATTCAGTAGGTTGAATATGAGGTCTTGCCTTCTGCTCCCTGTAATGCTGTTATGTTATGCTATGTTATGTTATTTATGTTATTTATTTTGCTTTGAGACAGGATCTCACTGTGAGGTTCAGAGTGGCCTTGAACTCACTTTGTAGCCCAGGATGACCTCAAACTCATGATAAATTTTCTTTTTCAGCCTGCCTAGTAGTGTTATTACAGGCATGTGCCACTACAATGGCCTTGCACTAGTATTTTTGACATGAATATATTTACCACCATAAGCCTGCATATGTGGTTAATATCTATCATCATGTTTTTATAAAGAAATATTGTCCTTCATCAAGAAGGTGGGCCTCATCCAAGCCATTAGAGGACTTTAAATGCCTCTATTAGAATCCCATCCCAGTGTAGCCACCTTCTGGCTTTGTGATCTTAACAAACTTGGTAACTTGGGGTTGGAGTGTGCTCATTTATAAGCCACGGTGAGGAACTAAGCCGATGTAAAATTTAGAGCAATTCCTGCCACATACATAGTCCTAAGGACATAATAATCATAACCTATTAAGAATACAATCTAATAGTAAAGACTGAAATTGTAGTAATATCCAGGTTACACGTATTATCACCTCTTGGTGATGGAGTGAATATATTCTAAATAGGAAGCCGACATTTTAGGAATCAGTGTGCTTTTTTAAACACATGATTTATTCTAAAAACATTTACATCCATTGTGATTTTTACCAAAATTATTTTGAATTATTTCAATGGAACCTCATGAGAAATGTGAGTTTGATTTAATATCAACATTCTCATGAGAATTAAATGGCATGATTCTAATAAAAATCTAATAACATTTACTGAGAGTGGTTTTATTATCTCATTTTTATGGATATAGTAATTTGAAGCTTTGAAACTTTAAGTAGTTTCAGTTAGCATAACACTTGACTGCCCCAGGTTATTTTTTGTTGTTAAATCACAAAATTGTCTTTCTTTCTTAACTGTGTTTTTAAAAAGTGTAATATTTGCTCATTGTAACTAGCTCATTGTAACTAGAACAAGGAAAATAAATATAAATATATTGTTAATCCTATTCTTTCCCTTTATTTCCATCTCACCAAGAAGACAGAATAACCAAACCTTGCTGCTTATTCTCATACTAAAGTGTTTTTCTTCAGCTCACAAATACATACAAATGTACACACACACACACACACATATATATATATATATATATATATATATATATATATATATATGAGTTTTGTTATCATTTGTTTTACAAAATATGTTCATCCTAAATCCATTATTCTGCAACTTGCTTGTCTTATGCAGAAATATTTTAGAGCATCACCGTAAGTTAGTGATTGTAACAGGGAAATATTTTTCCTCAGCCCACCATCACCTTTGGCTGTACTGGGAGACAGTTTTCTTCCTGGATGGGGAGGGGCCGTGCTACCAATACTTAGTGAGGAGAGGCTAGGGAAGTCTTTGGACATCCCACAATGCCGAGGAGAGCCATCGTTTGGGTCAAGACAATTATCCTGCTCCAAATGTCAGCAGTGCAAAGGTGGAAAAAACTTTCTCCAGGTTAGTAGAGGTACAGTTAATTATTTAAATAATTTTTACAGCATTCCAAAATTTACTCAGTTTCACTAGTGATGAATCAAACCAACAGGTTCCAGCTTTGTCACCATAAATAATGATGCCATAAACATTCTTATTTGTAGACCTTTATGTGCTAATGCTGGTCATTCTCTTAGACACATTTCTCAAAATGAGATTGCTGGGTTTTTTATATTTTATAGGTATGTGTGCATAATTTCACAATTTTGGTAATATTTCAAGCCTTGTTATTAATGATTAAGAATGTCATTTTTCTAGCATTCTCTCTAGGACCTAGAAGTTATCCTTTTCCTGTAATTTTAGTCAGTGGTATGGGCAAAAAATGATCATTGTTATTTTACCATGTATTTTGCTAAATATAAAATTTGATCAGAATTTCAAATATTAATTAACTGCTTGATTCCTATTGATCTTTATTATATATTTTGCTGATGTTTTTCATTGGCGACTTATTTATAGAAAAAAGTTTATATTGCAGTCATTGCATTTTACCTGTAATATAAGTCGCAGTTATTTGTCTTTGTGATGTACGTCTTTCCATTTAACACTTTCTAATTTTGCAAACTATATAATTTTAAATTTACTGCTTCTGAGTTTTTACTTCAGTTAGAAAGGTATCCTCTAATTCAGATTTATGCAGATACTATTCAAAATTTTAGCTAATCTTTATTATTTTACTTTTTATATTTAGATCCTTAATCCATCTGGAATTCAAATATGGGTCTAAATTAATTTTCTGCTTGATTAGAATTATTTCTGCACCATTAAAAAATAAATTACCCCTTTTTCACTGAAGAAAGTTCCCATGCATTCTTGAACCTTTTGTTGTAGACTTTTAATCTTGGCTTAGTCATTTATTTGTAGTTTCTGTGTCAGTACTCTAGTATTATAATTTTACTGTAAGTTTTCATATTCGGTTGAGCAAATATTCCTTCACTATTCTTTCCCAGAAAGCTCTTAACTATTCCTAAGGCATTATTTTTCTATAAACATTAAAATCATGTTATCTGGTTCCAAAAATAAATCTGTATCGGTCAGATTCTGGCATAAAACAAATGACACATTCACCTACATAATTAGGGAGAACTCTGTAAAGGCCCAGGTGTAGACGAGTTCAGGGATGCTGAAAAGGGACGCTGGAGGACCCTCAAGCTAGCTGTCTCCAAGGGCCATGACTACTCCTCAATGTGAAGGTCGAAGGGACGGTAGATTTTACTTCAGTCTGAGAGAGGGTTACCAGTGGAATTTGGAGACTTCTGTATAGGACCTGAGCATGACATCTGACTAGGAGCAAAGCAGGAGACTAAATGTCCTGACTCTGCTCTCCATCTCTTCCAGAATTCCTGTTAATGTCTTCTTGCTGGCCATATTCAATCAAGAAGGGAAAGCAAAAGAGTGGGGAGATGCAGTCCATATAGAGCAGCCTTTTGGGCCACACAGCAGGATGGAAGTGAGGGCGTGTGCCTGGAGGAGCACCGGGGGCAGATGTAACCTATGACCCCCTGGAGTTGCCATGAGAATCATACTGATTTCGTTACATGTTAGTTTTATAAAGTCTGAGATTCTGCCAGTGTAAGTACTCTGAGATGGGAAGAAAGAAGCCTGATGAACTGGGGTGTTGGGGTAAAGCCAAGAGTGGGAAGGATGATACAGGTGGGAGAGGCCACTGAGGATATTATGAATCATGGTTAGAAGTATGGGGGTTACTCTGGGTATAGCAGTCTATCACTGAGGGGTTTTGGCAGGACAGTGACATGACCTTACCTAGGTTTTCCTTTACGTTCACTACAAAATGATGTCTTAATTACTTTTCTGGTTGCTGAGACAAAATACCTGACATCCAAAATTAAAGGGGGAAATACTTATTTAGCTCACAGTTTGTAGAGGTTTCTGTTCATAATGGGCTTCACAGAGGAGCATCCCAGAGGAGAAGAATTCCATGAGGACAGAAGACAGCAAAAGCAATCCCAGGAAGAAGGACAAATCTCTTTCTGTCCCTTATAGTATCCAGGCTACTAGGATTCATGCAGTGCCAGTCCAATCAGTGGACTGGTCCAGCAATCACCCACCCTTAATCCTAGCACCCTTAATTCCAGCATTGCATCATAAATCAATCTAGATTCACTCAGCTCCAATAAAGCCCTATGACCACATGATTTTTGTGAGGGATATCTAGACACCAGCCATAAAAAGTTCAGGAGCTAATGCATATTTTTATCAAATCTATCTAAATTGCTTTCTAAATTGTATCAGCATATACTCACTCTAAGGAATATATGGTGCGCTCTATGTCAGTGTATCACTGATAACCTTAAGTACATTTGAAAACTGTTGCTAGCTGTTTAAATAGGTAAATAGCTAAGTAAATAAGGTGCTTTCTTCAAGCCTGAGCTAAAATACTAGAATACCTGGGACTAATTTATGAAGAACAGAAATGTAACTGGTGAGGGTCCCTTTGTCATGGATGGCATGTTCTTGCTGTGTCCTTACATGGAAAAAGGGGTAGAAGCTCTAACATGCTCACTTCAACCTCATTTATAAGAGTCATAATCCTATTCACCTTACTTTGGTTCACCTTACAATCCAGAGTTCGAGGGCTTTTAAGGAGGGGCACTCAGCGGTCCTCTAAAGGGTCCACCTCTTCATGCTATCACAGATTCCACCTGTATTTTAGCAGGGACCTATTCATTTTGTACTACAAAGACATCTTGTCTTGACTGTATGTCTTTTAAGTACTTAGTCAAATGTAATGGTGTTTATAATAACCTCTGCCATCCGATTTTTAAAATGTTAATCATTATCTTCTTTTTAAAAAAAATTCCTCAGCTCTCCTCTGCCATACACCTTTGCTGTGCACTTCTGTCACTTATTTTTTTTCTTTTTGTACTGGTTACATGAATTTAGCTTGGGGGATTCACTTCTTTCTGCCCATCCATTTTTCTACTAGGATTCATAGTGGAGGTCACAGTGTGCCAGTCACATCCTCCTTTCAGGACGTGAAAGCACCTGTCCCCCTTCAGAGGCATTGGTGTGAGTGCCACATGACTCATAGTTGAATCTCTTCTGAGGTCATGTCTTCTCTCTCAGGGCAGCCTTCATCCAGTGACTGGTCAATGCAGAGATAGAATCCTAACTGCCACTATGCAAAGGGACATTCTTGAAAGGTTATCTCCACTCTGAAGTTCCCCAAGCTAGGCATGGTAGTGGACTCCTATGATCTCAGCCCTCAGGAGGCTGAGTCAGGAGGGTCACCATGAGTTCAAAGCTATCCTGAGCTACATAGATACATAGAGCTCAAAGCTACCTTGAATTGTAGAGAGAGACCTGGTCTCAAAATATTATATATATATATATGTATGTATATATATGGACTAATTTATGAAGAACAGAATCATATATATATATATATATATATATATATATATATCCCTATTTTCTCTTATCCTGCTTTCTTCACATCCTGCATCTATTGATCCCAAGATCACCACCACACAATCCTGTTGCATGGAAACTCTCTCTCAACACAGTCTCTTGGGAACCTATCCTGGAACAGGATACTAGTAATTTAGCATACAGTCAGGAATAAGTTTGTAGCTAACATGATTTCAAACTTTTTTTTTGACTGTTGTCATTTTTGTCCATAGTACTTTGGAATTTTTAATGAATAAAAAAACATAACATGACTTTAGGGCAAATAAAAGTCTTTTCAATTTGTATGTCTCTCACCTAAACCTTGATCTGGCATCCCTCCCACTCTGCCAAATATTACCTTCACAGTGTAATGTTTCCCTATGGAATGTTTAGATTATTACTTAGTCAAATTTAATGATTTTTATTATTGTGAGTCTCAGCCTTCAGAGTTTTAAAGTATTATTCAATATCTTCTCTCATATTTTTAATGATCCCGTGTTGTGAACTTTCCATGTGGAATTAATTTGAAACTGAGGGCTACAGCGAACCTCTGACTTTATGACCACATACAAACATGCTTGACCTGACTAACAAGGTTTCAGCCCCCAGTACTCCTGCATTGTTCTGTGTATCCCTAAACCATCAAATCATCTTTTTTAAGCTTTACCATCTAGCTCTCCTCAGCTCTTCTTTGTCATACCGTTCTACTTTGGAGCCAGCAGACTACGGGGTGAAAGGTTAGCCAAAAATAACCTTCCTTCCTTTAAGTCATGGGTGTCATGCCTTGTGTCCCAGCTATGAGGAAAGTGACTAAGACAGCAATGAAGAGACCTTGGTGATTTATTTTGTGTCTCAGAATTTTTTCCTTTCATCTGTGAGTGAGGACACACTAAGTGTGTTGTGTGATTATAAAAGTTGCTTAATCAAATTTGTCTCATGTTCTGTATCTGTATTTCTATCTCAGTTTCAGTGTTAGCCCCACTGTGAGTCTTAAATTAACCGTTACACTTAAGTCCCATAGCATATCCTTGGCACATTTTAAGTGCATGATATATGGATGTTATTATTAGCTATAAGTCACATTTCCTCCCAGAGTTTTCACTTAGTTGTTCTCTTTCTTTCCATTATTATTATCCACTGGTAATCCGTCCACACATACTTATAACACCATTCTTTGTTCTATATGGTAGCCACTGCACCGGGTGCTGAGGGGTGAATAAAACAGGTATGGTCCCTGCTCTCATACGATTTGCAGTATGTTAGGGGCAGTCAGATAATTAATTATACGGTATACAGTTAGATGTCTACAAATAAATCTTTAAATGCTATGAACAAGAATAAAGTAATCTTATTAATAATACTTAAGGGGGCCCGGTATAGACAGGTGGCAGGCAACATAATCTGAGACCTCTAAATTAGGAAAAGAACTTGAGTATATTGGCACTGTGCATCAAAGAAGCACAGAGTTGTATAATAAAATGACAATAAGTTCCAGGATCTCATAGACTTGCATTTGAGTCTCAACTACCTGTCATTTATTCAAACTTTGAGCACATTAATCCCTGTGAGCATGGGTCTCCTCAATTTATAAAATGAGATCAAGCACCACTAATCTTACTGGTGGTCATGAGGATTGTGTGAAATGATGTATGTAATACATTATTAACACAAAGCTTGTCACAGAGGAAACAATAAATGCTCTCTTTCATTATTGGCAAACCTTATTCCACTCTTTAAGGATTGTGCTTGGCTTCCATGCTGCTTTCCTAATGACTCATTACATCTAGGACTCCCTTACTGCAAAATTGTTCCAGACAGGAAAGTTACTTGTGTTTGCTTTCTTGGTAAAAATCTCACTCAAGTCATTAACAGAGACAGTTGAATGTCTACTATGTACTGACCTGACAGTAGTCACTTTCACACCTTGACACCTTACAATGTACTTGTAAGTTAGGTATTGGCATCCATATTTCAAAAATGTATAAACCAACGTGAGGAGAGGGATTAGTGCTGTTTCCTCAAAGTCATGCTATAAGTAAGTGGCTAAGATGTGATTTTGTTAGAAACTACAGGGTTCCCTTCCTCATGCTGTCCACATTACAGCTGAAGGGTACTCATTACTCACGCTTGACCTTGACGTCTGTCCCTCCAGGGTGCCTATTCTGCTGATGACCTCTGGTATTGGTCTTCAATTCTCCTTTTACACTTAGGGTTTAACCCCATTTTCTTCTCTTCCATCTTGGCTTCTCTGATGGCGGTTTCAGTTCTCCTCCGAAACTATACCATCTTAGGTTGACTTGGACAAAATTTGCTTAAGCCTTGATTCAGTTTACTTATCTATCTACCCTAGGGTCATCCCCATGAGCAATATCCTAATGGGACTTGCCCCGGGACCTAGTCGTGGAGGATGGAAGCAGGCAACATCTGCCGGAACTTGCCTTGACATTTTCATGGCCAAGCAGCACATTGGGCCCAGGGAATAATACAGTTTCCAGCTCTGTCAGCACTGCAAAGTGTTGGTTTGTGAAAACAATTTAAAATTAAATGCTAAAGACTGGTTTTTACCAAAGCAAAGGCATAGCAATTTAAACAGCTGATGTAGATTAACAATAAATGTGGCACAGGGTCAGAGTTGCCAGCTTGGAAATTAAACAGTAGAGTATTCAAATCACTCATCTTTCTTCAACTGTTGATGCTTTATGAGTGGGGGAAATCCAGGTGATATTTTATATCTGAAATTTCTTTTCAGGCATTCCAGTCACTTAGAAATGCTCTCCCAAAAAATTAACGAGGAAGAAAGAGGAGGCTTTTCAGACAGATTAAGCAGAATGCCAAAAGCGAACTCTTCTGTCTGAATTCAAGTCTCATCTTTGCAAAAAGCAATAGCTTCTTTGTAGAGTGGGCATCCTAATTATGTCCACTAATTTCTACACAGGCCCATAATGCAAACAAATGATTCACAACTAACAGAACTTGGAGTGAATTAAAATCACGAGTTCTAGCAAGGGAAATTATTCAGTGAAATGGTTTCATTTTTCTTAGTAACAAAGTTCATTGAAATACTGTACAGAATTTGGTCATGTAGTTAAAAGGATGGAAAGCTCCTTTCAGGGCCTAAAGAGTCAAGTGTTCCCCTCTTCAGGGTCCCTCTGCCATGGTCAGGCCAATGAAGGCTTCTTCTGAGCATGGTTTACAAACTATTTGCTTAAGTGACTTCAAAACGTGTTTATAATTAAAATGTGTTAAAAAATGAAATGTGTTTGCAATTAAAAAGAAAAACAAGTAAAATATATCCACAAAGTAAAGTTTTCCTGTAAGTGTGAAACAGCTTTCTTTTTTCCATCTGAGGTGCTGTTTTCTTTTGGACAGCTTGGAGCTCCATTTCAGTCCTTTATCCCATTTAGACAAACTCTCATTGCCCATGGCAATTATGCACATGGTTCACAGTAACAGCTTGAGTCGAGCTGGACAAATAAAACTAGCCCTTGTCTTCTGTATCCTGGTGTATTAACCTTTCAGGTTTCAGTCGGTATTCCTCGAAGTGAAGCAGATAATCACTGACCTTGTGGACAACACCAAGGTTTCTTGTAGGAAAGCTTTTGAAATAGGGACCACCTCCGCTAAGCAGCCAGTTCAAGATCCAGGGCAAAACTTAGCCATCTCCCCTGCTCATCCACTGTATTTAAAACGCTTTCATAGAAAAGTCAATAGTGCTGGAAATCTGCTGCTGGAGTTTTTTAATAGCTACAAGCGGGATTTGAATGTCTCTTTAGAGTTTGGCATAATGGAAACTGGACAATACTCGGTCACATTTTGACAAACAACTTAGGGAGGAAAAAAAAAGATGCGAACAGTGAAACAAATGAACGCATTGTTAGTGAATACTATATTTTGCTAGATGGTTTGATTTAATTGAATTGAGCTAAATTTGCATTACCTATGTTCATTATGCTGAGGTCAGCTGAATAAATATCTTCATAACATAAATCAAACAATGTTTAAGCAGCTGAGTTTTCTAATGATAATCAGTGTTCCTAAGAAACTAAACTTTTGTTTGCCTGTGTATCACAAGGAGTCTTTTAACTGTGCTCTTCTTGAAAAATTCACCAAACAATTTTTTGCATAAGTGACTGAAAGTGAACTAGGTGGCTTTGGTCTACAGACCTAAGAGTTCACATATTTTCTTAACCAACAAGAAATAATTTAGGGAGTAGTGAGACCTACAGAGAGAATCAGTTTTTTTTTTTTTTTTGGCACATAGAAAACAGGCCTACTGGGTCTTTTATGCAGTTCAACACAGAAGGTGACACCACAGTAAGATAAATGAAATTCCAGTTTGGGTGCCTCCATTTCCCACCCCTGTATCCTGATCCAGTGGCTGCCAAAACTAGAAAGAAATGAGTAGGGTGCTTGGTCATGGGGAAAGCTGCTGTGGTTGGCCCAGCAGACAGAGGAAGAGGAAGGGTTCACTTCTTCACAATCTGAATGACATCCTCGTCCTCCAGTGGATGGTCTTTACACACTTTCTGAGGATTGTGTTTCACAGAGAGACCCCAGACCAGAGCATATTTAACTTCTTTGATAAGATTTATTGAATCTTCACACAGAAATCCCCCACTGTGGTCCTGGAGTAAGGCAGATCAGGAGATGTGTAATCTGGTAACTACCCTTTGGGTTTGGTGTAGATTCTCACTAGTTTCAGACAGTCCCAGATCTTCTCCAACAAGTCATCAAAATTCCAGCGGTGATGGGCAGAGATGGGTACACAGTGTGCCACCTTATAGATGACGTCCAATTCCTCAATGGAGATCTGGTCAGTCTTGTTTAACACGTAGATACAAGGGATATATACTCTCTTTCCTTCCACCACAGCAATGAGGTCATCAGCAGTGGCATGACTGTGCAAAGTTACATCAGCATTATGAATTTTTTATTCAGCCAGAATGCCCTTCACAGTTTCAGCATCCAGCTCACTCTGAGGGCAAGTCGCTGTGAGATTGATGCCTCCCTTGTCTTTCTTCTTAAAGCCAGTGTTGGGAGGTTTGCTATTCAAGCAAATACCAAAGCCTTCCAGCTCATTTTCAATTATCTTCTTGTGTCCTAAGGGTTTCAAGACATCCAGAACAATCAGGATCAAAGTACATGTTCTGGCCACCGCAATGACTTGACGACCTCTATCCTTCCCATCCTTGGCAACTTGAATGATACTTGGGAGATCTAGAAGCTGGATCTTGGCACCCTTGTATATCTGATAACACCAGGCACAGTAGTCAGAGTAGTGAACTCATAGGCTGCCACCTCAGAATATACTCCTGCCAGCTTACACAGAGGTGTTGTCTTCCCCACTGATGGAAAGCCCACAAATCCAATTCATGCATCACCTGTCTTGGCCACATCAAAACCTTCTCCTGGCCCACCACCACCACCACCTTTTGGTGTAATGAGTTCTCTACGAAGCTTAGCAAAGCGAGCCTTAAGCAGCCCTAGGTGATGTGCTGTGGCCTCCTTGTTCTCCTGACTCCGAGCCATCTCGGTTTCGATCTCCGCAATCTTTGCTAACATGCTGCTCATGGTTGCAAGTCCAGGGGGTATGCAGTAGCCTCCACACTAGCTACCTCACCTCACACACCACACCACGGTCAAAACAAAGCCACCAGGGACTGTGGCAGTGCGCAGGCTCGCACTTCTTAAGTCTGAGAATCAGTTGTTGAAGCAACATGTAAGTGTAACTTGTCAAAGCTTTTTAGGCTATTAAAAAGGTGTATATTATCTGACATCAGTACAGCTGAGTATTTTATCTGAAAACAGGGAAAAAAGGAGATTTCATGGTCTTCTCTCTAAATTTATTTCGGGAAAAAAACAAGCTGTACTTTAAATAAGACTGTGTGCGCTCATAAGTATACTAGGCTTCCTGTCAATTAGGATACCAATACTTTGAAAAGCTAACTAACCAAATTCTTCTGAAGTAAAATATATGTTTTGCTGTATTACTATTGAAAATGATGACTTAGATTGTTTTCATAAAAGAACCATGTTTGTAAATCAGGAAATATATTTTTGTCTCAAAATTTTATATATATATATATATATATATATTATACTGTGTGTATACATATTATATACCTATGTAATTCTATTACTGATTATAGAGCTACATGTATATATAGTTATCAGTGCTCTGTTTTACCAGTTCATACTAAATTGTCATGTAAACTTATACCTCATGACTATATAATTTATTTTGCTGAACAGTAATAGACATGTATGTGTGTATGTGCTGATGTGTATATTTCTTTATATAACGTTCAACAAATTTAGATAGCTGAAATCATTTGGTATCACCAGTTACTAAAGGAAATGCAATTTCATTAACTTCTTCAAAAGAAGCATCTAAAATGTCATAAGTTGATTCTCATAATGAGACAACTTACGTGTATTTTTACTTAACCTGGTCTTACTAAATTTTCTTCTGCTGCAGAATTGGAACTAGTGTCAAAAATGTCTCGTCCTGGAGCTCTGGAGCAGTCACCTAAGGAGCCAAGTTGAGATTGCAGGTACCTGAGTTCTTCAAAGCAAACAAATCACATGCTTTGGTTAGCAATCAAGGAAACATTGTTAATGGATTTGGAGAGATGCAATATGAAGCCAAAGGCATGGATTCTTGAAAGCATCAAGGAAAAACTAGTCGAAATGAGTACTGTGGCATAACAGCCTGAAACAAGGCAAGTGATAAGATGCCTTTAACTTTGCAGTCTTCATTGGGTGGGGGTGTAGATATGTTCCAACAGTAACTTATTCAACCATGACTGCCTATATTACAGAGGATAAGGGAAAGTCATCTACACTATGGTTCTTTAGCTCTGCATTATAAGCAAAGAATCCATCTAAAAACTGCCCAGCTGTAAAAGAGACTAAAAATATTCAGCAATTATCGGGTAAGATCGCCTAAGATTTGCTGCTGAATAATCATATCAGCTGGTATAGAATACGGCTCTTATAAAATGTTTTCTGAAAATCCCTAAATTCCCATGATATTAAACCACAAATTCCTGTTCTATATTGTTTTAGAAGGAATATATCCCCAAGTATCAGAGTTTTGAAAAATGTCTTCCAAATGACTTTTTAAGGTCCTGATAACAGAATAGGATATTCAGAACTGAGGTACAGAAGTCACTAAAAAATTTTTATAAAAATTGATCTAACTGACCATTAATAAAACTTTTAGCGGTAAGAAATTAAGCATATTGCTGAAAATGCTTTCATCTAATCCTAAGGATGTTACCCTCACTGCCCTGTGAAAGGTGTTTAGTAATTAGCCCTAAGAAAATTAGTTCTGCCAATTTTGAGATGATTTTTAAGCATCTACTGATCATTATTACAAGGTTTTCTCTTAAGGTCTACTCCTTAAGTTATAACTTGAGACCTGTGCTTTTAAAAAATCTAATGTATTCACTCAATGTATTTTTGAAATTTCAAAAACAGTGACTAATATTAAACTATTTCCAAGATTTTTAAAACATTTCTACAGTCATTATCTCATTAAATTCTAACAACATTAGAATTCTAACTGTCATTATCCTCTGTTTTACAAAACCTGAAACTGGTGAGGTAGTATTTTATCCAATCACACATCTATTAAGTGGTAGAGACACTTGCTCAGATTTCTGCTACATTGTTTCAATTCATCAGTTCCCAGTACTGCATTCCAATGGGGAGTTTCTTCCTGATAACCATAGCAACCGCTATTTGCCAGGCATTGTTTTAAATATTCAATTTCTATTTAATAATATACTTCTCACAAAAAACCTCATCTTAAATATTATTATTTACTCATTTTAAAGATGAACACTGTGAGTTCCAGGAGCTAAGTAGGTTTACTAAGGTCACATTCATAAACAGGCAGGCAAGATTCTAATCCAGCTACTGGGGCTCCAGAATTTATTCTTTATCATGACATCATACTGCTGGTCATTGGAACTGAAAAACCAGTCTTTAGTGCCATACTTGGTTTATCATTCTGAACTTGGCCTTAACTTTGGTTACCTAATCTGACTAGTTATTGATTTTTATTGACCACACTTCTATTCTCTTCTTTCCCCCTCTCCTTTGTTTCCCTCAAATGTGTGGGCACCTGTGTGTGTGTTGTGTGTGTGCGTCTACACACACACAACACACACACAAAAATCCCAGAGAAGTGGGTGTTGAAGATCTAAAGTCTGCAAACTTGGGACCCAGGAGAGCTAATGATATGTGTCTAGGTGGCATCAGAACCAGAAGAACTATTGGATAGTTAAATTCCAATTTGAATACCAGCAGACTCAAGACCCTCAAAGAGCCCATTGTTTTAGTCTAAATCTGAAACAGCAAAACGCCAGTGTCCCAGCTCAGAGAAGGAGTTGTTTCCTTTTCCTTAAAGGCAAGTCCACATTTTTGTTCTATTTAAGTCTTCAAATGATCATATGAGACTCAAGCAAAGTAAGGCAGGCAATCAACCTGCCAATTCAAATGTTAATATCATCAAAAACACCTTCGTAGATACACCCAGAAAAATGTTTGGCCAAAAATCTGGGCACATCTGGTCAAATAAATTAACACACAAACTTCACCACTGCAGGGTTTATATTGAATAGAAAAGAGGTATCTTTAATCAGGAGTCACATCCTGCACAGAGAAATACTTCATGCTTCGAGAAGACACAGCACTGAAATTTTGCAGATGTTCAAATTGGGTGCAACAGCTTTTGATCTCATTCTGGAGATACAAACTTGGGAAAATTTACTTGTAAAGTAAAATAATAGAGACTTACTTGGATCCTTTTAATTGCTTTTGTCTCTTCTGTTCACTTTTCATTCCATCCCTCTTTTCTTCCCTCTAACTGCCTCAATCTGTTCCAGTCTCCTTCTCTCTTTCTAGCCCAAGTGTTTGCAGTTTAAATGAAAATGCATTGGTTCTAGGTTGTCACTATGTACACCACTACCTTCTTGCTGTTACAACAGGATGTGGAATGGATGTTTTCCATAAGAATGGGAAACTTGTGTTTTGGTTAATGATTAGGGCTACAAATCTGAAAATAATGGATGATAAATACTTCCACTGTCTAAATAGTATTTTCTAGACACATTCTCATAGTATTATCTAAAGGTGATTTCTAGGTTCTTTCTGTCCTGAGTAAAGAATTGGTCCTGTCCTGAGTAAAGAACTGCAGGTAGCAAGGTGTTACATTTATTAAATGTAGGGAAATAAACGTTCTTCAGAGTGAGTTTGGACTAAGAAAAAGAAAAGAAGTATGTCCTACAGTGTGAGGGTGGGCTGCCTTGAAAGAACACCATAGCAGATTGCTCAATGGTGATGACCTTAGGCTGACATGGAGTCCAGGCTGTCCTAGTCAAAACAGCTGGAGAACTCCTGAGAAGTCCACATGCACTGCTTTGGGAACTGTTCTGTGTGTGTATCCTGAAATTGTGCAATTAACAGGGTCACGTCCGCTTTCCTAGTTAGCCTGCCACACCTTAATCTCCTGCTTCCACAAGACTTAAGGAAATGTGACTAATGGGCCTTGCAAGCCTTATCATTACTACCAGCCTACATAGAGAAAAGACTAGAAAATTCTGAATTTGTTGAATTATATTCATTCATTTAAGTGGGGAATTAATAGGAGGGAGAAGTAAGCCCATGTGGGCATGTTTTTTATTTTCCCTTTCTTTATTCCTAGCCTGGGAGGGCCACCTAAGGGACTCATTTAGAGAAGTTGGTATCTTCCGCAGCTAGGGAGGCTTATAGGATTCTCCAGCTGGGTGCTCACTGAGCTACAAAAAAAAAATTAAACAGAAAAATAAATACATAAAACTAAAAGCATTAATTTTCCTCATGCTTACAGAAGAGTGAAACACTGTAAGACAATCCTCAGGAAGCTTGATGCATGTCTCTTTTTTAGAAAATGAAGCAAACATATCCATTTGTTTTAACTTCCCCCATGGAGAGTAGCAAAGGCTGTTTGACAGTGTCTGTGGTAGCAGAGCAGGACAGGAGATGATCGCTGGACCGCCTGCACATTAGGGTAAGGAACTTTCATCCCCAAATGGTAGATGCCATAGAAGGTGGCCAGGTTTGAGCCATCACATTCCTAAGAACGAGACCTGGGAAGTAATTTCAGGGAGAATGTAGGAGGCTTATGATGTTTTGGTAAAATATATATTTTCCCACATTTTGAAAAACCATGTAGTGCTGAGGTCCCTACAGGCAATTTTCTGAAAACTTTATAGATATGGCCCACAAAGGAGCTAGCATTTAGTTACCAGCTGCCCAAGGCATTTACAATTAAGTTAAAACAAAAATTCCCACAGCTAAGTAAATGATCTTTCATTTTTTTTCCTCTTAACTACTTCTCCTACCTTGATTCTAAGGCAAAGAATGGAGGAAAAGCCAATCACCCAGACCAATTCTTCTTCTAAACTTCAGGCCCCTAAGCCACAGGCTAGGCTTGAACTAGATGAAAAGAATGAGCAGAGGCGATCAAGCAGGCTTTGCATTAGATATAAAATTAAACTTGCTTGGTTTTGAAGGGCTGGAGATGGAACAGAGGACCTCCTACCTTCTAGGCAGGTGCTCTGCTACTGAACTGCATTCCCCAGCCCCAAGACTGAAGTTTCAGTTTGGACTAGGCTGGACTTTCAAATCCTTGAAAATGAGTCATATGACTTTTTGTTGTGATGAGAACTCTTCAGAATCTGCATTTTTTGTGGTAAAACAAAGAAATCCATCAGGAAGGGTAAGCAACTCTACTTGAAGGAAAATAAAGTCATTTGTGGAAGCAAATCTGGATAGTCATAGTAGTTTGTCTTGTGATGGTGGAGGTTCAGTATTTTATAAGGAAAAGTTTGGTTCATTTTTAATTACAGTTTTGGCCAATGATAGTCCATAATTATGTGACTCTATCTTGTTGCTCTTTGGTGAGGCTTTACTAGAGGTGTCATAAAATGACAGATGGCATCATGCAAGACAGCAATGTCAGGCTTGCTCTTTCATAACATCCTGCTCTCACAGTAACTAACTTAGTCCTGTGAGTACTACATTAGTCACTGTTGAAGCTGGTGCCCTCATGACCATTAGGAGTCTTCCACTAGACTCCCTTCATAACTGTCTAGTATCATTGCACTGGGAGCCAAGCTTCCATGAAAACCTTTGTGGAACACAATTAAATGGTATGTAAAAAGTAGGAAAAGTCTGTATGTAAAAGTAGGAAAAGGAAGGAGGACAAAGTTTGGGAAAGAAAATGATTATAACCTGCCACTGTGACTAACTGGTGGGACACCATTCAGATTGCAGACACTTTTTAATTACTCTGGAAATTAGGTTTCATCATTTAAATGCAGCCTTGGGAGAATTATTTTCCTTACTATTGTAAGAGAAAGCACTATCCAACTTTGAGATCAGTTTAGGAAATATTATTGGATCACGGTCTTGGAATAATGCTTATGAGCATGGACTTTGCACTATGAGTTGATGAAATCTCTGAGAGGCTCAGCCTTTCAGATTTTTAGTGCTGTCCGAGCAAATAACCCCTCAGAAGTGAAGGCAGATTTCCTAGATGCCCTTGGAGGCTTTCAGATGAGTAGAGATGGAGTTGGAGGACAAGATTGGGTCCAGCCCCAGACTAACCCAATTGAGGGGTGTCTGTGCTTAGCAGCAGATGTGAATGGATGGTAATGCTCTAAATATAAAGATGAAACTTTTGACTTTTCTGGAACTAATGTGGAAGCAAGCCAACTGGACTCAGCAATAAGGGAAATAAGAGATAAGGGAAATTCTGTGGTCAGGTATGTACCTTACAAATGACACAACAGTGATTGCCAGACTAGAGCAACAAAGACAGCAAGACTGGTGAATGCAGGCTCTTAGTGATTTGCCATGATTGACTTACATGTAATCCATGCTGTACCTATAGATTGCAGCCAACAGGGTTTGAGAGGTACAGAACTAAATAGCTGTGAGGGTTTTTCAGCTGTGTGCATTATACTGCAGCCATATTGATTTTAATTCCCATGACAGGTTGTCAGCACATAACTAATACATAGTTAGACATCTTAAAGAATCTCCACATTGGGAAGAGGAAAAGAGAGAAGAGGAATTTTAAGTGGACTAAAGGCACAGTTTGGAAATTGAAGTAAGTAAAAACAAGACATGCATCTCTGGCCAGCAACTAAACCATTCATTGGGTTGAGATCTAACTCAGGGAAAGGAGAATGTTTGGGAAAATCTGGAAAGTCAAGGTTTTAGTTACTCAGGAGGATAAGACCTATATGACAATCACCTGAAATTTCTCAGATCTTCAGATGTTGTTTTAGTTACTTATTACAGGGGCAAAATACCCAACAGCCACGTATTAAAAGAGCAAAAATTTATTTCAGCTCACAGTTTGGAGACATTTCAGTCCTCAGTCAGCTGGCTCTACGCCAAGGTGTCATGGCAGAAGGGCATAGTAAAGGAGAAACAGTCCACAGCATGATAGACAGGAAGCAGGAACCCTCCCTTTCCTGTTTAGCCCATTCATGATGCAGGCCTTTTGGACAGTGCCACCCACATGAAGGGTAGACTTTCCTGTTATCCACATCCAGAACTATGCTAAACCAATCAGTGGATTCAGTTAGTTATCAGACCTTAATCTATATTCACATAACCTTAACTCACATTTACACATCCCAGCTCCTGTCAACGCTGAAAATTCCCACCTATGAGCACAGGAGGTTTTGGGAGGACATCTAGGTTCAAGCCATACCAGATGTGCTCAAGACCCAATACTAAAATAGATACAGAAATTGTCTTTTCAACTAAACAGTCTTTAATGGCAAGGAGGAAAGTCAGGTTCTTGCTGGCTGCTAGAAGTAAATGCCTCTTCCACACTCCTAAGCAGCAAGAGGGGTTGGGGGGAGATCTGCAGCTCCCTGTCTTTCCCTCATTTTTTCTCTCAAAACCACAGGAGAGAAGTAGCCTCAGCCAATCCATGAGATCTTAGGAGCTCGGACTTGTGAGGCCAAGCCTCTTTCCCCATCCTCACGGCAGAGAGATACTGCAAGGGGTTCTGTGTGACTAGGTGTTTTTCCTTTTAGCTTGTATTTTTTAAGGAATGAACCTAAGTTCCCCTTGGGTGCTGTTACTGTATGTAAAAGGGACTGAAGGCCTAGGACACTGAAGCAATCCATCACCCGGACAAATCCAGGGGGGCTGCACACTGCTGGTCACAGTGAGAAAGTGAGAGGCTGTTTATCCAGACCTACAACTTTGAAAACCATAAAAAGCTTCAGAACATCTTTAATTGTAGCCGGCATAGTGGTACATGCTTGCAATCCCAGCACTTTGGGAGGCTGAAGCAGGAGTTTCTCAAGTTTGTGCCCAGCCTGGGAATTTAGTGACTTAGCAAGACCCTGTCTCAAAAAGTAAAAAAAAAAAAAAATGCAAAATGCAAAAAAAAAAAAAAAAGAAAAAGTAGAACGAAGAATGTAGCTCTTTGTGATGGCCCTGGGTTCAATCCTTACTACTGCAAAAATAAAAATAAAAACAAAAGCAGTTTTAGAAGGCAGGGTCAAATCAATATTATGCAGTTCTTAAGCACTGCTTAAGTTCTCACTGTTCCTTAAAAAAGTGAAAGAGTACTTAGTTGACATTACATTTTTATCTTTATTTTTCCTTCAAAACCATTCTTTCAAAAGCCCATTTACAAAGGTGTTTTTACCATTTTCACAGGAGAGGCATAACAATAACTATTTAAACCTCTTTCTTAGGAAGAAATACTAATGTGTTACCCTTATGATAATTTCAATAAAATGACCTGATTTTTCACACTGGCATTTGATAACACTTTGAACTCTCCTGAGACAAACCTGTCACTGGTTTCCACATGGAAAAAGAACATGAAGCATACATTCATAGAGGTATATGACACACAGTAGTTACACAGTTACTACTTGTTAGCTCAAATTCAAATGGAATTTAGAAGCCTTTACAAGGCAAACAGTATATAACCCACAAAGGCATGTGACATAACTTAAGCATTTATTTGAGGAATTACCATTCATTTCTTACAATTCCTTACATATATATCATCGGTATAGATGGATATACAGTGGGAATTTCTGTGGCATCTGTTGACAGTTGGTTTTCTTTGGTCAAGAGAGCATTTGTGGGGCTGCTTATTTCTTAGGAGGAACTTAATTGAAATAGTCTGCCTGGAGGTGAACCGCGTTCCTTAGACACATTTACGTTTGGAAGGAAACCAGCAAGCTTCCATTCAGGCTTTCATCCTTATTTTGGATCTTTCTTTATGCTTCTTTCTTATACCTCATCCAAGGAACCGCTATAATTGTCTTCCCAAGTGCCAGCTGATATTTTCAGCTTTCTGTCCCTTTGCCCAAGGGAAAAATTCTGATTTCCTCTTTGCTATTTGGCAAATGTCAAAAGAAAAAGACTGGCTACACTATGTATTTCTTTCAGCTGCGTGAATGAACATCCTGTATTTTTCATCCAATCAAGGAGAAGATTTAACTAGCTAAAACTTAATTAGCCTACACTCAGGGAGTTTTTCTTATTATTTCTGTATTGTATCTCCTTCATTTGTTCCTTTTTCTCTTCAGAGAATTCTGATCTTATGTACTGAAAATTCCAAGTGCTTTATATATTTGCATCTCATGATTATCTCTAACCCTTTACTCTACGTTCTGGAACTGTTTTCTGAATTCTTTATAGATTTGATTTTCTGCAATAGTTTATCTGGTATTTACTGCCATGATGGTAGTTTACTTCTTGTGCAGTTGTACTTTTATGTCAAAGTGATCTTGTCTCAGTTCATATTTCTTTGTCATCATCTACGAAAGTTGCCCCAAAACTTTTGGAGAATGTAAGGCAGAATTCTTCTCATATTTTCTCCAGTCTCATCACACAAGTCTATTTCATGGGGAGAAATCCACCCTCATTGCTTAGAAAAATCTGTTTATGTCATACCCTTATGTTTTGAAATATCTGGTAAGTTGATCTGCTCTCACATCTACTAAGTTCTGCTAGTTGGGATGGGTTAAAACCAAATAATTTTATTTCTGTTAAGAAAAGAGAAGCTTTACATTTTATAGTTTTATTTTGCTAGATAGATTGACGAGTTGATAGTAAACAGATGCTCAGAATCCAGCAGTTTCTCTCTGTTTGTGGCCGCGGCCTAAGTTATCTTGAAGACTTCCCCCTTTCCAATTTTCATCACTGCCTCTTCTGAGCCTATTACAACACTGCATCTGTCTTTTTAGCACAATACCCCTAATAAAGCAGACAAATGAGTCCCTTCACTTCCCCTTAGCGGCCTGATCCTGTAGGCCTGGGGGCTCTGCCTGCACCCTCTGTGCACGGGAATCGGGGGAGGCTCTGCTCATAAATGTCAACCATCTCTCAAGTCTTCTACTGGCTTTTTCAGTTACATGCAGAAAAATAACAGAATAGTCTTGCCTTGTTCCTCCTCATGACACATCTTTGTCAACACATTCCAGTTTCTTGTCTATTGATGGGACCCTTTTGTTTTCTAAAATGGAAATGTTTCCTGCTCTTACACTTCTGCGATCATTTCAGTCAATAAAAATGTTCAGTGTAGAATTGCTTTTCATAGTGAACCATTGAAAACTACTCCCAAAATTTAAATAAAATATTTCTGTTCCTTAATTACAGAACCATTCAACTTAATGTAGATCTGTATTTATCACTAAGTAGAAAAAGCAAGGTAAAGTATTTATTAGATAGTCTAATTACCATTTAATTTTTTTCAATTTTAGAGAAACATAGTAAGATCTTGAGGTCTGATGAAGCCATTCTTAGATGGAAGCTTTGAAAAAATTTTGTTCATTTTTCTTCCCATGTCCTGTGGAATGGCCAGTATATTCCTATGTGGAATATGTGTAAATCCCTGATACTTTATGCCTCCTGCTCACTTCTTATTCTACATTTCTACTTCTTTCAATCTCCTGTGCTTTACTTCTCATGCCTGAATGTACTCCCTATTCCTTTATTCCTGCATTTCTTTATCCATTCAGCACACGCTTTTATAGTCACAGTTTCTTGTTGTTCAGAAGGAAGTATCCGCAGTCATGAGTTCGCATTTTCACTCAAGGCACTTGTATGCATATGCGTTACTCACAGTGACATGGGTTAATGCTGAAGAAGCCATTGTTGACTTTTTTTTCTTTAAATTCTCCGGGTACTCTGTCCCCAAAATTCCTTACAGACACTTTCCTCAGAGATACCTTCCTCTACATGCTGCACAACTTGCACTTCCTTCATTTCTCTGTCTCTTTCTGACTCTGTTTCTTTCTCTTTCTCTGTTGATTTGCCCTCCTCCCATTCCTCCCTCCTCTTTCCTCATTTCTCCTTTCTTTTCTCGACCTTCTCTTTCATCTTGTCCTCTCCTCTCCACTCCCTTTCTCCCTCAAGTAAGGCCTTGTGCTATATCTCTGTTTGCCTTCTACAGTTTAATTATTTATTTCTTTTGTTTTCTCTGATCACACACATGAGGGCACCGGAGCTTCACTCTTTTCATCTCCAAGAGCTTGTGATGCATTTACTTAATCTACAATGTTCCATTTCCTAAAAAGAACCGTGTCTTGGGTTGGCTGTTGAAGTAGTTGATCTTACTGATTGCAGGCATTTATGGGTCTATGGAGATATACAGATAGATCCCTTGAGAAGAATGGTATACCCTCAAGGTTGTGGGATTGTTAGATTTCGTTAGCCCATATTTCATTATTGAGTCTCTGCATTTGGTTTTCAAAAATGTGTATTATGTAATAATCTTTAAAAGCAAACACAAACATTCACCAAGACCCTCAATCTTTCCAGTTTGTCTAATTGCAAATAGAACATAGTCTACCATAACATTTCTTTTCAGGTTCTAACAGTTATCTTCCACTTGAAAACTGAAGAAGTTCCTGAGAAGGGAGCTGTGCTACATACTGTAATACTCAAATTTAAACTGTATTTTAAAAGCACATTTTGAAAAAGGGATATTATGTATATTTTAAAACCAATTTTAATCAGATAAATACAGTTTTATTCACCCTTCTCATATATACATATTACACGGTAGAGAAGGTAGACTGGAACATGTGGTTTAGTTTTGCAGACAAATAAAGGTTTACTTCTGAAAGGTTCTTACCCTAGTATAAATTATTGTACAATTATGGCTGTGGTCTAACGTGGAGGAAGGCCAAAGCAGGAACACTAACTACTTTCTGATTATTCTTCAGTCATAATTACAACCCCCCTTCCTGTTTGCACACATGGAGAATTCCAATCAGTTCCTCACATGTCATCGATATCCACCCCAGGCGCCACTTCCGCTCAGAGGTCATATAACCCTCTGCCTCTCTGTATCCATTCGAAGGAGACAGCCCAACCACTATGGGTTGTGTGCTCCTCCCCACGTTATCAACTCATTAAAGCTGTTCATACTGTACTTTTTGCTTCTCTAATGCACCAGAATACTAAAACAACTTTGTCTTCCTGAATAATTGTAATTTTTACTGTTAGGTTGACATCTTACTATTATTTGAAAAATTGGTGGGAAACACACAAATACACAAAACATACAGCAAAGAGATTTTCTATAGTCTTGTAAATTTATTTTCAATTAGAAAATAGCTGATCTGAGAAAAATCAGGGTGGATGTGTTACACATTAGTACTTTAGTACAATGTGGTACAGTTAAGAGATTCTGGTTCTAAGTAGTAACATGCGCTTAGGCAAATCACTCCATCTCATATATATTTTGTAATCTGCAAAATGAAGGACTTGTGATGTGTAATTCCCAGGGTCAAGATTTTTGTTACTCCATTAAACATTAAGTAAGGCACCCAAAATGAAGAGAGTATGCTGTAGGACTAGACATGTAAAAACCCGATTCTGTGAATAGAAATTAGGATTTATTTCACTCAGAAAAATGTTTGAGAGCCCAGAACTTTTTTGACATCCACGCAAAATATACCATGCAGTGCTGACACCATCTTAACTCCCCTTGCCAAATATTTTCTCTATAGTTAATGATTTTTTTCCTATGGGCTATTTCCTCATAGTGACCAACTTACAAACCAAAGCTGCCTCAAAGAGATGTCAGTAACTTTGCAAAGTCACTCTGCATCTTTCAGATCAATTCAAAAATCATTATGGTACTTTAATTCTTGAAACAGTGGCCCTAATGGAATTAAACTTTTCTCTAAGTACCTAGATTAGATGCACAATATCTGGCTCCTCTTATGCCCAAATTAAAACAAATGTTTATATAGATTTATGAACATAGCACGAGATGCCCTGTTGAGCTTCAACACAAAAATACAGAATTCTAATCACATGGAAATAAGGCAATAGGAAGCTGCTTTCAGTAAGATGCCATTGTTCTTACTTGAAATTGCAGAGTTTCTCAAACATAGTGAAGGTGACAGTTTTATAATAGTTACCTACCATTCTGGCCAACTGAAATCCAAAACACCCCCCCCACCGCATTTGGCATAGAGGAAAAAGCTCTTAAGATAAATGATGATAGATCTTTATGGAGTCCAATTTTGTTCCTGTTGCTTTATTGTTAGTGCTTTAAACTAGATGCTCCCTATTGCTTCACTGTGAGATCTTCTGGTCATTTTAAAAATTCTACCCAGTTTTTTGTTCTACACATGCTCAAAGTATCTATCTACATCATTATGCCCTCATTCTGTCATATTTGTTTAAAATGCATAGTCATTTATAGGCTTATTTTATTATTTAAAAATACCCAGATAACTCCCATTTTTCAGGCCCCAATCTAAACAATCCTTAACTGTGTCAAGCCAGGAATTCATTAATGTTGTATTTCTTATGTTAATTTCTGTGGCTTTTCCAGTTATTTTCAATGGAGATCTGTTTTATTAGCTTAATAACACTTCTCTCTGTGCTAATGGGATTTTTTTCATAAAAAATTAAAAGATTTTATATAGGGCTGAATAAATAAGAAAGACTTGAATGACAGGGCTGATAAATGGGACCTCCTGAGGTACCAGCTGCTGCAATCCCAACAAGTCCAAAAGTCTTAATAGCTCTGGTCCCAAGTGCTGTGTAGCTCAGCAATGGACAGATAAGTATCAAGGCTGTCATCTGTGCATGACATGAGAGTCCAGCCAGAATGCAGGCAAACTGACTGTTTATTTAAAGGCAACATTTCAAGGGGCAGACCAAATCAGGGACAATGACTAATGTGTTCTACAGATAGAAACAAAGCAGATGAACAACTACTCCCAAAGGTTAGATGCCAACCATTGAACTCCATTAAGCAATCAAATACCAGATGACTCAGAATCACACTGTTCTTTTGGTAGTAAAACTCCTACTCCTCCCACCTCATCCATTAATGCCTCAACCGCTCTGCAAGGAAGGTCTCTAACCTGAGAGAATATGTACTCATAAGGAGGATGCTAACCAAGAGTGGTCTAACTTGAGCGGAACTCTAATAGGCTCAATTTTAATGATTATTCGCTAGTAATGATTTACTTAGCATAACATCATCAAGATGTTATAAGAAGACCTCGTGTTGTGGGTGAGGAGTTTAGTAAAATGTTCCTTAAGATTTATGACATTTTAAAGTGACCATTGAGGACTCAAGAAAACACTTGTGGGCCCGTGAGTCTTGGAGATGCTACAGTGACCTGTTTATTTTTGGTGCATTTTTTAAAACTTTTGGCAATATATGCATCATGTAAAATTTGCCATCTTATCCATATGTATGTGTACCATTTTGACCATTCAGTTGCATTTGGTGCATTTACATTATTGTGATGTTGCTTTTACTATCAACTCATGGAATTTTTTCAGCTCTGTGTCCAGCACAAAAATTTCTTTCTCTTCCTACACAGCTATCTTGCTACTTCTGTCCCTATGAATTTGAATGCAATAAGTAACTCAAATAAGCAGAGACGTGAAATGTTTGTATTTTGTAACTGACTAATTTTACTTAGCGTAACATCATCAAGATTCATCTCCACTGTAGCATGTGTCAGAATTTTCTTCTTTTTTCAGACAATAATATTTCATTCTATTCAAATGTCACATTTTGTCATTTCACTGGCCCAAGGATACTTGGCACAATGTGGCCCATTTCAGTTTTAAAATCAGATTATTCCTGTACACAATCTGGAACTGGATTGCTATAGAAAAGCTCCTAGGACATCATGACAGTTTGGCCTTCTGAGAAAACAGTGAAAGTGACAAAAATTTCCCATGGCATAATTTCTGTTTGTTGGGAAAAAGGGGAACAGTACCCATTCAGTGTATTTGGTTCATATCTTGTGTGTATTTTTTTTTTTTTTTGCAATACTGAGAATCAAATGCAGGACCACGCATGTGCTAAGCAGTTGCTGCACTTCTGAGCTACGTCCTATACTGGTCAGCTTTCTGTCACTGGGACACAATACCTGATACCTGCCATTTGAAAGATGAGAGGTTAACTTTTGGCTTGCAGTTTTAGAGGTTTCAGAGCATAGTTTGCTGGCTGCAGGGCAGAAACATTATGGCAGAAGGCATGGTGGGGCAAAGCTCTCACTTTATGGTGACCAGGAAGCACAGGAAGTTCATGAAGAGCCAGAGACAGAGGAAGGGATCAGTGGAAGGAATATATACTTCCGGGTCAAGCACCCCAGTGACTCACCTCCTCCCATGGGGTGCCACATGATAAGAGCAAATTCAGCTGTGGACTCATCAATGGATGAATGCGCTAGTGGGTACAGTGACCCCATGATATAGCCACCTTCCAAAAGCCCCACCTATGAACACATGAGATTTTGGGGGCTATTTAAGATACAAACCCTAACCCCAAGAGCATCTTTTTTTCTTATTATAGCAATAAGAAATTACTAGCTTAAACAAATAAAATTGTAACTAGCCAGGTCTCTCTTAAAACACTGGATACACTTAGTAATTTCATACTTCTGATGAAATTTCATGGGATCATGTTAAAGTTAATTTTGCAAACATGTAAAATCCTGTAGGTTTTTGATGCATTGTGGGTGAAAAGTGGTACTTTGTAATAGTAAAATGCATTTTTCATAATTTGTGAAGTTCTTAGGAAGTGCTCTAAAAAGCTTTAAGGATACTAAAGCAATGAACTAATTCATAGCAGGACAGAGCAGGTATTACCGTGGTCTGGCACGAGATGCCCTGGCTTGGAGCATCTTGTTTTTTCTCTTGGGGATATCTCTAGCTCTCCTTTCAAAGTCAGCTTCCCCCTTTTTGTTTGATCCTTTGTCACTTCTTTCTTGCCTGCTCTGGAACACCAGGTCACTTCATAAGCAGTGGTCAGCCCTGTTGATGACTCTGAGAGGAGCGGCAGATGGCAGTGGAATATGACAGCCAGCTCAAAGGTCCTTAGATTCCCTCTCCCATGCACATAGATTCGTCAGAATTGCCCCCAAACACAGTGGGTTACAATGAAGTATCAGTAACAAAGAATACACAGATGAAATGTTCTAGCTAATAAAAGCAAATTTTAAATAGCTATTTTGTTCTTAAGAAGATTAATTGCCAGTTTGGATTTTAAGGCATTTACCATACTAAATTATGCAAACAGAGAGTGGCGATGTAAATTCCATCCTACTATAGATAAATGTCTGAAAAACAAATGTTTTCAAGGAGGGATTTCCTTGGGTTCTTTCTCCTTTGAGCCTCAGATATTTTTGGCTCTCTTCATGGTTCTAACTGCATTTGTACTTAAATTTGTATCACTCCAAATCTCTGTCGATAATGATATGAAAATAAATGTAAATAGCACAACATTTCCCTTACTTACCATAGGTGCTGATTCTGTTACAACCAAACAAATATGGTTATGTTCAGTTCACCATAAATCCTTCAAACACTAACTCTTTAAGTGCAAAAAGAACTGTTACTGAGATAAGCATCTTCCTCTCTTTTCTCTCTCCCTCCCTATTTATTTTCTTCCCTCCCTCCCTCTATCCCTCTCTGCCTTTCTCTCTCTCTCTGTCTACACACACACACACACACACACACACACACACACACGGAGTGCTTTTCACCTAAATTAGATGATTTTAGACAAATGCATCCACTTATTTTTCTCTACCTATTTCTGTACATAAAAATAAGATAGAATAATTATCTTCGAGACTCTTCCCAGTTCTGAAATTCTTTGCTTTATAGTCCACAAATAAATATGACATTAATATCAACATTGCTACTTCCCTTTTAAAATGACCTATACTTAGGAAAGAGAGTTTGATACCTATAAAAATCATTTCCTGGAAATTAGAAGAGCCATTTTCATAATGAGTATGATTTCCATGCATCTAGATTTAAAGAAGCAATTCACTTTCCTAGTTGCTAAATTGAAGATTATTGTGATGATAATGAAATTAATGGTTAACATGTGTGGGGGTTGGTAAACTGTAATCCACACTGGTAATTCTGAAGCATAACCTAGAGAATTTTCCCTTATACAGATGAAAACCTTAAAGGTGAGTTATAATTAAGATCTAAGCCTATAGACAAGTATTTAAATTTGTCATTTGTCAGTTTTATTGATACATACCAAAAACCTAGCTACACGTGTTTCATTTACCCATAAGAGGTTACTTTAAAATTATATTTCTGAGCAAAAAGGATTTATTTAAATGATTAATGATGATATTCATCTTCATAACATAAAGCACATATAAAAATATGTTTGTCTTTCTGAGATCAAACCAATGGAAAAAAAGGCTTATTTACCTCGTACATAAAGTATGACCAATAGCTTTAGAAGTAGATCAAGATTAATGATAGGAGTATCTGTAACCAAGATATTAAACTATTGATTTGGGAAGACACGTCATGCTTCTGATTTTATCTCCAAAGTACCTCTTCCCATAAACATCAGTAAATAGACAATGTGCAACGATGTGGGAGTTGTGTTAAATTAATGTCCTCAAACTTCTATGCATCACAGAAACTGGAAATCATGGGCAATCAAAGAAGAATCCCTGTAACCGTGGATGGCTTTCACTTTGTTGACTTCAAATGACATAAACATCCAGAAAGGAAAACTCCTGGGAACTGAGTTGCTCCCATGGGACTGAACTAACACAATAGATGCCTGACTGGCCTTTCTTATAAATCAAAATACCTTTCTTGACTTTTACAATAGAAAGCTTACATGAACGTTTTGAAAATGCATCTTTGTGTGGTGGGATTTGGACTTGTGGGCAAATCTACCACAATATGTAACTTCTCTGGGCTGAGTTTTGAAGGACTGAAAAAAAAAACACATTTTGTGCTTATTTGCTTTTCTTCAATTATGTTTCATATAGTCCAATACTAAATATTGAAAAGTAAGTGAGAATATATAAAATATGATTTGATAGTTTAAACAAAGAGATCAAATGAAAACATGGGGACAAAGTGACGTGAGCCTGAAGTAAAATGGTAAAACTTGATTTTCTAACATCTAGACATCAATAAATTGTCCATGAAAGAATTAGTAGCCACTAGCAAAAGAGACATTCTATATGCAGTGAAAGTCACGGTGCTTACAAGGAGAACTACATAAATTACATAATGGCAATTAATGTACAGTGATTACCAGTAGAAAAAAAAAAAACAGACCCAAAGCCTTGTTCCCTGCTGAAGTGCCTGAATTTAGGGCTGTCTTGGGAGAGTGGGTGGACCATGTCTGCTTTAGAAATCCTCTAGTTTAAAGGAGCTGTTCTCTTCCATTTAGCTTTTGAACCAGATTAGGTGGTAGAGAGCCTGGGATTATTCTCCCTGGTAAAGCTATGCTGTTTTGTGTTGTATTTGATGCTTTGTGTTACCAAATTCACATGTTTCTTTAGACAGTGTAGTTGACCAAATCAAGAATAGCATTTCTTCAAGTCTGAACAATTAAATAAAGCCCAGCTGAAGTGTATTACTAAATGAAAGATAACATTAATAGGAAAGATTAATTGAATAATTACTATTGTCAGGCATTTTTCAAAGTACTTTATGTGCACAGTCATGTTTAATTACCACATTAATTATTTTATATCTATTTTTGCTAGAGAAACCTGAAGATCAGGGAAGCCCAATATCCTTGAACTTGGAACTGATGAGGCCAGGCTTTAAAAGCAGCTGGTATAGCTCCAGATTCTACATTTTAACTACTAGAAAATATTACCTTCTTCTAAGAGAGCTTTTCTCATTACTCGAAAATGATGTCTCTAAAAGGAGCAGCAGAAAATTTTATGAAGACAATTCAGCTATGACGTTGACCTTGACCTACACAGGCAAAGCCATGTAAGAACTCCCAAAATCCTAAAGCTACTTCGGTCTTTGGAGCAAGGGAAAGAGACTTGCAGTTGAAATCAGGTGGCCTGACTCCAAGTCGCTGTGATGCAAACTTGGATAATTTTATACCTCTATTTCTCAGTTTCTCCAGCTGTGCATCCATAGTTTTGAACTTGAGTCTGGGAGATCTTAACCAGGGAACCCTGTGAAACTTTCAAAGCACATGTGCTCAGGTTCTGTTCCTCTTTTCCTGAGTTCCCACTGTGAGAATATAGAGTTCAGCTTTCTGAGACAAGTTTGTCTTTTGCAAAGGCCTTTATAATTCTATGCATTAGGAAACAATTCTGCCTATGTAAAGGTTTTCATTGTTCTCCAACTGTAAGTGCCTGTCTGAATCTGGTTACGTGTGTGACAGCAGAAACACTAGCACTCTTTCATTGTAAAGGATGCTTGGAAAAGGGCACAGGGGAAATCTGAGAAGCAGCCACCAAAGCAAATATATGCAGACCCAGAGCAGGCTGCTGAAGTGAGCACACCTGCAGTACTTGCTACTGGCATGCGCAGAACATACTAGGAATCACAATAAAACCATGAGGACTCAGGCATTGTACAAGCCAGACACTGCAGTCACCATGGCTCAAAATCCCAGATTTGTCATTCATCAGCTAAGTCACTATTACTTTCGGTATTGGAATATAGAATCAAATAATTCTATATTCTGAGGGTTTTATTCAGATTCTATTGTGTTCTTTTTTCCCCCTCAACATTTACAGTGTACTTTGTATTTGGCAGGTGCTATTGGAATGTCTTTTCATGTGTTTCTTTGTTTTATCTTTACCAGATACCAACGAATATGTCCAAGTCACCCAACTAGCAAGCAGTTGGTGTGCATCCAGTTAATGTCACTTCAGAGGACACTCTCCATCTCTGAGGCATGAGTGCTTAAGGATTACTTGATCCCTTTTCCTTTCTTTCTACAGAGCACAAATAACAGTACCAAATGGGCAGAAGCTACTATATTGTTTCTTTACAAGCTAAGTCCATTAAATCTTCTCCATTATGAAAATGGATTCTCTAGCTCCAGAAAGTGCCTTTTACAAGATTCATTAAACTGCCTTTCTCCATGTATATGTCATTTTTTTATGAGGGTGGCAGAAATACAGTTATCAGTGCCATAGATTTTTGTAGACTCATGCAATATCATTGATACTGGAAAAGCCCTTAGGCATATATGATCTATCCTTCTCATTTTACACATGGAAAAACTGAGGCCTTACAGTGGATAATTTAAGCATGAAAACCCTCTGAGCCATGACTAAATCAGAAGAGAACTCAGATTTTCTGACTAAGTCAATGTCCGCTTTCTTATTCACTAACACCAGTCACCAACCTTGCCAGCATGAGCCACTAGTGAGTCACACATTCATTCATTTCTACTTTTTAGTGTTTGCTTACAGTCAATAATGATTATATTCATCTTAGAGAGTTGGTACATGCACATATCACATTAAATTATTTTCGTACTCCCTCTACCCCCTGAATTTCTTAGTCCTTTTCCCTATTGCAAAAGATCTCTCTACATCCTATTATCTATCTTTAATTCTACTCTTTATTTGTACTTTGTGTTTTTCATATGAGAGATAATATGTGATATATAACCTTACATGTCTGATTCATTTCATTTCACATAGTCTCAGTGGATCCATTTTTCTATAAATGACTGAAATTTTTCCTTTATAGCAGAGTAGCACTCTATTGTATAGAAATACTGCATTTTCTTCATTCATTCACTGATGGACAGATGAGCCACTTCCAAGATTTAGGTATTATGAGTTGTGCTGCAATAAACATGGACATGCATGCATCATTGTTATGTGATGTCTTTTTAATGAGATACTTAGATGGAGAATAGCTGGGTGGAATGTATCTTCTATTTTTAGTTTATTGAGGAATCTCCATGTTTATTTTCATAGTGGTTGTATTAGTTGACATTCCCACCAATAATGTAGAAGGGTTCCTTTTAGGCTGTAGCATCACCAGCATTTGTTATGATTTTATTTCTTGATGAAAGCCATTCTTTCTGGAATTTGGAATCACAAATTGGTGTTTTAACTTGTACTTCTCTAATGAGCAAAAATGTTGAAATTTTTTCTTGTATTTATTGCCCATGTGTGCTTCTTGTGAGAAGTGTGTATTCCTTTCAGTTACCTGTTTTTATTGGACCTTTTTTAGTGCAGTCTAATTTTTCAGTTCTTCATGTATTCTAGATATTAGTTCTCTATCGGAGGAGTTGCTGACAAATTTTTTCTTATTCTGTAGGTTGTCTCTTCAATCTGTTGGTTGTTTCCTTTGCTGTGAAGAAGCTTTTTAATTTGATTAAAAAATCTCATTTTTAGATTATTTATGTTATTTCTTGTGCAATTAGGATTCTGCTCAGAAAATACTTGCCTATGCCTACAACTTGTACAGTTATACCTATCTTATTTTCCAAGAGATTTTTTCTGTTTATTTTTACTTTAGTTTAGTAAATGGTGTGAAATATGGGTCTAACTTTAATTTTCTGCTTGTGGGTAGCCTCTTTTCCCAGCAATATTTGCTAAAGAGTCTATCTTCCCTCCAGTGTGTTTTTGGTACCTTTCTCAAAGATTAGGTAGCTTAATGTGTGTGGTGGTGTTTCTGCATCTTCTGTTCTGGTCCACTGGTCTTCATGTCTGCTTTTGTGCCAATACCATGTTGTTTTTTTCACTGTAGCTTTGTAATATAACCTGAAATTTTGGATTATGATGCTTCCTGCTTCACTTTTAGTGCCCAGTATTATTTTGGTGCTCTGGGTCTTGTCTAGTTCTAATGACTTTTAGGATTGCTTTCTTTAGTTCTGTGAGGAATGCTGTTAATAATTTTACTGGGGCTTCATTAAATCTATCTATCACTTTTGTAAGTATTTTCATCTTGACAATAGTGATTATGCTTGTCCAGGAACAGAGGGATACCTTTCCTTTTCCTGATGTCCTTTTTGATATTCTTTTTCAGAGAACCACAGTTATCCTTATTGAAGTCTTTCTCTTCCTTTATTAGGTTAATTCTGAAGTGTTTAATTTTTCTTAAAGTTATTGTGAATGGTATTGTTTTCCTAAATTCTTTCTAGGTGAATCATTATTGGTATAGAATCATACTATTGATTTTGTAGCCTGTTATACTACTAAAAATAGTTACTAATTCTAAGAGTCTTTCGGTGGAATTATTTGGGTCTTCTGTGTAAAAGTATTATGTTATCTTTGAATAAGGATAGTTTGAATGTGTGTGTGTGTGTGTGTGTGTGTGTGTGTGTGTGTTTCTCTTGCCTGATTTATCTGGCTAATATTTTTCAAAGAAATATTCAATGAGCATTTACCATGGACTAGGCCCTGTGCAAAGTCCTGTACTGAGGATAAACAAGGAGGAGGCTTTGCTAGGCTTTGGTAACCCATCATCACTAGCAATGGAGAAGGGAGAAAGTTGGAGGAAGGCAAGGATAACAGCATCAATAAGCAATTTTTACCTTTGGCTGCAACTTAGAATTATCTCAAGATGTTTTCAAAGTGCTAATGCAAACAGTGTTAAGAGATTCATCCAAAATGAGATTAATAAGCATCTCTGCATAGGGCCTGGTCATCTGCAGTTCCTCCATGTGATTTTAATGTGCCCCTGAAGTTAGATCTTACTGCATCTGCATGCACATTCTCTTAACAGTAAGCAAGAAGTGTATGCAAAGGTTGGTGCTCATGTGAAATGCCAAGGCTTAGCAGAAAATTGCTTTTGTAGTTTAAAGAAAGCCTGTCTAGAGAGACAATGGCTCTGGCAATGACCAAAGTATATTAAACTGCAGCATAGAGCTGGGCACACTCATGAGCAGGTCAAGCCATACTGCATGATATTAGGTACTTTCTCATTCCTTATGTTCAGGGATTTTAAAAAGTTGCAAATCGCCTGTTCACTGTGAAGCACTCTATGAGGCAATTTTACCTATATGAGTGAGTTTAACCCTCATTCCACTATGTAGTAGGGCTATTATCATGCCACTTGTCCATTTAGACAACTGAGACTCAATACTGATATGGTGTAGACCACAGAAGAAATGGCTGAACCAAGATTTGAGCATGTCTTCTGACTCCAAAATCGCTTTCTACTGTGTTGGGTTGCAAAGGAAAAAAAAAAACTTTAGAAAAAAATGATAAGATAGTAAATCACATGTGACTGAAATTGTACAGTTATCATAGTTTTCACTAACTTGTTACATTAGCCTTTTCCCACCCCACTTCTGTTCTCTACCATCATACTTTCTTGCTTTTAATATGCCGTCCTGCCAGCCCAGCCAAAGGTGTAATCACCAAAGCTAGAAAAAGGTAAGAGAGTTGTCAGTTGACCCTCTCTCTTCCTGGAGGAATGAACGTGTCATAACTTTGACTTTGACAACACTTCCTGTAAAGAGTTTTGCTAGAGAACATGCACAAAGAATTGTGTCTTATTCTTAGCACACATTCTCAGCATGCCTTTTAATGACTCCTATGGAACCAGTTCCAAGCATGCTGTGTTTCTGTCTATACTGAGCATTAGCAAGCACAAACAAACACTTTTCTATAATGGTTGAAATTAGCAAGACAATGTTGAGTTCATTTCTGCTCTTTTGTTGCTGAAAACTAAAATATGTATTTACTTTCTTCCAAAGGAACCAAAATTTTAGACTACACTGCCTGTCTGTTTTGGCTGCATTTAAGGAAAGCATGCCAGTTGACATACTATGTATATTTGAGCCCTGGACTGTAAGTATTTTCATCTACTTCTTGGAGGTGGTAGGAAGAGTGATGGAAGTATTTTTATTTCATCTGTTGGCAGCCCATTCCCACGTCCAACATGCTCATAAAAAGTCTCTGCAATGAAAAGCCAGCATAGGGTGTCAGAAGAAATAAAAGGCAAACCAGATTTAATCTTGGGATTTTTATAGGTACTGTGAGGGAAAAGTAAATGTCACAATGCTGCCTACAAGATGCTACCACTTGCATGCCAGCTTCCCTTTGCAGTGCAGTGGCTTATCAACAAAGTTCAGTAACCACTGACTGAGATGCTTTTGGAATAAAAACGAGTTCATTCTCACAGTGGTTCTGCTATAATCTTAGCCATATGGAGAAACCGAATCTTGTAATTCCTATACTTTATTCTGCACTGCTGAAGTTGGGGAGCAGTGGCATATGTGAATTCTGACATACATCCCAAAGTCATTTGTGCTCACGCAGAGGGTGGTGTCAACGGGAGATAATAATAATAATGACAATAACAATAATAATAATAATTCATTAGAACAAGCAACCACTATCATTTCATGCTACTCCTTGGCACAAGACTAAGACCTCATCACCCAGTTTCCAGAACAAATTAATCAAATCCAACTTATAAAGTCCTCACTTAAGTCTGAGCACAGATAAGAGGTCATTAGTCTCTCTCTCTCTCTCTCTCTCTCTCTCTTTCTCTCTCTCTCTCTCTCTCTCTCACACACACACACACACACACACACACAAAATAACATTGAGGTTTCTCTCACCTAGCGATGTCCAGGTCTGGTTTCAATATTCTGGTAATGGATAGCAGACATCATCTATCAAGGGAATGTTTATAAATGTTACATAGATAGAAGTGCTTTTAGAAAGTGCTCAGATTCTCTCTGCTTCCAGCTGCCATACTGTGAGCAGCTTGTCTTCAGGCAGCCATGCCCTCTACCATGTGGTCCTTTCATGAAACCAGCTGATTAAGGACTGTGACAAGTTTTAAAACTCTCTAGACGATGCCTTTGTGGCACCTAAGATCTTTCTGGCCTCAAGATAGCAGGGAGAGAAATTTGCCATTCCTCACAATATTTCTTCTGCACTTCCTCTGAAGCCATGCTCATTCTTTTGCACCCAGATGTTGATACTGACAAGAAAGAGTCCTGAAAATGTCATTTTTTTACCTCTACATAGTGAATTAAATAAAGGTGTGATCATGGATGTGTTAAAGAACCTCAAATATTCATCTAGAAAATGGTGAGGACAGTATCAGAATTTTGTGAAAACTTAAAGAAGGTCATATATACAAAGAAAGAAGACCAAGAACTTTCAAAATGTTCCATTTATATGCATCTTCATCTTACAACAATTGCAAGATTCAGTGCTCAGTAGAAAAAGTGCTCACCAGTTGCCAAATGAACCTTGTAGGTAACAGCACAATATACTTACAACAATAATAAATGCAGTTCAAGTTTCTGATAAAATGGTATCAAATCAATAATAGGAAATCATTTAAAAAATAGGTAACTATTTGAATGTGTTCTGATTGCTTTTTCCTGGACAAGTTTTAAAAGTTGAAGTCAACATTTCCTGCTCAAAAGGGAATGGATACACAAAAATCGAAAAGAGAAGAGCTTAGTGGTTCCCACTGGAGACACATTTTAAGGGAGGCGTGGATAGTTTTCCTCCCTCAAGTCCCTGAGGCTTGGTCTTTAGGGAAAATTTGCTCTCAGGGACTTGAGGGAGGAAAGCTGTCCATGCCTCCCTTAAAATGTGTCTCCAATGGGAACCACTAAGCTCTGAGCTAGTTGAAGCCCACAGGCTCTTACACATAAACCAAACTGATACTCTGTGGGCTACATGGTGGGTGCTACTTGGGCTCTTGGCACTGCCAAATATTTGGGGGTCATAAAAACCTGCCAGGCAGAGGCTGAGTGCCATGGTGAGAGAGGAAAAAAAGAAATCAATGAAGGGAATTTTCTTCTTCCCTTAGAACTCCAAACTAAAAACCAAGCCCAGTACACTATAAGTGCCACAAACACAGACAGGCATGAGGGGAAAACATCCATAATCGTGTGTGTGCAATTATGCACATACACACAAACACACTTGTAGAGCATTTGTGAATATGGCATGAGTTAATGCATGCCAAACACTTCGAATATTGTGCGGTGCCAATTGAATGCTATGTAGTCCTTATTATTACTCGCTTCAAGATAGGCCTATGCCCATAAGGGATCAATCAAAAGGGCTAAACACCTCCATTTACTCAAGATACTTGCTTCTCAGTAAGATGTTATCAAGAATTGGTTGAGGGCTGAGGATTTAGCTCAGTAGCATAAGTGCCTGCCTGGCAAGTGCAAGGTCCTGAGTTCAATCCCCAGCACACACACACAAAAAAATGGTCAAACTGTAAGAGGGCTCAGCTTTGCATACTCAGATTAATACCTGAAAAGAAATGAAAGAATGGGAGAGTCATTAAGATGATGTTACCCTGCCATAGAAAACAGAGGGAAGGGTTTCTAACAAAAGTCTACTAAGCAAAATGTGGGACAAAAGCAGATAGCAGGTGAATAAAATATCACAGAAACCAGAAAAACTTTTGGAATGTGTCTGCCTCCCTTCACCCCATCTCGCTTGTAAGAAGGCGCATAAACTGTCAGGTTTACAAGGGCAAGGTGGAAACGTTCCCAAGCTTCCGGAAACCAAATGCGGAGATGCTTTTCCTGCCAGCTGACCTTCCGGAGGTCAGGACAATCTCGCTTTCCTTCAGTGTGGTGATCAAGCTCTCTGTGTTTATTTAACACAACTTAGACTGAACCTATTTGCTTGACATCGGGGCTCAGGGGAGGCTGTGCAGAGCAGTGACTTGTGAATGGCTGTCACCACTAGGGTGCTTCTCATACACGAGCCTAGTTCATTGCCCTGCTCAATTTTCTCTTGAAGTTATCACACTTGAGACATATTTAGAATCCTGGAATGTGAGAGCGGGGAGTGGCCCACATCAACCGGCGCAACCTCCTCATTTTACACTCGCAAGTGACAACTGCATTCCAGTTTGTCCCCAGCCTCACTTCTGGCGTGACAAGGGATGCAAAGACTGGGAAAATGGGGAATGTTCCTTTTCTCCCACATTTTCTGAAAGGCCAAGGTCATGGTCTCCCCCTCCCCACAGCCCGCCTGACATGCAAACAATAGCTTGAACTATTTCCATTCTGCTTATAAAGCAACGGCATTTTGTTGCTGAGAGAAGAACAAAACTCTGGCCTTCCAGCAGTAGAGAGATTTATAAGAGCTCAAGGAAGGTCAAAAGGGTAAATTACCCTGTGACTTGTATGTAATCAGCATCTTTCTAGCATACTACAGGATGAGGCTGATTACATGGAAGGCAAAGGTGAAGAAACAGGGGCATAAATAACCACAGAAAATAAAGCTGGAACGATTCATATGCCTTATCTTTGGTTGTTACACAGCACTCTGCTAAATCTTTTTTGTAAAGAGCGTTTAGGAAGAACAAGCCATCAGGATTCTTCCCCAGGTTACCTAGAAGGAAGTGCTTTTATTTTTATTCTGCGGGATTTTCACTAGCTTTAAAAGTCAAGAAAATGTATGATCATAGGTTGGGAAAATCCTCGAGAATGGGGAACCAGAATTACTGAGGTATCATTTCTGTCCAGAAGTATTAGGGAAGGCTTTGGGGAGGAGGTGTAACTTTCTTCTTCCTCTCTCCTGTGTCATTCTTTGTTTCCTTTCACAGGTGACTGAGACATTACATTGAGGCTAAACAGAGATAAGCCAATTTCTCTCTCTCTCTCTCTCTCATTTATTCTCTCTCTCATTGTCTCCCTCTCTCTCTCTCTCTCTCTCTCTCTCTCTCTCTCACACACACACACACACACACACACACACACACATCCATGCATATAAATCTCAAGTGATGTCACATTGTCACAGCCTGGGAAGTTACTGTCTTAGTTAACCCCACTTTAGTGCTCACCAGCTTGTACTGGAAGGGCTTTCCAGATGACAGCTCTATGAGAGCAGATGCCTTGTCTAACCTAGCACTGTATGCCCTAAACCAGGCACAACACCCAGCAGAGAAGAGGTACCCAATAAGTAACAGTTGAATGAGTGAATGGAGGACTATGGAAGCAGGTCCTTGGAGATCTTAGTGCATTGATTCTAAAGAAAACTGAGAAGGACATAGTCTTAGAATTTCCCATGCCACTTGACCTTTATGAGGGTCACTCGCTTTCTGCCTTATTCATGTATGGTTCCATTGCTTAGCAAAGTGTAGTGCTTGAATACTGGTTTAATGCCATAATGAATACTTCACAGAAACCATTTACTACGGTGATGACAATAGAACTAGAAGATTTAGTACTGCCTCTTTCTACATACAAGTCTTTTTAAAGTAACAAAGTTAAGAATCAATTGTAACTCCACAATAAATTATAAATCTCTACATAAATGCTGTGTTCAAGATATTATACTGGCATTTCCCTTAAAAATAATCCATTTTCCAAGAAATTCTTATGACAGCAGTCTCATGATATGTAAAGACTAGTAGCACATTTACCAGTCGGGGCATTTGTAGATGTTTCTGTTGAAAGGAGAATCATTTTATAACCTTGTATTCATCTATAAAGCCTTTGTTCATGGGAAGAAGTGATGACATCTATATTTCTCATTGGTACTTAGGAATTCTACACAAATTGCAATATGGACTTAGTCAATGCTTTTTGTGACAAGCTTCTGTTAATTATACACAGTTTTGGTACATGTACTTACATATCCTGTACAAAAGTAACATTTAAAATTTTAAAACAATCTAGATTGAAATGAATTATATGCATGTACCGATTCCGTAGAGTGAATGTAGTCATTACATATGGAAATATGTACTAATAAAAGAAAACAATTTAAAAAGCAGTCTAAGACAATCTGATTCCTCTGTTTTTTTTTTTTGCTGTTGCAAAGATAATTAATAGTAGGTTCTGCAAATCCTTACCTTCCTTTCTCATTCTGAGTTCCATACCCCACTTTCAGCTGTTGAAGCTCGTGGTCTAACTTTGAAATTATTTTTCGGACTTCTGCTTTCTTTCCACCCTAGTCCATTATCCAAAGCACCAAACAAATGATTTTTCTAAATACAGCTTCTGTCGTGTCATGTGCCTGCTCAAAGCTGCTACACTGCCTTCAGTCTCCTTAGCTTGGCAATGAAGGCCTTCACAATTCACCGGCAGCCAACTGAAAGAAATCTTTGCCTTCTTCCCCTCAGAGTCTGGGCTGGAGCCTATCGGATGTCTCACCACAACCAAAACATTGCCACACTCGTGCATAGGCCTTTTTTTTTTTTTTTGCATCTACTCTTTTCTTATCTCAATTTTGCAATTCTACTCATCCCTCTATGGCTAGCTCTAGTGCATGTCTTACTAGTTCTTCCTACTCAGAGTGAGAGTAGGCTGCCTCTTCATGGCCTTTAAAGCTCTGCGCTAGCATTCATTTTATGCATGACTTTATGCACTACTTGACTGTGAACTTCTTAAGGATCAGAGCTGTATTTTTGCATAGTATTTAATAAGTGTTTGCTATATGAATGAATGAACGAGTTGATTATTTCCTTCTGCTATGGGTGCCAGTCAACATTCAAATAGTCTTTTTATATTCAGGAAGCTCTCTGTTTCCATATAGTCTAATGAGGCATTGTAAGTTTACCTGCAGTCTAGGAAAAAACAGTGTAATAAATGGGAAAGCATTTTTAAGTAGGCATGTGTGGGCATTAGCTTAAACTTTTTAAGACAGATGTGGCACTACAATAAATATTACAAATCAGCATGATTCTTAAAAATAGTTTGTTTCATAGTAGCTAGGATTGAAAAGTTTTGGTTTCTTTATCTCTGGAGACAAGAAGGTGATAACCTATGTTTCAATATTCACCCTTGCTAGTTTTCATCATAGGAAGAAAAAGCCCATGAAATTCTTTTATCTAGACTTCTGTGTGGTGTCCTCTAAAAGATGAAATGAAAGATATTTTAATATTTACTGTTCTTGATTTTTATGAGATTTCTAAGTATCTTGCAGTAGCATAGTTTAAACATTAAACTTGTTAGACACTTTTATGATTCATCAACACAATTATCAGGCTTTTACATCATCATATGAGATGTGAATTCCTCAAACCTTATTACAACACTGGCACATTACCCATCTGACATGAAAAGTCAAACTAAAACTACTGCTTGCAAGTAAAAATTCTTTGTCCAACTTACAGAACTGGAAATTTCTGCATTTAAAATTTAATCCACAGGTTTGCTTTAGAGTAATTAGAAACAGCACAACTGTTAAATAGGCCACAGGATCATGCGTTTTTGAGTTACATTTGGTCTTAAGAACAATTTTGTCCAATACAGGTGACAGATTCAAGGAGACTTTGATATCATTACTACTTACAAAAAATAGCCTTTGGTAATATCATACATGTTGTATTTTTAACAATCCACACAACATTTTAAAATCTCCCAGCTCCAAAGATAACCAAAAGTAAATGTAAAGATTTCTTAATTTGTCTATGTAAGAATTAAGCCGGAGACGTATGCAATTATTTACCAAATCAGCTTCCAAAGTTTAGTTTCATAGTCATTACTTGGTTTCATTGTTTGTAGCAATCATGAGTGGAATTGGATGTTATTAAGAAAAAAACTAAACAAAGTGAAACCAATAATGCTAGAAGTTTTATAAGTCATGAGCTAGCTCTCTAGTCTGACTCAGCAACTTTCGCAGTTGCAAAGCAAAAGTTACTGGGTCTGCAGCCATCTGACCAGTCCCAGAGCTGAAAGAAAAAGGCTTTCGGTCCCTGAATCTACTTCTTCATGCTTGAGGGAGCAATATAGCTAGAAGTGGGCAAGCTCTCCTCTCCTCCCCCCTCCTGGCTTCTGTACTACTTGGTGCTATTGGAATTTGTCAGGCAAATAATTCAACAGGCATGGCTTTTCTTAGTGCTTTTCTTTTTTAAACCAAAGTGAACATAAACCCTAAGTACTGAGATGAACATAGAATCTGAGCTTTCTACGTCACACCAACCAACACTTAAACAACTCTGCAATTGCTGTTGTCTTTTTTAGGTCTGGAAGACCAAATACATCAATCAAAGTCAAAGTTATCCCTCGAACTTGTTCCCTTGCTTTCTGAGTAAGACTCAAAGTTTATGGGTCAGATATAAGCAAAAAACTCATATGAGGTACATGGTCTCAGGGCTTTGAATGCTCCAAGCTTCAAGAGCAATGGTAAGGTTTGACTATGAGCTCTCTGTGTGTGCGCATGGCAAACGTTTACTAGAGGTCTGTGCGTGGAGTCTGGAAAGATTTTGCTTGTACATTGCTGGCATGATGAGGTCTTTATAATTTACTAATCTTATCCAGGTACCATTTAACAGAAATCAATTTTTGGAAACAATTTTATTTGCAATTACACAATAGAATGTAATAGAGATACTCTAATCCCCGGAGTTAGGATTCCATCAATTTAACCCCTGCTGTAACTTACTGTGTCAACCTTTCTGAGTTCTCTTCTCCCCAAATTCTTCTGTTTTTGATGGTCTTCAATGGAAGAAATTCTACTCTTTTCTTTTTAGGGCAGTTCTGAATAGTAAAATCTGGTCCCACTGAAAGTTATTCTTGTGGCCCTAGCATAGGTGAAATAGGTGTAAGTGGAGAGTTCTAAAAGTACACAATCTCTTTCCTACAAAGCATACTCAGATTATGTTTTTAACCTGCCCCAGGAAACCAAATTTGTCTTCTCACATTGCAAAATCATCTGACTGCGTTCACTAGCGACATACCACGGAGATAACAGCAGGCTGTGCGCAACACAGGGGCAAAACCTTCTAAGCTGTGCCACAGACTCAGCCTTGGATGCTTTTTATTTTCCTTACCTATACATCTGAATTTGCTAAAAACAACTGGCGAAGGTGTAAATAAAAAGTACTTCAAAGGAGAAGTACCCATGCTTTTACTTTGTTCAAGATTACACGTGAAAGGACAAGGTAATAAGACTCAGCTTGGCAGGTCAACAGTGGGCTGTAGACTGCTCAGAAAGCAGTGGTCATACCTAGAAACATCTTCCTTGGTGGAGGGGAATTTGTGGTAATCTCACCTCATGGAGTTACACGAGTCAGAGGCCCATGGTGGGTTACACCACCTGGGAGGCCCATTGAAAACTGAAAATGCAAGGTCCCTTGTTTAGAAGTAATCCATAATTCCCCAAACCATCAGAGCAGCGGAGAACCGGACGAAGTGCAGGACATCTGGAAGCACGAGACCCTGTGTGGCTGAACAGTTTGCCATGAAGCTGGCCCTGCAGACATCTAAGACCTGGGTGGCCTGTGTAGATCCCAGGTGAGCCAAAATGCCCTCACTGTATGGCCTCAGGTAATGCCTCTCAGGCCCAAAGCCTTCCAAAGTCTGCTCGCTTTAGAACTGATGGAGAAAGCTATCCTGTCTTTCTTTCTTTTTCTTTGTACGTGTTTGTATTACATGATGTTTACATTCATCTTAGGGAGCAGGTGCACATCCTTAGCATTTCTTACTGGTTTTTATTCTGCTTCCCCTCCCTATTCTCTTTGCTCCTTCCCTTCCTAGATCCTCTCCCCACCACTCTCTTTTTTTCAACACATAATGACACACTCACTGTAGAAAGGGGACCAGAATTCCAAAGGTAGGGGAGAAAAGGGGGCATAAAAAGATTTGGGATGTGTCTTAGACCTGTACTAATCACCCACAGTGAATTTAATCATTATGTGCCTCAAAATTCTGTTTTTTAACTACTGTACCTTATGCCTTTTCCTACTGACTATCGTATTGTTATGCTAGGAATCTGTTGAGGTAAGTTGGGTGGGTTATTAAACAGAGCTCTCTGAAAGACCAGTCTGTGCTGTCTGTTTGTGGACAGCCTGTGGGTCAGTACAGCAGGAGGACCTCTTGGCTTCATCTGTTCTCCACTTCCCTAATCACGAGGACTCATCTACTTCATTCTGAATCTCCATCCTGGCTTCCTGGACTGAAGGCTCCACTCTGCCCAAACGCTCAGCTCTGTATTTCTGCCAGATGTCTCATTTCTGCTCTGCTAATCCATGGGGATCTCATGAGGGAGGGGGGTAGGATTTGAGCTGTGATGCAGGCAGGATTGATCTCAAGTGGCGCCTTTGCCACTTTTTGTTATATATAACAAATCTGTTCTGTGTTTGAAACTACTAACTCAGCCCTCCATATAAACATAGCCGCATGTGAAGTATTCAGTAAGGCTTTCATGCTAGGATTAATAGTTTCGCAATCTTTGTTTTACTGGAAAAGTCTTTCATAATTTATAAAATCAAGTTCAAAATTTCTTATTGTGGCTTTTAGAGCTATCAGAAAATAAATAAAGCCCGTCACGCTCTTGTCTCCCCTGGTCCTTGCACACACATCCCTGTCTTCATTTTTCAAGCTTTCTGATTTCCCAACCTTTTCCTCAATTCAAGGCTCTTTTTGTGTCCTGCCTGCTCCCAAGCAGCCTTCTCAGATAATACCAGTCTAGTCCTTATTAATCTTTTTCTTTTCTGATCCTGACCTCCGGTATCCCTTTCAAGGATAAGTAGCTCATCTGCCCAAATTGGTTATAAATTCCCAGAGAGCGGGCACCTTATCTTATTTCAAGCATATATTTGAAGTTGCCTCAGCCTACAGGAGGTCTTTGAAGCAGCTTTGGTGGAGAGCAAGTTTTTGCTTTTCCCTCAGTGTCTTGCTGCATTGCTGGGCACCTTGGCCTTCATGAACACTTGTGGATTCGTTTTAGATGTGCACAGCATCTGCTCAGGCATTCAGCACACAGTGAGCACTCCAGAAATCATATTTTTAAAGACAATCTGTTACCCCATAAGGACTACCAGAAATTACTCATACTCTTAGTGTAAATGGATTTATACAATTATGATGTTTAAGAGCTGAAATAAAGATGAGGGAAAAAATATCATGAGAGTTCTTTTATTTCAAAGCCAAAAGGCGCATGGGAACTTCTAGCCAAAATGCTTTCACCAGTGTGTCACAGAAGAGTTGTGAGGCTTGTTGGAAATACATTTGTTATTAAAGACAGTGTTTCAAGTCTGAGAATGATTTACTATTTTTAATGAATTAGATTTCAACTTTCCTTAGTAATGAGCTTATTTTTATTCAATTGCTTTCTTGAGTGGGAAGCCTGAGTCTAATTTTAGATGAAGCATCTGACACTCAGAGGAGGGAAGGGTGTGGCCCAATGTCACCCACAATGTCACCAGCAACATGGGAGCTAAATTCTAGGTCTTCTTGTCTTCACGTCCTCTTCCATAAGTGAATGAAAAGTAATCACTGTGACTGAAGCATAAATCAAGACACAATCTACTAAAAGTGAAATTCTTACATAATGAAAATATTTGCCTCCTGGTTAAGGGTCAATCAGGGCTTGGAGAAGCAAGACAAGAGGGATTTGAGAAACTGTACTTCCTCATTCTCTGTGACAAATCACGTGAGAACACACATATTTATATTTATCCCTTTCTCCTATGACTTTACTTAGTCTTTGTACAAACATCCATCCTTGGATACTTGGTTTTGTTCTAGAAAGACAGAAAAACTGATTCAAAAGCATCAACACAGGCAGCAGTTCCCCCATTTTAATGTGCAAGAGAAAAAGTTTGGTTTATTCTTAAAATTTAACACTTAAGGTGTTTGTACAGTAGAGCCAAATTTCTGATGAACCTGCATAAAACAAAATATGAATAAATGCAGCTTAAAACCAATGATATTCTTTTAGCTTGTCCTCCTCAACTATTCAGATTATTATTTAAAATGTACTTGCTTTGCAGAGATAAATAAAATACATTTGGCTCCACACTTTCAAGTTCAACATCTGAAATGTAAGCATATCATAATCTGTAGTATCCCAGTAAGCAACATTTTGACTTTATTTTTTAAAATAGTGGTTTGGACAAGGATAATTTGTATTTCCTGCTTTCAGGACTTTCTGTAAGGTGACAGAACAAAATACATAGTGAAGTGTTAACTGGAGTTTTTCCTTTCCTTCACTAATGCTTTAATAAACACCTCAGAAACCTCTGGAAAGCAGGGAAACTTTCTGAATAGATATTTTTCCTTTTCTCAGTGTTGCAAAAGATCATGCCAATTTAATATTACAAGGCGGAAGGCTTTATTTCTTTGTTTCCAGTTAAAATCTCTTTGACCAAATAGAGAGAGGTAGGCCCAGCGATAAAACCATGACTGAGATTTATGATCAGGAAGAGGTCAAATACCACTTGTCAGCTGAGAGGGCTGCACACTGAAATGAATCATTGGATTTCTGAAGCTGAACTGATTTTTCCAAGGGCCCACCAGTTTTCATGATGGTAAAATCTTAGCAGTGTGGACTAAAAGGGTGGAGTGGTGAACAAATAAATGGGAAAAGCACCATTTCCTCTGAAATGTGATAATGTGCACTTCTTAAATAGATTCATAATTGAATTAGTTCCATTGTTTCCCAGATTAACCAAACTCTTTCATCAACAGAAAAGTGCACTCCCTGGAAAAACAGATACATTGAAAACTCATCATGTCATCCCGAAAGGAAGCAGGAGGATGCTCCAATTTATACAGATGTAAATGAGATTGTAAACCTTCTTACATCAAAATTAGGAAGATAAATTAACCCCATATAAATGGCTATGTTTGAATCTTGTAGGAAAAAAAATGAGATTATGGATGTGTTCCAATTCAGTAACAGAAAGGAAATGAGGTGTAAGACATGTTCAGGCTTGGATTATAATCAATTTAATGCTTCACTTTGTTTCATAAGTAGCAGCAATTCTCAAAGTAGCCTAGAACCCTAGACTACCCAAGTGGGAGGTACCTCTTTAGTTCATCTAATCCAACACCTCTCAGATGGGGAAGCTTTGGCCCAATAAGAGCCATGACTTGTCCTCACAACCTTATAGTCACATGAAGGTCAGACCCTCGGACTCTAAGACTCGTCACTGGAAAACATCACCTATAGGTCCTTATTTTGTATAAATAAGACTTTATGACATAACCTGACAGTAATATAATTTAATATGGTCTGGAACCCAAAGAATTTCTCTCCATCCAATCAAGTACCCAGAATCATAGGAAGACCTAAATGATAAGCTCTGGAAGAATTCATCATTCAAGCTTGTCAGGGAGTACATTTTCTCTCAACTCAGAATCTCCCAAATCCAAAAGCCAATAACAAGGCAATCTCACAGCTCAGCGGTAAAGCTACTTTTAACTCCAGAATGAGATCATTGGGTTCAGTGGACACACGAAAGTATTACTGAAAATTGAGCTTACTGGCATGTAATAAATTTTGCATCTCAGCTGTGTATTGCTACAACTAGTCTGCCATTGTCTCATGATATCTTTTGCATATGTGTGTGTCTTGTAAGGTCTAAAAATGTCAAGACTAAATATTTAATACTTTCTGAAACAGCTACTGATTCTCTGTGGCTGTACTTTGCACTTAGATGTTCCAGTTTTCAACCCTTTCCTCAAAGTTCATAGGAAAGGCAGTGTCTCATTCATTCATTCATTCATTCATTCAAGAACTATTTATTGGAGAGCTCTTAGGCTCCAAATCACTGTTAACTGTTGACAATGTGAAAGTGAAAGAAGCTTGACAAGTGAGGGATTTCACCAAGGATTACCCAAAGTAAAATTCAGTCACCAATCCTTTCTCCCTGATAGTCACTTTGTGACTTGCAAGGTATCTTAGACTGAATGCTGTAACTGATATTGTCAAGATTAAAATGCCCACAAATGCCAGACAATAAAACTGACAGATGTCTAACGCAAATGTGGCTTGTTACAACAAATGCTAATAGCAAACACAATATATTTTAAAACAAAATTAATAAAAATAATGTGCTGCTATTTACAAAGCAGTTGTCCAGGGAAACATGAAAAAGGTGTGGTTCTGGACCCTATCGAGGAATAACAGAAGCTATAAACACTTGCATATTACATGTGCTCCACATGAGGAATGTACACTATTCTTTCCTTCCTTTTCAACCTAGCTTTTCAAAGGAGGTATATACTAGCACTGGAGCTCATCCTCAAAGAAACACTTTCAAGTGTAGATATTTCAGTTTTTTCAGCCAACCTATGAATCCTACATGAAAAGTGGATTACATTGTGCATATATTAAGCATAGAAACAGAGTATAATCTGTTTTAAGTCCTTAGGTTCATCACAGGAATCAGAAATTCTTTGTTCAATTGTTAATGGAAGTCCCTGCCAGTTGTATTTTGATATTTTAACCAAACAGGAATAGCCAAGGAAGTCATTCTTCCACGACATCGCCATAATCAAAGGAACGAATGAACCTCTTTCTCTCTCATTATTTAACTTTAGTCATTAAGATTGTAGTGATAGCATCTCCATTAATGAAATCATAGTTTCTATTATCTTATCCTCTTTACACATCAATCGGTATTTTGCTTTAAAAACATCAATTTACTTGATTACTCATGTTATTAAAACAAAATTTTATAAACAAAACTGGTCAGAATCAGTGTGCATGTGTGTGTGTGGGGTTGTCTGTGTGTGGTGAAGAGTCAGAATTTGTTTCAATTTTTAGAGTGACATCTCTAAATAGTTTTTCTTGTTATTGTTTACTTTTCAGTTTTAAATTATGATGCTGACAGACATTCATGGAGAAGTTTTACTGTGTGTGTCTTAAAAACTCATCTTTCCCTAAACATACAGATTATTAGGACATAAAGAATAAAAACCTTAATTTGTACACATTTGAACAGTATATATCAAGACAAAGAGGATGGCTTGTACAGTATTTTCTTATTAGTTACTCTTAAGATACTGAAAAGTTTTTCTAACTAAATCACATTCTCATTTTTAGTGAATATTTATTTATTAACTGAAAACTAACTACAACATAAAATAGCTAGGTTGATCAAATAAAATACAATATCATTTGATCACATTTTCAATATTTCATTTTGTCTATGAACAACCCAAAATAGGACATTTATTGTCTTTGCCAATGTCACTATTTGGCACAGAAGTCTATTTACACAAGGGCTTGTTTCATTTGCTGTTTATTCCAGTAACTTGTGAACAATTATTTGCAACTAAATCTAACAGTATTTGTACACGTAATTTCAAGCTAAAATACCGCTAAAAATTCCAACACACATGCAATTTAATATGTTTACATAATAACATATATTTATTACAAAACCTGTGACTCTATGCACTTTATAGAATGTGAACACAGGAGTCACTCTACCCTCTAAAGCAATGTGGTCATATCTGGGAGAGGGGATGCTGCCCAGCAGGAGTCCCGTGTTCAACAGAGTTGAAATGGATTGGCTACTTGGTCTGTCCAGGAATGCTACTTTGCCATCCTAGAATCGCTTGATAGCTCCCTTCACACCAACTGCAGGAGACTTCCAAGTCTGAGCCCTTAGCAACCAACACACTGGCAGCCCAAGCAGCGCGCGCAAAACACTCTCACTATACACGTGGGCTCTAGTTTAGGCAAAGTCAATACTGAAAATCCAAACATACGAAACAGATAAATTAGCATGGTTATTTGTATTATAAAATGGATATCTGCTTTATAAAAAGATATACAAGTTTCTTCTAATTGACAAGTCACTTGATGAATTTAAAATACAATTTGATTTACAAAATTTCCATTTACATGTGACCTTCTGCACAACCTCGTGAGAAGCAAAGTACACATATATACAGTACTTAATTTTCTCTCCCAATTAAGTGTCCTATCATTGTTTTGGTAAGAGACACTTATGTTGAAGTATTACTTCTTAAGCCACTGAAATAGAAAGTAAATATTGCATGTAAAGCACAATTATTCCAGAAAATGTAAGTACATCTGTGATGCTGTATTTACAATCTTGACAGTCAACTTTATAAAGCAGATCTTTAGATAGCACACATACAAAGCTATCTACAGGTCCTAAGAATAAGCCCAATTTTGAAGTAGTTTGTTTTATTTTGGTGGTATTTTTCCTTTTTAGTTATGTAATTCCAAAGAGATAGTAATGTTTACATTGCTGTTGCCAGTCTATTTATATCAGTTTTATACTTCAATGCACAGAAACTTAAAAAAAAATCCAACCTCCTGCATTGTATGACTGTTCGCACTGTTTACGCTGGGTGACTGCCACTCAGGTCAAGCTCTTCTCTGTTTGCACTAAGCTACTTGCCAGGTGGGGAGAGGATCTTATTTGGGGTGCGGAGTAAAGAGAGTAAAGTGAGAGTAGTAGAGATCCAGTCTATTGTGTCCCTTTTGCTCCCTCCACACCGGGCAGAGCCTGGCACCTAGGAAACAAAGGCTCTAGAAACATTCATTGAATGAAGAAATGAATGGATTAGGAGGACTGGCTGAAAGCCTTTCCGCACTCTAGCATCCAATCCAGTATGTTTGGGGAATATGCACAACGCAAGGAAATTTTCAGGATTTGAAAAATTCCAGAACCTCTCTCTCTCTTGTCCATTACCTGCTTTTTGTAAAATCCTTAAAATATTGAGCCCTTGAGGACATGGAATCATTTAGAAAAATTAGGTCACCATCGAGGTCAGAGGACAAAAAAGGAGAAATCAAAAAGTCATTTCCTTACTCACCAAGTGCTGGAGGAAACAAGGCACACAGGCGGAACAAAATACAGAACCAAATTCGCCTTTTGGCAATAGCGTTGAGTCCGAGAAGTGCTTCTCAGTACAAATTTAGCCACAGGTATACTCAGAAACAGAGAAAGCAGCTAATTAAGAGCTAGAATCAAAGGGAATTACCACTTGCCATTTGTAGGGCCACATATCTAGATCTGCGCCAGGCAGAACCCTGGGAACGGCACTCTGCTGGCTTGAATCCTTCGCAGTGCTGCAACTCACACCCATTACAAGCTGCATGTTAAGTAAAAGGGAAATAAAATCCAGCTGGAGGAGATAAAAAATACTAAAGTAAAACATGTTTGAAAATGCTCCCGTGGATGAAACACAAGAGGACACAGTCAGTAAGAATGCTAATAAATTAATAAAACTTAATGTGTTTATGATTGCATTAGAAAGGAAAGCTTCAAATCATAATGGGCTATTATGCTTTTAAATGAATTAGTCTGGGCTACATGCAAACGATTTCATCTTAAAACCTACTGCAAACAAAATACGAATCTAGAGAAGCATGGGAGTATAGAAGTGAAGCATAACAGCAAAAGAATTAAAAGATTAATGAATGATTTTATTAGGAATACTGGCATTTTATAGGAGTGGCTTTGCTTTCATGAGAATAAGAATACTGAAGTGAAATCAATACATTAATAGCTTTAGTCATATATTTTAAGCCTAAAACCTAACTTAATCAAATATTTGTTAATTTGCCTTTATTATTGCTTCTCCAAATACCTGCCTCTGTATTCAGTACTTATCATTGCACCTAGAGAGGGCAGCCAAAAGAGGATTTTTGAAACTCTTCTATATAAATACTTCACTCAATGATAAGATGGTTTCCAGGAGTGATTCCAAATACAACTAGTACAGCACTCTAGCTCCTACTCCAAGAAATGCAAAATTTTCATATATTAACTTTCCTGTAGATCATTTGAGCTCACTCAGTTTCAGTTTTGATTTGATGGATCTAAACAGGAATTGTGAGCTCTAATCAAAGAATGAACATCTTAGCTTTTGTCACTGTAGTCACTCACAGATGTTAGATTGTTAAAGGTATTTCCTCCTGACTTCCCTTTACATTATGTATGTACAGAGGTATCTTCTATTGTTTACAAGCTATTTGGCACCATTAATTATTAATCCAAATAATTTAGATTTAAGTAGTTTCTAATTGAAAGCCTGTCACTGGAATTGTTAATAGTGACAGACAATATACTATTAGTCATTTTAAAGCGTTAAAAGTCAGCTATCAGGACCCACTTCAATCTCCACATGATAATAAAGGATTATTATGTGCAGTAACCTATTTATGAAAAGGAAACAGTGTGCTTCTTTCAGACGCCATCACTTGCTTTAATAAGGAATTCAAAAGCTGGACTACTTTATATGCAGATCACCATCCCAGTTGCATAAGGATTTACAATAGACAAAACAAAACTATTTTTTGTTGTAAAGAAGGGCTGTTTGTTTAAATCACACACTAATGTTTGCATCTAAAAATTATTTACAGGCTAATAAGGCTTTGTAAACGTCATAGAGACTTACTTAGCTAAACTCGATTTAATGAGAAGACCAAAATGAAAGACTTGCTCAAGCTGACAAAAAAAAAAAAATTTCAAGTAAAGCCTACCTAAAGAAGGCAGCAGCAAGAAGACGATTACTGTCATGGTTTAGGTAACTCTTGGTAGATGTGGAGATGCAGATAGTACATGATTTGATAGCACCCCATTAATGCTTCCATTAAACACAAGGGAAAATGCTGCTTTCCCAGGAAGTGTGAAGATTGAGAGTCCTTAGTCAAACGTTTGATCCCAAAAGAAATAGAAAGGAATGTATACATTTTTATCTCTGCTGCCTTGAATTTGCAGAGAACTTATTTGGGAAGTTTTAATCTCACCTTTGAAGTTTTCCTTCAAGGTATTTAATGGCTCATATGTCTTTGCTAAATGAGGTGTGTGGCGGCCTCTACTGGTGTGTGTTTATAGAAAATGTTTCAATAGGCAGAAAAAATATTAATTTCAATTAAAAAGTTAGAAATACAGACTCTTTCTTTTAAATATACAAAAATATCTAATTTAATGCAGAAAAAATATATTACAAGTTGTGTAATGTATTCTTAACTAGGAAAATAATCTAAAACACCGATTATGTTAGTGTAACATAATGATTTACGGAAGGGCATTAATTGTTGAATCCACTCTGATATTGGGTTAAATATATTTTATTAATGAATTACTAATCCCATATGAGGCAGCTTATTACCTCTAGTCCACTGTTAAATCCCTTTAGTTGACTTAAATAAAATCACTTAAAACAAACCCAGAGGAAAGGAAATATTTTACAGTTAAGTCTATAAAGTCCTAAACTAGGATTTGATAGCAGGCTGGTTTCCATAAATCAAGCAAACTGTACGTTGACTTAATATAGCTGACATATAGATCTATTTTACAGTGTTTTCATTTTGAAAAATACAACACATTAAAATATGTTCAATTTATCAAAGCTAAAAGCAACATTTAAGTAATGTACTTAAAGTGCAAAGGCACTTTAACACAAGAAGTGATGCCCAGTGGCTGTACTTGGTAATTGAAGATGGAAATACCATGTATCGTTATTTACAAAAGAAGTTAGAGTCCCAAAAGATCTTTGGAGATCTTCTACAAAAGACACTAATTATCCATTTTCATTGGAACAGTTTGACTATTCTTCCTTCATTCACTATAATCTCCTCTTTCTACTCCCACACCGGAAAAAAGAAAGAAGAAAACCGAAACAAAATCATAAACAAAACATATGAAAAAATGCACTGTAGAAACATTCATGTCCACTGATGGTTCCTAAGAAGAGAAGGGAAAAAAATAGTGAGGGGGAGAGTGTGAGAGAAATAATTTAAAGGAAAAACTTGCAACAGCAATATCTTTGCTTTACCCCATCTCCCAAATATTTTCAAAGTCTCCCATGAACACCACGAAGGGGAAAACACAAACAAACACAAAAGCAAATGCGGTGCTTCCAACAGTTTGGAGCAGCAGCCTCTGATGCCTTGAGGTTGTGAATGATTTCCGTTCACAGCTGACTGATTGCAGTTTGTTTTTCCAGAACTTCGAGGTAGTCTGGTTCTGACTGCGGCTTAGCTTGCAGTAAAGGGTGGTCAGGCTTTGACTGCCCCACAAAGCATTTCCTGGGAGTTCCATATAAAACGGTTTTATTGATTCTGTCTTGGTTTTGGCGCCGAGATTCATAGGAAGGGGCAAACTGCCTTTTAGGTAAGGTACAAAAGTTATAGTGAACCAGGCCTGCACTGGGGAGTTCCTTGACCCTCTCAGCAATATTTTGATACAGCAGCTCGGGCTCTCTTGGTGTGGCCTGCTTTTCCAGCAGCTGAGTGGCACTTACTGTGTAAGCTACGGTGGCCGGCTCTTCCTTTTTCTCCTCCAGGTTGCCATAGCTGAATTCTTGCAGGTTGCGGTAATAGGCTACCGGGTCTCCTTCCTTCTGCATGTAGATGGGGTTTTGGCACATTTGACCCACAGGTGGAGGGATATAGTTATAGACGTGGCCGTCGGTTTTATCATGAGTCTCTGTGTTGTAAGACCCATACTGTAACTGGAAGGAGCTTATGTCTAAGTTGTTGGCACTCCTGGGGACATTTGGCACTCCCTTTCGGCGTTTCAGGACAAAGACAAACAAACCAGCCCCAAAACAGACTGACAGGATAAAAACAACGAGCAATCCTAAAATTAAGACAGAAAGTGGAACTTCTGTGTGTAGTTCCGGATAGGAACTGGGAGACACACTGAGTGACCGAGGCGTGTCTGTGTTGTGATTCATTGACAGAACGGTCCCATCTGACAAATTCGGACTCTCTGGACAGATGGCTTCCCTTCCCAGAAATTTCAGTATCTCCCCTGCATGCTTAGCGGGAGACTCACAAGTCACCTCATTGATGATGACAGGGGAATTGGCATGTTCGGTCCAGTCCTTTAGACCCATGATGTCACAGGTGCAGTCCCATGGGTTCTCTTGCAGATCTATCTGGATAAAAGCTGGAAGCTGATCCAGAACCCCCTTGACAGGAAGGTATGAAAAATGGTTGTTTCTCAGATTTAGCCGGGTGAGGGCTGTGCCCCCAAATATATTATCGGGTAAGGACCTCAGCAGGTTGTTATTCAGAAACAGGAGCTGGAGGTTAACCAAAGCATCAAAGGTCAGCGGCTTGATTTCCTTAATAACATTATACTCTAAATAGAGATACTGCAAGCTCTGCAGCCCATCAAACATAGACGGATACAGTACTTCAAGGTAATTGCCATTCAGATAAAGTCTGCGTAAACTGGTCAGGTTTGTGAAGGCACCTTCCTGAATGATTGCGATCCTGTTGTTTCCTAAATGCAACAAATCCAAAGAACTGTAGTCTAAGAGGTCATTCTTATAGACAGTCTGAAGATAGTTCCCTGTTAGGTAGAGTTTCTTTGGACTGGTAGGTTTGGGCTGCAAGTCAGAGATATTAGTGAACTTTCTTTCTTGGCAGTTAACGTTGAGACCATTATCTGAGCTCTGAGAGGTGCAGACACAGCTACTGGGGCAGGTGAGGGGCACAGGGGACTTGGTCTGGTACACCATGATCGGTCCAAAGCTCTGCCTGTCCTTTGACACAGTCACTCGGGGAGTTGGACGGTTTCTCATTTTGGGTGGCCGGCTGGCTTTTGGAGCTCTGGTAGGGTTGAGAGCAGGATTCATTGTAGGTGACAGCCTTTGGATATGTGTGTCACTGTGGCTGCCCCTTTGACTGGAGTCGCCAGAACTTTTTCTGGGACAGAGGTCTTGCCTGGTCAGTTGGGTCACATCCTTCCCATGCAACCTGAAGGGAGTTTCGCACACAATCTCCCCCACGAAAACGGTTATGGTGTCCAGCCAAGCCTTGAGAGGAAGTAAGTCGCAGGTGCAATTCCAGGGGTTTTCCTCCAACTGAATCTCCATGATCCCTCCGATGTGCTCCAGCACGCCGGCGAAAGGCATTACCTTCAGCCGGTTCCCCCTCAGGTCTAAGTGGGTCAGCAGGACAAATCGAAACACATTGCTGGGCAGTGACAGCAGAAGGTTGTCATTCAAAATGAGCACTTTGAGCTTATTAAGTTTGCTGAAGGCCCCCGCCTCGATGGCACTGATGTAATTGTAGTCAGCTTGGAGGTACTCCAGGCTATCCAGGCCCAGGAAAGTGTCCTCCCGCAATACCTCAAGCTTGTTGTTATTGAGGTGCAGTCTCTTGAGGGTTTTCAGGCCACTGAATGCCCCGGTTCCGATCTCCTGCAGCCCGTTGTTACCTAGGTGAAGGGTCACCGCGTTGGAGTAATTGACAAATTCGTTTGGATACAGTCTCGTCAGGAGGTTGCCATTGAGAAAAAGCTGGTAGATTCGATACTGGGGTGGCTGAAGCAGACTGACAGTTGTAAATCCTTTGTTTTCACAGTTAATATTCAGTACGTTCTCCTTCTCCTCGCACAGGCACCGGATCTTGCAAATGTCTTTGGCAGTTTTGCGACTCTCCGTCTGTAAAATCCCGGCCACGGTTAACACACTGAGGAACCAAACGCCGCTCAGCATCTTTAGGCACCTTTGGGGTCAGCTCAGGTACCTACAGGCAAACCTTGAGTGGGGGGCAGGGGGAAGAAACGGGGTGCAGGGAAGAAAGAAACAAGGAAGCCCGATTAAAATGGCAAAGCAAGGAGGCGGAGTGCAAGAGAGGGAGAATGAGGAGGTGGGCAACACAGCAGAATGGAATCGCTGCATTTTTTCAAAGCAGTTTCCTCTCTCCTCTCCCCTCCCCCGCCCCCAGCCCACCCACACGCGCGTTCCGGAACACACATGCTTGCACCTGATTTCCCGGCGGGTCGCAGCCAAGCCGCGGAGTCATTAGTACTCGAGTTGTCCTACTAAATCCAGCCCATCTCCTCCTCCCCTGGGTATCTCGAAGAGATCTCAGGCGGCTCGCCCGTCTGGGGCTCGCAGCAGAAATTGCTTTACTTTCTTTCTTTCGTTTTTTTTTTTTTTAACTGCGCAAAAAGGGGGTGGGAAAATCAGCCATCAAGGGGCTGGCAGCGGGGATAGAGATGTGAGAGCAGAGACAGCTCAGGGCGGGGGGGTACTCACACATCAGGAGAAGACAGGACCCCCCTCCTCTGCAGTCCGCCAGGAGTTTAGCATCTTCAGGAAGAGAGGGAGAGCAAGGTAAAAAGAAGACGCCGCTTCTAGGGGGGGTGTCCTGCTTTTGGTCTGTCGCTTTAATTTGGTTAGGGGATGCGCAGAAATTAAAAATCCGGCAGGCCGCAGGAGAGGAAGCCAAGGGTGGGAGCGCCGGGAAGCTGAGCCGCCAGGGAGCTGGGGTGCGATTGTGCAGTGAGGTCGGGGAGCCGGCCGGGCTCGGTCAGCGGGCGGCGGCCACAGCAGAGCCTGGGCGCGCGCTTCCAATCCGGTGGCGGCGGCGGCAGTGCGTCTGGCAGTTTGAATTTGAGAGGCTTTGCAGGCTCTCCGGGACAGGACTGGGGTGACGTCACGGGGGGAGGGTGTAGGCAGAGGATCGAGGGCGCGCGATGGGGGAGGGTGGGGCAGATGCTCCCTTCGCAGCGAGTGGCTTTGCAAACCTCAATTCGCGGCTGCGTCAGTGGGTTCTGAACTACTCCACCTCCACCTGGCTGGCGGTGCGAGAAGCCCCCGAAGGGGTCTCTCCACCTGCGACCTACTAAGGTGCTGGCACCGCCAGAAGTCCTCCTCTAGCCTCTCCAGTCGCTTCTATCCCCTCTCTAACATGGTGCCTGAAGGACAGGGACTTGGCCATTCTAGGGGGGCTCTCCAGCAGGAGTCCAGAAACCCCCCTCAGGAGAGACTCTCTGTCTGTGCGTGTGCGTGCATGTGAGTGTGTGTGTGTGTCCAGCTTGGATGCTGGGTGCAGAAAGTAAGTTGTCTCTGCTTACCCAGTTTGTCTGTGTAGGAGGGCGTGGAGTTCTCCTAGGGGATTCATGCTACAGACAAACAAGACAAGAGCCTTGTTTCAGCGCTGAGAGCATCACTTTTCTTGGTGGTGACCGGCCAAACACATATTAACCTGGACTCCCAAAGCCAGTTCGCCGCTGGTTTGTGGACTGGGATAAACAAAAAGAAAACCCTTCTCCTGGTAAGGTTTATATCTAGCTAGGTGTTTATATCTAGCTAGGGTTTAACCGTGTGCTTTTGGCCTGGAGAGGAGTGGGTGTCAGAAAGGCACTTGCAGGCTGAGCCTGAGCAGGAAAAAGAAGCCCAAAGAAGAACCCTCCAGGCTGCAGGGCTGGGGGAACCTGGAGCATAGAAGAAGGAGGAAAGGGGAAGGAAAAAGCATCCTGACCCCCGGGACCCAGCCTCGGGTCTCAGCTACCTCTGTGCCAGGTGTGTCATCTTTCCATTTGTAGATTCTGCGGGCTCTCCTGGCTCTGACATTCAATCTGGGTTCAAATAACCTTTCCAGAGCATTACTCATGGCCAGGTGTTGGATTTTTGCCTTCATTATCTCCTTTCTTCTTAATTATCTTACAGTCCCAGCTTGGGATCCCAGTGTGAGTCCATTTGCAAGGTGTGAATGTCTGGTGTGTCCTGCAAGGGCAAGGCCTGCCTCCTTTGGGGTGGGGAGAGATGCCAGGAAATAAATGCGTGAAATAGAGTGAGACAAGGAACTAAATGCTATGGGTATCCCACAAAACACCTGAACTCGCTTTTCATTTCTATTCCTTCACAGACCTGCTTCACAGAGTCACCATCAGGTCTCTATTGCCTGGCCAAGTGCCAGAGAGTCAATCACATGGGCCAAAGGAGCCATTTAAGAGCGGAAAGCTGACTGCTTTCTCCTTTATTTTTTCCTGTTAAGCCCAGATCATGGGATTGGGCAGCTGACGCAAACTCCTTCCCTCCCAAGAAAAGCTGGGGCACTTCACAAACTTAGGTACTCAGTCAACTTGTGGCTCTGGCGATGTCCTGTCAATTTTTCTCCACCTTTTGCCCTTCTTCTCCTTCCATAGAGGAGTCCTCTTTCCTGTTCTAATGCTCCTTTGCATTTTGGTGAGATCCTTTCTTTCTCAGCCTCAAATTTTCCTTCTCTGGACCCCATGACAACCTGGAGAAGTGCAGTCCTGAGAGACTGAGACCTCACTGGACAGCCTGCCCCTCCCCACCACAGTTGCATCATTAGGTGAGAGCAGAGGGCTGCTTCTCAAGCACAGTTAGGCTCCCTTTCATAGCAAAGGATCCTCTGTTTACATGTTCCCAATTTTTAAAGGGACATTGTTCCCAGAAAGATACGGTGTTTTCATTCATTCAGTCCTGCAACAAACTGACTAGCTCAATTGTTTGTGGAAGTAGAATCCAATGTGACAGCTGGACAAGACCTTAGAAACCAAGTTAGTTCTAGAGATGAAGAAGTTCCTCAACCAAGGGAAATGCTGACATGATTAAATTCAAGACACTAAAATTAAAAACAGAACACTGGGATCCTGAGTCCAGCAATTTCCAAAGTACCCATTGCAGTTTAACATGAATTAGAGGAGAAATGTCTAAAGTAGTGGTGTTGTATGTGTATATATATATATATATATATATATATATAAATTTTAAATGAAGTATCAAATATTACTTCTCGTTTTCAAACACATTAAATTTTCACTTTGAGGGAGACTGTTAATTAGTACTCGAGGACAGAGATTATTTTGCTGGAAATATTGGAGAGGGGGAGGAAAAGAGAGAAAGAGAGGAAGAAAAAGGAAAGAAGAAGGGGGAGGAGAGAAGAGAGAAGCTTGACCAGAAGAGAAGAGAAGAGAAGAGAAGAGAAGAGAAGAGAAGAGAAGAGAAGAGAAGAGAAGAGCAGGAGAGCGAAGAGAAGAAGAGAGGAGAGAGAAGAGGAGAGGAGAACAGGGGAGTGGAGAGAGGAGAGGAGAGGAGAGGAGAGGAGAGGAGAGGAGAGGAGAGGAGAGGAGAG